>JBAJHX010000033.1:3857341-3871422 GCA_037176925.1 Amniataba percoides | reverse complement strand
ACACACACACACACACACACACACACACAGAAATAGTCGCTGTAGTTTCCACTGCTTGCTACCTAGCATTCATTATTCTATAGGCTATCAGCACATACAAGTGTAGACGTAATGAAGCATGTTAGAACAATCCACACAAAATATGATGTAAAAATGACAGAGTGCTTTAGTTCATATGTCTGAATATGTTGATCAGTGTAAAAGACAATTACTTTATATCACTTATAATACTGCTGTCTACATTATAAAAACTCTCATGCTTATCCAGGATTTCAAGTGTGCCATTAATACATTTTGCTTCCCTGCTAGTCTGCAGCGAGGAAGCTAGCTGAGGTGCTGCTGAGCTCCGTGAGCGAGGACAGCTATTGGCCCCCGCTGGGCCCCCCACCCACAGCCTGGCTCCACAGAGAGGGAGCCGCCGCCTCCAAAGACGCCATCTACCCCACTGTTAAACCACCGCAGCGTTACAGCAGTGACGGGTCTGTGCTGTCTTTGCTTCATTTCTATGTCAATACCTGTCTTAATCCTCTTAATTCTCTTATCCAATCAATCCAGCTGTCAGTGCACAAGGTGCAACTGCTTTTCCAAAGTTCAGCATTTCAGAAGGGTGATGCCTCCTGTGATCGTTCTTTGTCACTTCATTGTGTCAACTCACTATTGTGCCCGCAGCCGTTATCTTCCGGTGTCCATTTCCTTTGACAAATTTGTACTTTCAGCCCATCTGGGATCAGTTTTGTCCGAGACACTGTCCTCCCAGCAGCCGCAGAGACGGTTCTCTTTGTCCGAGTGTTTTCTGTACTAAAGACCATGAGTCATCATCAGGGAGGTGTGAATCTGAGCCACATCTCTGCAAAGTAAAAGGAAGCCCTCTCACAGGGTAAGTCAGCTAGCAGACCTTCCTGGAGAGCGCTCATAGACTACAGGTTTACTCTGGGTCACCCAAGGTGAGCAGTCCCACAGTGCACTCCCCTCCTCCTCTTATCAGCGTGGTCCAGACCTGCACTCATGTGAGGGGGAAGAAAGCAAACTGCACACCTGAAATGGCTGTGAATAGACACGGGGCGATTGGATTTTTCAATCATGGTCCGACAACCCCGTCGTTATGTAGCCTCGTAAATAAAGCCTGTCATGATGTTTCATATTTATGTTATTACATCAAATTCACCGGGTACAATACAATAACTGAGAAAGACAGATGTGACAGAGAAAAAATGCATTTGTGCCGGACAGAAATGATATGTGCCTACAAAACAGTGTCGGCAAAAGATACTGTGCAGAATAGTAACAACACCGTAACACAACAAAAGCAGTGCTTTAAGATTAAAGGCAGATTTAAGCCTGTGCCTTATAAAATGTGGTGCCTTGTAAAATGTGCGTGAGAAAGATCAAGCAGCCAAGCCGTCATTTAGACTGATAAAAAGTACAACTACATTATAAACAACAAAGCACGCACTGAATACTGCTCCAGTGGTTTTCTCAGCAGCTTCCTTCCTCAGCAGTTAGTGATACGGTCAGCTGAACTGGGAGAACAGAAGTCTCAGAAGCCAAAACCAAATTACCTTAATTACCCCTTAATCACCTCCGTGAGGCCGAGCAGCACACAGCCACGTGTCGGAGCCCTGCGAGTCCTGGAGCTGACCGAACCTGCGACTGTTCACGTTAAAAATGGGAAACATGGTATGACCTAACAGAGCATAATGTAACATAAGTTAATAGATAAAACATGACTACACAACATGATAAGATGTAATGATCTAAACAGACATGACATAACTGCATAATATAGTGTAAGATAAAGTCCTGCGACATAATATTCGCAAGGGGTGAATATGCACGGCGCAGCTCTGACTGCTTATCTGCAACATTTTTTTCTGCCTCGTTTCTGCACTCCCGTCGTTGCAGGGATCCTGTGCTCGTTGCTCAGGCCCTGCGAGTCATACTTAGTCACCGCCACATGACTAATCCTGCCCACACTATCATAAGAGAAGATCTAAATCCATGTCTGAGATTAGAAGGAGAGGAGGAACGGGAGACTTCACCCTGAGGAAGAGCTGCACTTCAGTATTGTTGGTGGCTTTTGTCATCAGTTACCTGTTTCCAAAAGGCCACGGTGGTGTCTGGGAAATGTGTCCTCTAATAAGACACAGAGCCAGCCAGAGAGGGAGGAGAGGCGAAGGAAGTGATGAATGAGAGGGACAGGAGAGGTGGAGATGGAAGAAATGAAGGAGTCTGTATGTGTGTGTGTGTGTGTGAGTGTGTGTGTGTGTGTGAGTGTGCGACATCTGAGATAGAGCTGTGCACTGATACACCCAGGGTGGTCCGTGTTGTGTTACGGCATCACAATTGAGACAGAAACTGGACACTCAGCAATCTGGCAGTGTACCTCTGGACAAGCTGTGTGTGTGTGTGTGTGTGTGTGTGTGTGTGTGTGTGTGTGTGTGTGTGTGTGTGTGTGATGGACTTCCTGTTATTGGTACTATTTCCTTTTTCCTGTGTCCTGGCAGTTGCTTCTGTCCTCAGGACGTCGTGGAGGAGGCTGTGTTGCTGCTGCTCATCACAGAGTCCATGGTGAGACACACACACACACACACACTCTGCCTGCTCTTCCCTTTACACTCCACATTCTCAGCCTTTTTGCTTTTAACACACATGCAAAGACCTTTCCGCTAAGACCTCCAGTCTCGCCGCCTTCCCTCCTCCCTCCCTTAGTTTTCCTCCTCTTCCTCTTCCCTCGCCCTCTCCTTCACTCAGCACCTCTGTCCGTCCAGGCCAGCGGCGACGCGGTGATCAGTCGTCTGCCAGACCAGGCCGAAGCTCGCCAGGCCAGTCTGCAGGATGCCACCTCCGTGTACGACCTGCTCACCATCGGCATGGCCAGGAGGGGGCAGTACTCCATGCTGTCAGAGGTGAAGTGACACACACACACACACACACACACACACACACACACATCACAAACGGAGACACACACTCTGTGCTGGAGGTCTGAGGGGAGGAGAGCAAAAGAGTGAGAGATGAGATGTGTTAGTGAGAGCTTTGCCTTTGCCAAACTTTTTAATGAATGTCCTTATCACTTTGAGCGAGGGGATTATGTGTCTTTTTCTCTCGCTGTCTCTCAGTCTTGCCCCGTCTCTCAACATCCCCCTCGCTGTCTTTTCTACTTCTTACTCCCTTTCCTCTTTCAGCATCCTGCTCCAAACTCCTCCTCCACTTTCTTACTTTTTTTTACAGGCTCCGTTACCCCCACCTAATGTGACCTCTACCCAGATGTGGGAGGTTGGGGAGGCGTAGGTTAGCGGGGTCGTCTCAAATTAGGTTTGTCCACCTGTCGGACTGATTCATAGATAGCATCAGTCATCTTATAAGGAGGACCACACACACACTCACACACACACTGAGGTAATTTCACCCAGACCAGTGGATCAGTTTTCTGATATATGAGGCCAGTATGAGCCATTTATTAAAAATTAGATGTCAGCCAGTCAGTGCCATCCATCTCTGATGTGATAAATAAGATTCACATTGATTGATTACAGACTTACCAAAGCGTTAATCAATCAATGCGGTGTCTGCAGCGAGTTGTGATTCTTATATCAGATGTCAGTTGGAGGGTGCACAAGTATGTATTAGTATAATTATATGGTTGGATTATGCAAATGCACACATCGTACATGCCTGTAAGAATGTGAGTCAACAAAAAAGCTGGAGGCCTGAATAGAAACACTGCAATCATCTCATTTTTGGAGAATAAAAGTAGATGATGGCAGTGATGAAAGAAGTATTCAAGCGCTGTAATTGAGTGAAAGCAGTAATTTCACTGTGTAAAAATATAAAATATAAAAAGTACTGCATTCAAAATGTATTTAATAAAAGTACATCCTACCACTATTACAGAGTCATGTATTATTATATATGTTTTTGGAATAATATTAGTGGTGCACTAATGTAAAAGTGAGTAGCTGATGTCCGTGGTAGCGTGGGGGAAGCAGCGTCGGTCAGTCTGTCCAACACTTTGTGCACACTGTTAACTGGCATGAAGCTTAGCAAAGATATTCAAGGTCACCAGCGAGTGACTCCACAGTGACTTCTGTGATCCCTTGACTTTTCATGTCTTTGTAGTTGAGTGAAATATCTTGACAATTATTGGATGGATTGCCATCAAATTTCACATTCGTATTTTCCACCATGGAAATTATAATAACTTCCCTGAATGCCGTCAGCAGGGCAAAATGTCAGTTCATTGAATGCTTTGGTTTGTGAAAGAATATCTGCAAAAAGACATTTTTAATAGCCAGAACTGTACTTGTGCTTAGTGCTAATTAGCTAATGTTATCTTACGAACATACAGGCTCACATGGTCAGCATGGTAAACTGCTTACCTTCAGCAGTTTGCATTGTCGCTGTGAGCGTTCAGGTCAAAGCACCACTGTGGCAAAGTTAGTCCTCACAGAGCTGCAAACTCTTAGTCCAGTCAACTATACTGTGCTGTTAATCAATAAAATTATTATATTTTATCCTTTTTTCAATTGAATCTGCAGAGTAAGTAGTTGTAGTATAGCTGTCAAATAAATAAAGTACAAACTTTCCCTCTGAAATATAGTAAATTAGAAATGTATTCTGTGTGCTTCTGTGGGCTGTTGGTCATTTTCTGTTTCCTACATGTCAGTTTGTCTGAAGACTAGTCACAGCTCTACATATTAACCCTCTAACCAGGGGTTAAATTGGGATTTGGTATGTGTTGGGGCCTGATTTAGCTGGGTTAACAAGGGTCAGCACCATTACCTACAGTATGTAGCAGCCAAAGTGACAGTTGCACTTTCATGATAGCAGACTTTTCAAGTTTTCAAACTTACTTCATTTATTGTGTCATTTAGAAAACTGAAGTCTTTGCAGTAATACAATTAGCTGCATAGTCAGTTAATCAGATCCCACACCGGCTGATATGTCAAGCTGCTCTTAGCAGTGCCTCTCTGTCTGCGTGTTAAATGGTCAGCAGTGCACATTATTTAATCAGAACATGAGGCGGCTCTTTTTTGCTAGTTTGGCGTGACTGACAACATGTGAGTGAGTGGCGCTCCACGCCGTCCTCTGCTCGTCCACACACACATCAATCACATCATTATGTACTGAAACGGTGCTGAGTGGGTGGTGAGTGGTGACTGACAGTCATTTCAACCAAAAAAAATGGAGTCAAGAAGAGTGGCCATTCAGTTTAGTGACTAAGTCAATGAGAAAAAATGAGTGAATAAATGTTCTCAACCCTGACTTGTCTCCTAATAAGTTGGTGGTTTTTTTTTTTTATATATATCTTTCCACTTCGGCTCGGTCTGAGTTTACCTGGCCCGAACCTGTGCCTATGCATCCCGCTTGTGTAAACTGTGTGTCTAAAACATATTTGTGTGTCTGCGTTTCTCCTCACAGTGTCTGGAGCGAGCCATGAAGTTTTCATTCAACGAGTTCCACCTCTGGCACCAGCTGGGCCTGTCACTCATGGCGGCCGGGAAGGTGAGCTCATTTCTCCTTATACACCAGCGACACACACACACACACACACACACACACACACACCACGCCACACCCAAAGGAGACATCCATCTTCTGCCATACCTCTGTCCCGTCCACTGCGTCGCTCCTGACTCTCCCTCATGTCCAGCCGTGCAACAAATAGCAGTGTGTCCGGTCTGCTGGGAGAAGAGGATGGATGGAAGTCTGCTTGATCTGGACAACAGAGATATCGACACATGACTTGCAAAAAAGCACACCAAAGAGTCTTCTGCTACCTTATAAGTCTAAACCCCCAATCTATTGTCCCCCACCCTTATTTGCTACACAAAAGAAAGCTTGCATTGTTTGGAAATATAATCAGTTTGCTGATAGATAAAGAGAAATACTGTTGAAATGTTTACAAAAATGACATTCTTCATAAGGGAGTCCTCAGAAGGAGCTGTAAATAGCTTACAATCCTCTCTCTCTCTCTCCGTCAGCGTGTGTGTTCGTGTGTGTGCATCCATGTGTGTGACAGAAAAATTGATCTGGGTTGCAGGATAAAGTGACACTGCAGATCAATGGAGAGCTCTAGAAATAGGCTGCTCCCTAGAAGGAGAAGGGGCCGCCTTAGTGTCGTCAGATCCGCTTCTATTTAGGGCCATCCGTGTGTGTGCGTGTGTGTGTGTGTGCATGGTGTGTGTGTGAGAGCGTGCACGTGGTCCATTAATGATTGGCCTACATGTATTAAGTGACTGTGTGTCTAAATGGGTCTATTTGGGCTGTGTAGGGACAGTTGATGTGTGTTTGATACACTCGCTTAACAGCGATCCATGTAATCTGTGACTGCATGATAACTGGCTGCTGCGTGCACATGAATCACAATTTGTCAGTGACTTGTGTGTGTGTGTGTGTGTTCCAGGGGGTTGCTGCTGTGTCTGTACTTAAAGAGTGTGCCAAGATGAGACCAGAAGACCCCTCATTGCCCCTATTGGCTGCTAAAGTCTGCATCGGTCAACTGCACTGGGTGAATACACAGAAAACATTCACATGCACTTATACACAGAACATTTTACACACACACACGCACACACACACTCACACACCTGAGAGCCTGAGCCACGTACAGACATTAACATTCGGGTGGTGAACTAAGTCCTCTTGCTGTGATGTTCTGCTCCACATTTCCCAAAGATACTTGTTGCTGTGACACCTTGAATTTCCTGTGGATGAGTTTCTGTAGGTGAAGCTGTTCTCCTCGTCTGTTCAGCCATGTGGTTGTTCTGCTGCTCTTGATAACTCGTCTCTGTAGAGAATAGATAGAGTAGATACAGAGGAGCAGATGTT
Organism: Amniataba percoides; assembly: GCA_037176925.1. Taxonomy (NCBI): domain Eukaryota; kingdom Metazoa; phylum Chordata; class Actinopteri; order Centrarchiformes; family Terapontidae; genus Amniataba; species Amniataba percoides. The sequence continues at coordinate 3,864,591 of JBAJHX010000033.1, read as the reverse complement.
TATGTAAATCTGAGTTCATGAGATCATCAAAATGATAAGTCATGTAATGCAATTCAAAGTTGCTTTTAATCTGGTGAAATCTTGGACACCACCTCCCATTAAATATTATGCAAATGAGGGCTTTATGAAAGACTGTCTGTTGTTTGGTGCACCACCTGACTGAAATATCCTGACCTCCAATTTTTCACCTCCAACCACAATCAGGTGGCCTATTTACATTTAAATTGGTCCAGTTCACTGCTTTATGACTATATAGCTATATGAATAATTAACCGGCCTCCACTGTAATTTGTGTTTAGACTTAATTCACAAATGTTAGCATGCTAACAAGCTAAACTGTGATATGGTGAACATTACTCCTGCTAGCCATCAGCATGTTAGCATGCTGACTTTAGCATTTAGCTCAAAGCACTGTTGGGCCTCTATTTAAACTTGTGGAGCTGCTAGCACGGCTACAGACTTCTTGGTTTTACCTCTTTGGGACAGTTCAGATGAAAGTCTGTGAGGGGAAAATCACTCATCAGCATGGTGGCACACAACTCATTGACATGTGTCCTATGATGGAGTGGAATGGAAATAGCCATTGCTTTATATGAGGAGGTCACCGGTGGCGCAAATGTTGCCGACCTAAAGTAAAGCCAGTGCCAACAGAATACGGATGTCACAAGGTGTCATTAATATAAAGGTTCAAATCTTACAGGATTACAGACAGAGGAGTGTGGATCCCTTCTCCATCTGGAATAATAAGATATCCAAATTTATCTCAGTCAGTGCAGTAACACGTACAACCAGGTTTGTAATCCTTAGACCTTCCCCCTCATACGATAAGCTGAGAGGTGAACTTCCATCACTCTGCACCACATGGACAACAGATGTATAGAATATCTAGTGTGTGTACATCCTAAGTCGTAAGGCAGCCGCACTGTGTCGCTAATGTTTTGGGATTGACACCGAGGTCACTGAGGCAGATACGCATCACAGACAGGCCCGGCCAGCTTGGATAGTCCCGCTGTTCGTGATCGGAGCGGGAGAGAGAAAGTCCCATCAACAGTGGTATTTAGGGTGGAGGGAGAGAGAATGAGCGAGGGTGAGTTCAACAGAGAGAGAGAGAGAAAGGGGTCAGAGATTAGAACAGAGGAGCTAACAGGGGCGAATGGAGAGAGCACATCTGTCAGTGGCTGGAGATCATGGCAGGCCGGAGACACTAAGGAGCTTACAGCCTTAATCACAATGGGACACTATGGCCATAGTGCAGTGGGGCATTACATAAATGGGCCACCATTATCCACCATCAGCTCCACTGGACAGTCTGGACTATTATCTGGCCAGCAACAATTTTCTGCTCACTGCGACAGCCCACTAGCCCGCAGACCAAACTCCATAATATTTTCATATATCATATATTTCCATCGTGCTCCTTTGGATGTATATGGAGCAGTAAAGCATCCACACGCATGACATCACCACCAACTGCATGACTGGCGATCTGAAGGCGAAGCTGCTCTTATGAATTCCTGAAGAGCAGTTTTGCAGATGCAAGGTTTTCGTCTGACAACAGCGACATGTACCTCTTTCACGCCATTCAAGGGAGGAAGAAAAAAAAAGAACATAATCCTCCTAAGATGTGCGCGGACGGGCTGTGTGTTTAAATGACTGGCTATTGTGTGCCGGCTTTGAACTCGCAAGGACTGGATTCAGAGGAAGAGAGAGAGGGAGAGAGCAGAGGAGGAGGATGAAGGGAGGAAGAGGAGGAGGGGGGAGGGTGTCAGAGCAGTTGGCTTGCTGTTGCGCTGGCGTGCTGTCAAAGGCATTACCCCCCACCCCACCCTACCCCCATGCCCACCTACCCACCTGCCCGCCTGCCCTCCACCAGCCATACCTCACACATAGTGACACGCTTTTTCTTCGACTCAGAGCACCTCGCCTCAGCTCCGCCACACACCGCCTGCGGTCTACTGCTGCGTGTGTGGGCGAGTGTGTGTGTGTGTGTCCTTCAGCAAACTCTGCGTTGTCCTTCAACTGATTCTACTCAGGCTGTCCTCCCACTAGACCCACACCAGCCTCAGCCATCAATAGTCCAGTCCCCGCTGCAAAGTTTCTCCTCTCACACACACACCCATGTGCTTGTTTATTTCATATTACACTAACTCATCCTTCAGAGGCTGCTTGGATGTATGTTTATCTGTGCGTGTGTGTCCAGTACGAGGAGGCTGAGGCTCTGTCGCAGAGTGTGGTGTCGATGGGGGAGGATGCCGGAGAATTTCTACCGAGGGCCTACCTGGCTCTGGGACTCTGCTGCAGCTTGCAGGCCTCTGATGGTAAGGACACACTAAGCAACACTGAGAACATCCTCTCACATATCTTAAAATAAGTGTATTACTTCGTATAAGTGTGGGTCATTTTTAAAGGTCACATGATTTTTTTTTCATTTAGCTGTGAAGACAAGTTGAACCCACTTTATGTCCATTTTAAAATATTTATGTAATGCTTCTACTGCTAAAAAAATATATATAAGCTGAAACTGTGCCAAATAAACTTTTGGTTATGTCCTCTCTCTCTCTCTCTCTCTCTCTCTCTCTCTCTCTCCAGCCTCTCTGAAAGCCGATCGTAATGAATTCAACAAAAAAGCCCTACAAGCTCTCAACAAGTAGGTTCCAGTTCATCCATTCTCCAACACATATGTCTCACCGTTGCATAACATTTAATGCTACCATAGATCCGGACATTCATGTTCCTCTCAGAATGAATTGCAATGACCAGTGAAAAGCAGTGTTGTGCAGCGCTTTGTTATATGACCAGACACCTGCAAAACTAATGACATTCCCATCAACCTCAGCTAGTGCCAACTGTTACCGTGCTAACACGCTAAGCTAAGCATATGCCACGCTCACATGCCATGTTAACCGTCTCAGTCCACGGTATAAGCATGTTAGCATTGTTGTTGTGAGCATGGTAGCATGCAATAAGCATGTTAGTATGCTGTGCAGCCTCAAAGAGCCTCCAGTGTGGCGGTAAAATCTTATTCGTTATTTTATCCCAGTGAGGTGCGGGTCTTTCAGATTTATTGCACATAAAGCAGTCGAAAAAAGTTTTAGTGTGCTCACAAACCTTTGCTAACACAACATAAACCACGAGGTTCTGTCTGTGTCTCCTCCACAGGGCTCATTCATTAGACCCCCAGGACGCACAGATTGCCATGTATCTGGCTCTGCAGCTGGCATTTGTGCGGCAGGTAGAAGCAAACACATGGGAAGGATGTGATATGTTGTTTTAATAAACAGCCACAGACACAAATTATGCAAAAACGCTGCAGATTGCAAGTTATGCTTGAGAACGGGTATGTGTCTGGCAGGTATCGGCAGCCCTCGAGCCCCTGCAGGAGGCTTTATCTCTCTGTGGGGACGACTTACACTCCCTCCACCTGCTGACCCTGCTGCTGAGCGCCCAGAAACACCACCGTCATGCTCTGGACACCCTGGGCCTGGCCCTCAGCCAGCACCCCGGCAACTTCAAGTAAAAACCCACAACACCAGCCCACTCACACTCACAGGCAACTGAAAATGTTGGTGGTGAATTGAGGATAAGGCACCAATCGATACCTGTTCGGGTGTGCTTTTTAGACTTTATATGGTGTGTGTGTGTTTTTTTTTAGGTGTGAGTGTGTGTGTAAGAGTAGCTCCAGTTAGTGGTGCAGCAAGGCCCTGTCCCAATACTAGTCCTCTCCGTAAGGATAAGGTGTCTCAGCTCCACTGTGTTGGAGGCCAAGCGCGCACACACACACACACACTTGACGCCTTATTTAGACGTGCTAGAGTGGAGGCCTGCATTGCGGTACCTATGCCCCTCATACACCCTTACCCTTTTAACACTGCAGCTCTGACCCGAGGCCTGGTGCTGCTTTCCCAACAGACCTGAGCCGTCTGACACACAAACACCCCTGCTGCACCAAACAGGATAAAACAAGCTAAAAACTTGGACACTGTAATTCTAATCATTTGGGGGAGATCAGGATTTAATGTTTCGCTTTCAGACACTTTGAAAGGACACTTTGCAGGGAGTGAACCTTTGACCTTTTGGTAATGTGTTGGCGTCTCTAGCCATACATTTACCATGTCACTCACATTTACACCTTTCTGTCCGTCTTGACCACGCTTTGACATGCACATACATGGTATATGTTAATATTACAAAACATTATAGTATAGCAGAGATACTAATAATGATCTATACAGTTATCTTCATATTTCATTTGATTCCATAACAAGTCATTTCAGAGACGATGAAAGTTGATCTTTTTTAGTCCAAATTTGACCAGGCAGAAAAAATGAAAGAAGTAAGGTTAGGTCTCATTAAAATTAAATTTAAAGATGCTCCCATTATCTCAAAGGAAGGATTCTTAACACGTTAAGCACATGTTCATTAGCTTTGGATTAAACTCCATCGTATCATAAGAGGATAACATCACTATCCAAGCCAGTAAATTCACATTAACTGTGATATGGGAGCATGTTGCATCATCTTTCTGATGTGTTTTCTCTCCATTTCAAAGCTCAGTAAAACATTTCATAATGCGGCCATTTGGGGTCAGTGTTGGCCTCCATGGCCCCAACACAGACAGATGGGGTACATCTGTACATCAGGAGGGAGTGGAAGAGAGAGGAAATGCAGAAAAACAAGAAAATTGATGAAACAACGACGGGAAGTGTAAAAGAGAGCCTGACAGGACGGAGAAAACACAGAGACAGTGTGGGCGGGTGCAGGAAAGGCGATGGCTTTATAATTACACAAGCTTCACTGATCAGCACTGTATGTACAATCAAAGACAAAATCTGTTCTCCCTCTTTCTAGATGCACAATCGCACACTTACACACACATTCTCCGTAGAGACACTTGACTGCTTTGACCCATTTAAGAGCTCTTTTCCAGGCTCAGCCAATCACATCGCTCTCTGCGCCAGGAATCCCCATCGCCCCGGTAACCATGAGGTCATATGGGTAGAGCAGGCAGCATCAGTTGTTGTTCCCAAACTGTTGTTATGGAGCGGTAGAGACACACTGAGTCACAGAGAGAGAGAGAAAAATCCATAATTCAGTGAATGAAACAGCTGAATTAAAATGAATTTTTATTGAATGCCCATTAACTGTATTATTACCTCCAAGATTTATTGAACTGGGTTTCGAATAATAGTTCCACTTGTTTGCCAGACACTCGCCAATAAAGCATATTTGAACGGGGCCAACTGATAGCTGAAGAGAAACAGACAGTGCAGTTCCTGAAACGTCGGCCCTAGCCTGACCCGGCTCAATTCATCTGGGCCCAAGTGGCCTGGGACCAACAGCAACAACATGTTTCATCCCTCAAACTGTGTTTCAAAATAAGAGTTCTGGTGTAGCACTGTAAAGAACACATCCACCCTCTGATGAATTTCCAGTAAACTCTGAAGTCAGTCTTAACAATGTGGTCATAAGCAATCACTTAAAGGTAAACAGTCATTACTTTTATATTAAGGTACACGCACTACACGCACTATATATACATATATATCCATGTGTGTGTTTGTTGCTCTGTGTTTGTGTAAACAGTAAATATCTGCTGAGTAATGCATGTTTTATAATCACAGCTTTGCATTAATGCGAGAAGACAAATACTTCACAAACATTTCCCCAAATCTTCGTCAGGCTGTTTTATCAAAGAACAGTAAAAACAAATTGGGGATTGATACAAAATTCTTCGTATTCTCCGTTACTCATAGTCAACACTGTCAGGCAGCTAGCAAGTTGTGAATCATTGGCAGAGGGGTGTATTTGTGTGGGGCATGAAGATTCAGGTGAACCTTGATAACAAGGCAGCGGTGGTATTTAACCACGTTGTGCCAAATCACTACACCACATTGTGCTGAGTGTCAAAGAAGCTTATTAAATCATCGGTTGATCCAACTTCCTGTAGTTGGGGCAAGTTTGAAACATGCTGCTGTTATACCCAAAATCCATGTGTTGAATAAAACAGCAACATGATTGTCTCCATAAGATGAATGAATCTTTCCTTACATGCTGATTAGAAGAGAGTCCCAAGTGGGAGAAGCACAAGATCAGCACGCATTGCAAACTGTAATAGCAGAGGCAGTATTTGATTGGAAAATGTAATCATTAGCAGTATTTTAGTCTAACCCGAACCCGCAATATGCACATGAAAATGAGTCCAGAACCGGACAGAATATAGCAGTACCCTTGGGAAACGCTGGGCTGTGGCTGCGTTGCAGACCTCAGAGTGAGAGAAGAGCGATCGAGGCAGAGACATAGATGGGGGGAGAGCGAGAGAGAGAGAGAGAGAAAGGAGGTGTTTTCTCAGTAACAAGCTCATTGAATATCATTTGCTTTGGATGTGTGAGCGAGCATCAGAGATCAAAGCTTGTATCGGGCACGGCGCTGGGCATGCCGCGGCAGTCCTGTGTGTGTGTGTGTGTGTGTGTGTGTGTGTGTACTTGTGAGTTGTGGGGGTGGGTGGAATATGAGTGTGTGTGTGTATGTAGTAGTAGTATGGATATATGTGTGTACTAGATCGTAATCTGGCGCATGCATGCTTGTGTGTCAGTGTGTGTGTGTGTATGTGTGTGTGCATGCATGTGTGTGATTCCTGTTAGCCACTGCCTCTCTGCACCACAGCAAACTGTCAGCTCGCTGTAGCACACACCGAATTCCTCCTTCCTCCTTTTAGCCCTCATCTTCTACCCCCAGCTTCTGTCTTTCAGTATTCTCCATCTCTTCCTCCTTCCTTCTCTCTTGCTCACCCCTGTCTCTTCTTGCCCCTCATCTTTTTGTATCTCTCTGTCTCTGTTTCTTCCTTTTCTTTGAAATTTTAATCACCCAGTAAACAGGCATGCATTTCAATGTGAAATGGGATTCTGCTACAGATTTAGAGAGTTGAGGCGAGAGAGGGAGAGAGGGGGAGGGTTCTGTGTGTGAAAGAGAGAGAGAGAGAGAGAGAGAGAGAGAGAGAGTGATCATGGTCTCGCAGTTTGTACTAAAGAGAATGATTAATCCCAGCCTTTGATTCTGCATTCATCTAACGGGATGTTGCAGCATGAGCAAGTTCGTGTGTGCGCGTGTGTGTGTCTGTATGTGTGTTAGTGTGCACATGCATGCTTGGCTTATGCTCAGCTACACAGAGCAAGAATGTCCGCACGGGTTTGTGTGTGTTAATCTCTATGTATGCACTTTAATATATATGTGCATGTATGTATGTATGTGTG
>JBAJHX010000033.1:3815910-3844296 GCA_037176925.1 Amniataba percoides | reverse complement strand
TCAAATGCCCCCCATCTCTCTCTTTCTCTCTCTCTTTCTCTCTCTCTTTCTCTCTCTCTCTCTCTCTCCCTCTCTCTTTCTGTCTATCGCTCTCTCCTCCTCTCTCAGTGTGGATGGGGGTGGTTGTCAGCTGATTAGATAATGCAAATACATTATTTATAACACTTTGCACGTTCTCGCCGCTTTATGGGATTGCCTAGCAACCAGGGAAATGTATTCTATTGAGCAAGACCTCTGATAACCAGAGAGAGAGAGAGAGAGAGAGAGAGAGAGAGAGGAAGAAGCACATCGGGGGGAGGCAAACAGAGAGACGATTGGGAGTTGGCTGGTTCCTCCGTTGCTATGTATGGCTCATCTGGGCTCACTTATTTTTTCCTTTTTCTTTGACACCTCTCTCTTTTTTTTCTTCTCTCCATCCCCCCTTCTCTATTCATTGTTCCCAGTTTAGCTCTTTCTCGCTCGCTCACACTCCCCTCCTTCCTTGCTTTCTTCCTGTTCCTCTCCTCTGTGGCTCCTGTATCATCCATTTCTTTCACTCCTTCTTCCTTCTCCTTCTCCTTCTCCATTCCTGTTGCTCTCTCTTCATGAGTGTATATGTGCAAGTGTGTATGCCATGTTGACTTTAACGTGTTTGTGTTTATACGTTTGGTCTAATTTGTGGAGACATGAGAATTTACTTTCCAGGTTTACTTTCCAGTGTCCTCAGTATAAGCTGCTTCTTTTTTTTCTCACATGTTCACACTCGCCACAGGAACAGATACACATGCCTTCACATGCTATTTGCCTAACATGCCGTCCAGGTGCATACCATGGCGGAGGTGCATGACATGTAAAGGTCAGCATGGTCAATATCAGACTGTGCTGACAAAAACAAAACACTCAGCACAGAGAAAATGTTAAGAGGTTTCGACTTCCTGAATTTCAATAACCTCTACTAACCCAGATGGCTTCATTTGAAATTCTAGTGGAGGTGCTAAAAGTTTCCAAAGATACTAAATGACCCTAATTTTGTAGGAATTTGTGTAAATGGACAAAATGTTCCCAATATTTTAATTTAATGGAATAAAGCAACTGAAAAACACGGAGTCCTCTAACAATGAGGTGTTACATCAAGCTATCTGATTCTGTCGCACAGATGGAATAAGGTCTTGTAGCCACTTTAAGAAATAATATGGGAGAATTTGCAGGAGGCTAGGTGAAGATCAGTGTTGCTCTCACATCTCTGGACATAAGGCCACATCCAGTACATGGTTATCTTAGCTTAACATGGAGACTGGAAACAAGAGGGCGAACAGCCACCATGACTCACTGCTGCTCAGTATGCTCACAAACACCTCTGAAGATCTCTAATGAACAGATTACCGCCGGTGCAGGACTCGCTTTGTTTCTCTGTTTCCTGTCTGTAAGCTGAGCTATCAGAAAGCACGCGTTGCTGACACATATGAGTGTTATTGACCTTCTCTATCTGATTCTCGGCAACAATGTGAATAAGCGTAGCTCTGAAAATGCTGAAATCCACGCTGTGAATTAAGGGGTTAATAAGTAGGGAGAGTTCAAGCCAACATGATCGAGGTAAACACAGCAGCCTTGGCTCGCCTCGACTCTCTCTGCCTGCCCAGGCTGAAGCGCTGATGGGATTAAAGGTTCAGGTAAAGGCTCTGTTCCTGGTTCAGGGGAAGGGCATTAGGCCACTGGGTTACACTGTGTGTGGTAGATATTAGCCTACAGGGCTTCAGCACACACTCATTGGGTGACATAACGTGCCCTCTGGCTGCCACATGGCATTATTATGGACCTTATGGAAGTGAACCACACTATGCAGACATTTCATCATCATCACTCGAAAACAACAAAACTTAATTAGTTGTAACTTTTTTTCTTCTGGTCATGCCTCTTGTTGGTCTCGTCAGTTTAAACTGTTCAGCTCTGTACGCAGCATAGCTGACAACAGCACATTGCAAATCTAAATTTAGAGCTCAGCTGTCTCCATGCTGTCAAGAAGACGTTCATTTCTGCAAAGTTTTTTTTTTTTTTTTTTTTTACTGGGAACTGATCCATATGACCATTTTGCCACTAATTGATTCTGTGTTCATGTCATGTAAGTATTGAATGCATCTTTCTGACCATCAGGCCGGTCAATAACTGCTCAGTTCAGTTTGGATCCACATCTAATCACAAATTAGTTTGAAAGCTCCAATGTGACTTTTAATGAGTGTTTGCTTTACACATCAGCTGGATCACTTTGTATCCTATGTATTTATATTCAAACTCAGATGTAATGAAAAGTTTTAATGCCAGCTTGAGGCCAAAAAAAGTTTTTGGTAATAAAGAAGTTATGCGATAAATATTATTTCCAAGAATTAAATCTCTGTTGTGGCTGCTTAGCTGTAGTCGGTACGTTAGAATATTACAAAGTACTCTTTTTGACTTTGCACAGGATGAGTATGAATAATATCGGCTGACACCAAAGAACAAAACTAATTTCCCCAATGCTAATCAATTCATAATCAAATCTCTGTTGGGTGTGTTTGTTTGTGACATTCAGGAAGCATTTTCTCATTCTCTTCAATCCAGCTGGTGGAAAAAAACACTTGATTAAATGCTGCGTGCTGGGTGTAGCATTTTAAAAGTTTGCTTAAATTTAGCCAGAGAGACGGATGAAAGCACCACTGCCCACTCGCTCGGCTTGGCTCGTCTCAGTTCGGCTCAGTTCAGTTGCGCTTTAATGGCACGACAAGAAACCGACCTGCGCTGCCAAACTCGATGGGATCAGCTGAGGTAAAAGTGGAGACAGATGGCCAGGAGTAATTAAAGCAAAACCAATAGATACCAGTTTTATCTGTGTAATGCCAGAAACACGCGGCAGCAGTCTGAATGTTCTTAGAGCACACGTTTGTTCACTCGCTTCCTTTCCTATGTGCTCGCTCTCCTATTCCCTTAAACACTTTGATGCTTATTGCGTCATTCTTACTCACACTCTGTCCTCACACACTTCTAGTGCGTCATGCATTGAGATGGACTGCTTTTGTTTGAGACAATACATTGTTGGGTTTTTTTTTTATTATTTGTTATGCCTTTAAGTGTTGTTTAACAGCCAGTCATTGGCCGATGTGTGTGTGTAATGTGGTGTGTATGCTTTCCTGTCAGCTTGTCTTGTTCAGCCTCTCCCGTGTTTATAGCAGACCACAGTATATACAGTAGTGTTTATTTGATTGAGCTGCTGACCTAGAAGGATCAACTTTTCCATGGTTACCAGCATAACTGACATGTGGCACAGATGGAAGGGTGTGTGTGTGTGTGTGTTAGCCCGGCAGCGGGCTGTGTTTATGCTAGAAACGCTGGAACAATGTAACCCCTGTGAGTCTGGAGACAAGAGCGCAGACAGTAAGATGCGGAAGCTGGTGGCCAAACCATCGGCAAGGAATACATCATCCACCTCGAGCATACACCCACGCACACACTCGTGCACACGTACACGCACTCACACACAGAGCTTGTAACCCAGTGTGTACATCCTGTGACAGGTTTTCTCCGTACCCAAGAGTTTCGATCTTCCTCTGTGTTTTCCTCACCGCAGAGAGGAAAAGGAGGACGGAGGAAGGAGAAAATGTGTGTGTGTGTGTGTGTGTGTGTGTGTGTGTGTGCTTTTATTGAAAGTTGCATCAGAGCCTCTAGACAGCTATGTGAATTTCAGCCCAATTAATCTGGAGCTTGTGAGCAGAGACTGCATAACAAGACTCGTCTGTCTGACCTCAGGCCAGCTCAGTGTGTGTGTGTGTATGTGTGTAACAGATAGCAAAGTAAGGGAGGGGATGATATTGTGCAAGAGCCGCTGCCTGTTGTCACCTTGAGTGTGCATGTGACACTGTAGTTTGTGTGTGTGTGTGTGTGTGTGTGTGTGTCAGCGTGTTTGTGTGAGACAGATTTGACTCCATGCTGTTGGTCAGTTGCGTGACACCCTTTTCTGCAGGACTCTCAAATACACAGCACCCCGACTGAGCCGAGCTCCGAGGAGACAGCGCACGCTCACACACTCGCACAAAGTTCTGCATGACCTTTAACACAGTGACAACACACATCATCCATAACTTCCCACTCATTTCTCACATATATATTTTATTTTCGACGACTTATCCTCATTTTTATTACGCATCAGTTTTGACAACCATTTATTCAATTTATATATCCGTCCACTTTACACGAACTGCCAGTCACGTCCTTCTCGTTCCTTCCCTTCTCAGCTTTTTATGCCCCACACACACACACACACACAATGTATATGTTCATATAGTGTAAAAGCAGTGAGTGTGGGGATTGCATGCATTCCCACCACCCTTCCTGGCAGAGCCCCCGGCAGCAGTCGCCCAGCACGCGACTGCAGATGAAGACTTTGGCATAGCATGTTTGTAAGCGAACACACCAACGTCTCTGAGAGGGCGATGTAGCATAAACTGTGCAAACTCATTAGAACCGACCGTTTTTGGATTACTGTCAGTAGATGTTTCAGTACGGCCTTTGAGTCTCGCTTCATTTCAGCGTTTCAGTGTTCAGCTTTAGTTTCAGAGCTTTGGCTTGGGAAGGGTGGTAGAGTGATGGCATGTTCTTAACTGGCAGGCTCATGTTGATACGCCCACATTTAGGAATCATGAGGTTTTCACTGAGGACTTCACTGTGAAGATGAGTGCCGCCACTGTGGCTCATGTTAAGCCAGCGGTTGATGGTCAGTAAACGCCTCCAAAACACATGCTGGCCAAAACCGTAATGTCTCATTTTCTACACCTGTTAGTGGGTGTGGAGGCTTTAGAGCTGTTGGAAGGCATCTGGTGTTTGGTTGAGTGATGAAAGTAATGAAAAAAGTAATATTGCTTGTTACTTTTTGCCTACTCATTGATATGTAATCACTTTCCTCTGCTAAATTTAAAGTTTTCTAACTTTTATTCTTGTAGTTTGTACTCACCACGTTACTTGCTGAGATGCTGGAATGTGCCAACATAAATAAAAATAGATCTGACAGGGAAACAAGCCTGACGCTTCAGATGATTATACAGATTGAAAATAAGTCTTTCAGGTTTGCAGAAATGTATTTGGAAGTGAAAATGAAAGCTAGCAGTGAAGTCACAATCCAAACATGTCTGTTCCAGTACATCCATGTTTGCTTTTTCATCTCCTGGGTGTGATTTTCTGATACGGCTGCTTGTAAATGCATTGGTTTTCTGCAGCTGGTTTTCTTATCTTAGATGCTGCCAACAAGGTAGCAGCGCAACAACAGCATAGCTTTGACCAAAAATAAGTAGCAGTGTAATGGATTAGCTATCTGAGCAGGATTTAATCCACAATAAATTGTATTTCATTCTGTTTTTATACTAACTGAGGCCACTGAAACCACAAACCTGTCCCTTTGTCCCTTAAGGCAGGAAAATCTTTTACCAATCTAAAAAGAGAGGCTTTTCTTTGGCAAATCATCAGCAGTGACTTGATTGTACATAACGTGATTGCACAGAAGTGTCCCAAGCAGTTTAAACACAGCATCCACTTTCATTATATCATTGTATCTGTGTGCCCAACTCAGCATACGACATCATCTCTCAGCAGAGGACAGCTCCTAATCTCACGATTTGTGGATTTTCTCCTTTCAGTTGTGCAATCCCAGTTGAATATGACTCTAGTAAAGTGTAGTACAGTTGCCTGTTGTTGTTGGGGGTTTTTGTTTGTCAGACTAAATGAGTCCACAGGACAGCAGGCATAATAATCCAAGATTTGGATTTTTTTTAAAAGCCACCATCTGCTTGATCTTATCATGCCATGAAAGTGTTTTAATGGTAGATATTTAGGATAAAAGAAAATATTAAGGACAGGACGCCACTGAAATGAAATGTGGTATCACCTTTCTCTATTGTGAAAATAGGAGCTTGCCTTGGGTTTTAGCCTCAGGAGTGGGAGTGTTCACACAACAAATTAAACAGGCGGATTTAAAACATTCAGTTATTGTTACTGCAGAACATGAATAGGACACTGATGTAACATGAGAGCTTGCAAAATACTTGTTTTGGCTGTGAGCAAACAGTTTTTCCAGTGAATACTGTGACTAAAAGTGAACATGGCCTGATGAGTCTAACAGTATAAATACATTTTAATTTAAAGCTTCATTCTCTGGTATCGGTCTATCCATCTGTCCATACAGGGCCGTCTGCTGGTGAAAACTGGGCGTGTCCACCTCGGGGAGAAAGTCCTGCGTGATGCGGTTCAGGTCCACAGCACCTCCCATGAGGCGTGGAGCGGTCTGGGCGAGGCCCTTCAGTCTCGGGGCTCCAGCCAGGCCCCCGACTGCTTCTTGACGGCCCTGGAGCTGGAGGCTTCCTGCCCCATCCGGCCCTTCAGCATCATCCCCAGGGAGCTGTGAGGGAGGGGGGGCAGGGGTGGATGTTTGGGTTAGGCTTATGGAATTGGCCTGGATGATTAAATACTGATGCAGATACAGAGAAAGGTGTGCTGGGTGGAAAAATCCTCCTTATATGAAAAGGCTGACATTTGGGAAATAGGCCTGTTTGCTTTTTTGCCGCTAGTGTGACGGCTGATACCACTGTCTTATTAAAGGTGTATGTCACATTCAGAAACACACTCGAGCCGGCACCGGCCACAGCAACAGGACACACAAGACTCACTGTGACTGACAGGAAACTTAAGTTAAGTTGTTTCGCTGTTTGTCTGCCCCACCAAGAGGCTCAGCTACGTGAACATTAGCCGGATGATGTAGTTGCAATAAATGGATCAAAGGATGAGCGTCAGGGCGAGGCTAACATCGTAGCTGCTCCATCAACATTTAAAATGATGTCATCTAAATTCTGTATGAACATGAAGTAGTATGATAGACATAATTAATTAATGTTGCACACTGTTAGTGCTGTAGCAGAGCACAGGAAAGAAACTCTGTGTCTTTATATAGAAATCAGTCTACAGGATGTCAACAGAGAGGTTGGCTTGGTCTAATTTTTTAAAGTTATGTTACAATCTGTTCACATCTAAGAATAAAAACAAAACACTTTTTTAAAAAACTTCAACACATGTAAATTGTTACACACCCTTTACATGTGAAGTTACAGCCAGGAGATGGTTGTCAGATGAGGAATACGAGTCTCACATATAAGCCCATATATCCACAGTTTGTTTTTACACATCAAACTTTGAACAAATTAAATAAGATATAATGGAATTAGTGAACTGAGGTTACAATAGGAGGATCTTTTGTCATCTTTTTACAGGTAACTGTCTCCAACAGTCTTTATGCCGAAGTAAACAAGCCGACTCCTGGCTGGAGCTTCATACTTACATATGAACGTGGTATCAGTCTCATTATCTACCTTTCAGCAAGAAGGCAGAGAAGTGTATTTCCCAAAATTCAAGATATTCCTTTAAGTAAAAGTATATTTTCAATAACAATACATATAGTAAATCACTTTTTCACCTTAAGTGACATTATTAACCTCAATGATTTCACTGTTATCCAATCAGTTATTTGTTTAATTGTATATATTATATAACTATATAAGAGGATTCAAGGGAACATTATTTTTTCTTACAATATTTATGTGAACACTGCTATGATAGAAGTATTGAATATCAAAGCTGCAGCTCCATGCAGAAAAAGCAAGAAAGGGGTCCAGATCTTTTCATATAAAGGAGTGCACATTAAAGAAAAAAAGTCATTATTGTAGCTATGTTCATCTCCTGTGGAGTTTTAAGTGTGAAAGCAATGAGTGACAGATGGTGAGTAATACTTTTAAGAATCAAAATGACTGATTATTACTATACTGGCTCATAAATCGTAAAGATGTGCTGGTTACATCTTGAGACAGGATGTGCGTTGTTGTGTCGTATGTGGAAATGCAGATACTTTGATTATGTATAGGCTGTCAGTCACGGCAGCAGCTCCACTTCATCTTTATTTTAGCCTTTGATGTATTTTTGATGATCATGTTGATTGACGCAGCTTTTATGTGCATGCACACAAACACCCCCACCCTCTCATCTTCAAATGAGAGCTCAGATATTTTCCAGCAGGGGTGTCCACGAATCATTCCATACGTCATTATCGTGTGTGCGTGTGTGTGTGTGCCTGTTTGCCTGCGTGCGTGTTTTCATACAGTATGTCTTTACATCATGTATCTTCATTCATGTGTGTTTGTTTCAAGCCCCCTCCCTCTGGTGTATTATCAGTCCCCGCTCTGTTTGTTCTGTTTGCACGGTACAGTAGGCGACTCATCCACTGATCATGTGTGTTGTTTTTGGGTTTTTTTTGACTCATCTGTTATGCTCTCCATTATAAACTACAATGGATTTTAAAAATCACTGCTAGATGCCGCGTCTTCACCTGCCTTGTCACTTGTGACTAATGGACATCACTTCCGAGTGCCTAACCACATTAATGTGAGCAGTGGGACTGGGCTGCCGGCTTATGTAATACTGCCAGCACAGTTTTCTGCCTCCAAACTCCCTCCTCCTCCTCCCATCTCTCTCTCTCCTCCTCTACACCTCAGTGTCTCTCGCTCTCTCCCAGCTTGCCTGATGTGATGTGATGTGGCTTGGTTGCCTAGCAGCCATCCCCTTGTTTGAGTAACTGGGGAAGCGGAGAGATATCTGGTCTACTGAACAACACACACACACACATACACAGACAAGACACACACACACACACAGCGAGAGGCAGATAATGCCCCTGTTGTGTAGTTTTACAGGCTTGACAGTGTCTGTTTGATGTCTGCTGTTACCATGTGAGGTATGAGCCAGCTATAATCAATGTCTCAGGCTGGTGTAAATTGATTTGTGTTATGGGAAGAGTCCCTGCCCTTTCTCTCAGCAAAAGCCCTCATTTCTTAACCCCTTCCCTCCCTGCAGAGCTACAAGCACTAATCCCCCTTCTTACTGTCTTTTTTTAAAACCCCACCATCGCCCACAGTCCCATCGCTCCTGGCATGAAAATCCCTCATTCATCAATACTTCGATTATTCGCGCAGGATTTATCGATCACTGTCACCTCTTTTCTGCCGTCCGAAAAAAAAAAATCTATTTTTACTTTTTCCCTCCCTGCTCACTGGCTCTCCCTTGTTCCATCCTCTCCTCATTAGCACTATGTGTGACACCTACGCAGGGGCTTCGGGAGATGAATGGTCTAATCCCTGTGGGTAAGGAGTGAAATATTACATGGTGTGCTCACACATGCACAAACACGGACGCACACACACACCGACAATGAGAGAGACATGGACACATTGTGCGATATGGTACACAGGCTTAGATACACACTCACACGCGCGCGCACACATGCCAGGGTCTTGACAGCTCTGGTAAAAGGAGACAGATTAATGGAGGACGTGGCCTGCTGCAAAGCCTTTCAGAATGACAACGGGCAGATGAAGCTGGACCGAGTGTCACCACACACACACACACACACACACACGTATATATACACAGTATATTACTTTGTGTGTACATATAAATGTATACCTGGGATCAATGAGGACCATCTACAAGATCTCATTGTATGTGCGTCTGCGTCATCATGGGGTCAGAGCACCCGGGCGTGTCGCTCTGGTTACGCTCTCACTTCTAGACCAGAGCATCACAAGACAGTCTGTGAGGGTGATCTGAGGGTATCAAGTGTTCAGGTACACTTACTGTACATTTATGGCTGCCTTATACACACACACACACACACACACAAAAAAAACCTCCATAGAGCATCAGTGCAATCATCATCAAATAATTATCAGCCAATTTGGATCAAATAGTAATCATTCACAAATAATTGACAATCAAAGGTGGTGACCCTGTTGACCGAGGAGTGTGTGTCTATGCGTCTGGAATTCAGGTCACAGTGATGTTTGTGTGTGTGTGTGTGTGTGAGTTGATGCCAACCCTAAAGGGGCATATGGAGGGCACAGGCTGGGCGGTGACGGTGCAGGGCGCCAAGAAAGAAACCATAAACCACCATTGTGAAGTCCAAACAAGGCCTGGGAGTCATGGATGGGTGAGGGGTGTGATGGAGGTTATGAGGATCAGATGTGGTTCCATAAACTCATTTATAAATAAAATGACTGGTACAGTAGATGTATACATATTCCGTCCCCAAAGGATTAATGTGGTCTAGCAGCGCAGACTTAAATGTACTTGTTGACAAGAAAATGTATTGAAAATGCTGTAAGAAATGCAAATACATTATATTCTCACAAATACTTCGGCATCCTCTCTGTATTTATAGCGTCATATTCTTACACAACTTGAGCACTTCACAAAGATTTTACAGTAAAAATCTCCAATAAATGTTTTTTTTTTGCAGTTGTTTCAGACCGACTTTATAGTTGCTGTTTATAGCTGATGTTAATGGCGACGACATTTCACCTGCCTTAATCGATACAGACTATAATAGAGTGCATCATGAAATCCATGCGTGTCCGTTGTACAAGTGAGAACGGTTAAAGGAATTGGTTGTGAAGTCCAAGCAGGTAAGATACGGAGTCTTAGCATAAATACTGGAAACTTGGAAACATCTTGACTGCTTCCATCTAAAGGTAACAAAAAATCTGTCTGCAACCACTTACTCACCAACAAACACACTGTATATTGTTTGTGCAATCTTCATAAAAAATCAAAACGTTAAAATGAAAATTTGTGGAAGTCACTTGTTCCGTCCAAGAAATAGCCTGGCACATAACCCTCCATAAAACTGCCACTGCACCAACACTTGATCTGACATTGTCGAGCAGCGGGCCTAATAACAGCGTGGTGCATGGCAGCTGCGCCCGTGGCGTGCTCTCGTCCATCAATCACTCCAGCTCACCTGATCGGCCTCCGGCGCTCTTGGTCCACTTCCACACACTCGGCGACAGTGCCAGCGCCATTACCCACTTAAACAATGACCCCCTTGTTCTCTAACAGTCGCCCATTGCAGCTGATTAAACTTTTAAATGTCATTTAATAGAAGCGTAATGTTGCTCCAATGTGTCTGTCAGCAGCTCGAGGGGGGTAAAAGGATACCTGGTCACCCTCCCGGCGTGTCACACTGCCCGCTAAATTCCTCAGTCGGCTAGTCATCACCCTTAGTGTGGGATGTGGTGATGAGAGTGAATGTGACCTGGACTCAAAGGGGACACGAGGGAACGGCACCTCCGAACCTGCCACCTCTTTGTTTGACCCTCTCTCTGCTGGCTGGGGTTCCTCAAGGTGCTCATGTTATACAGCGAGGGAGAAAGGGAGACGTTGGCCTGGCCCGATCTGTGACACTGGGAGGCCATTTTAGTTTAGCACAATGTCAATGGGCGAACAATGGCTCCTCTGTTTGCTTGAGGGTTTGTTTGTTTGGCGACCTTTAACTGGGACTCAGAATCTGATAACGACATTTGTCCCACAGCACGATTGGATTATGGGTATTTTTGTGTAACCTCGCATTCTTTGGAAATTCCAGCGGCCTGCCTTCGTCATCGTTCTGGAGCGGCCGCCATATTTTCTCAGCGTGCTACCCTGAGTTAGCTGTTAATTTGACGTCCTTGACTCTGGCCCAGCTGCACCACAGAGTAGCAGGGTCACCTCCTGTTGTAAGCCGCCAGAAACACAGATTTACTCCAAGCCCCACTGATGTGCTACACCGCTTCCTGAATGCTGACCGGATCTCATTAAAACTGAAGCTGATGTTTGGACTGCCAGCCAACCTGCCCTGACACCAGATGTTCCCGTGACCTTTAAATGATGTAATTCCACCGTGCCAAGCACAACTTGCATCTTAAATCGCACTTAAATCTCCTTCTCACCATCTCTTGACAGGAAATACTACCACAGATGTAAAGCTCATATGTGTGCGCTAGGCTTTGTGTGACCATTCTGATCAATTGTTTTTGCAGGATCGATGCAAAGTCAACTGATAATAATCCTGACTGAATAAAAGAAGTTGTCATGTCTGCTATCTTCAGGTGAGCATGGAAGCTGGGAATGAGAAACGAGTGCATGCGTACACGTGTCTGCAAGTTTGTGTATCAGTTTGCAAGTGCGTTTTTAAAAAAGCAATGGCTCACGACTGTATGCGTGCGCGATGCATTCACCGCATTGCGCGGCCGCGTGCACGTTCTTTGAAGCAATGCGTGTCTATGAGGGCGAACTTGATTGACAGTGAAAGAGCGGGTGCCTGGCCGTGCCTGTGGTCGAGGCAGGCTGTGGGAGATGGAGGGTGTTAAGTCGTCAGTATGAGGCATATGTCAGAGATCAGTGCTGGACTGCAGAGATCACTGAGATGAGAAGGGAGGAAGGGCGCTGAGGGTTGAGAGAGACAGAGATTACTGGGGGCTTGGTGCCTTGACCACAGGCAGAATGGCTGCTCATCTCACACACACACACACACACAAATACGCGCGCACACATTCACATCTCCCTCTTGTTGCGACTTCCTCACAAACAGTGGCGACACAGGCCCAGTCCTCCTGAGACCGCATGCAAAGCCCCGTGTTAATAAGATTGTCTTCCTCTCCAGGTGGAAGTGTGCGCTCCTTTGTCTCCAGAATAATGACAGGGGGAATAAGAGCCCGGCACTTGAAGCTCTTCAAGCTCTTAAGTGTCTGCAACTGAGGGAAAACAGAGTGGTAGGGGATTAAAGTCAGCCAAGTAGATGTGCCCTGATAACACTCTGCATGGATCGCCCGACAAAACACTTCATCAATGTCAATACGTGTAAAGGAGTTAACACAATACCTCATTATGTATAGCATCTCGCAATTTCCAAAACACCCTTATCACTAACAAATCATCATTTAAATAAGCCTCTTTTTGCTTGTGTTTTGTGGCAATGTTCATCACGCTGCTCTTGAGCAACGCACAAAAAACAATCCCCTCTGGAGGTGCTGCTCTGTCTGCCGAGTGCGTCCCACTGTTGGAAGTGGCTTCAGATGTTTTGTGGATATGAACAATTCATCTGCAAAGCTAGAAGACAGCAAGGCCACCTGTGACCTCACCACGCTGGAAGCTACTCAAATGGTTTTCCTTGGAATTAAAAGGCAGTGTATCATCTGCTTGTACGGGGCATCTCCAAAGGTATTTTTAGGATCTCTCTGATGTCTGCAGTCTGATCAAAGTGATGACGTTTTCCAGTGGTGAAACAGGCATCTAAATCCACAGTTTCAACAAACCATGTCAGGTATTCCAGCAACTTCAAACATTCGGTCTGCGTCTTTCTTTTCTTCTCTGTATGACCTGTATGATATGTCCACTGTTTCAGCCTGTAAAATCCTGGTGGGCACCAGAGCGAGCTGCAACCACGACACATACTTAAAGTTACTGCATTCAGATACTATGATGAGCATGTCTGCAAACCCTTGCCTATTTATGCCTCCAGTGGACACAGATCAATGTTAGCATTTATTTGGAGCTAGGTAGCTTTCAGCTCTGTTTTGGTCTCCACCAGCCTCTGAGAGAAAATGCCTGGCTCTTTAGCAGCTAAACACTATGTTCAAATGCTAGTTAACTAAGTGTGAGTGTCTGCTGTTTGGTGCTGAGCAGGGAGTGGACAGCGGCTTTAATTAGACCTTTGTCGTTAAAAAAACAGCTGCCTGTTGTGGCTCAAAACAAGACTGATGAGAGCATCAAGAACAAAAAAACATTAAAGTTGCAGGCAGCAAAAACCAAGACAAAGACCGGAGAAACACTGAATTACTCCGCAGAACTGAGCAAAACTGCAGCTCAGCTGCTAATTATCTGTGGCTCATCACACCTTTCACATTGCACAGAGCTATTTTATCTATTTTTAATATCCAAATGTTGATTAGTGCAGCTTTAGTGCACATCCTGGAAAACAGCCGACAGACTGGGTCAGCACACAGCAAGCTGCTCACTGAGGATGGTAGAGAGAGAGAGACTGGTTGATTCAGATCATTGTGGATAAGTTCAGGTCGTCCATCAATGTCACGTGACTGAACTTCTGTCAACGAAGCAGCTATGTTGTTATTTGTTAACGGCATTATGGTGAGTCCTTGTTGTATTATTGGTTGCTGTGATTATTCATGCTCTAAAATCAATACAGCACTAAAATAACACGCAGAAAGCAGAAAGTGGGCTTTGAGTGTTCATATTTTCAGCCTTGGATCTGATAACAGAATCTGGGCAGGCAGGATGGATGAACATATCTCTCCACTCCCTCAACAACTGTCTAACTGGCCGCGGCACAAAATTCTGTTGCTCTTAAGCGTGACCGTCCGACTCCATGAATATGAAGCAGTGCTGACAAAGTGTGTGCACCCTCAGCACAACCCTCCGAAAATGAAATGAATGATTCAAAAACCACACAGTCCAGGATCACACTAACAACACATCTGCAACGTGTCTGTTGTTATGCTTGCCACTATCCCCTGTCACACTGTAACGTACACCACCACCGTGTTCCACGCAGAGGCGATTTGTATCGCCACTGTTCTCTGTGTGCCGACATCACTGGCCGTGTTTGTTTGGTTCGTCGAAAGAAAGAGTATGCAGAGTAGGTAGCGATAAGAATAGCTGTTTTATTGTGTGCCACTGCCTTGGCCCCTAATGCTGAATGTGTTATCTGAGGGTGCAGCATGCCACACTAAGCTATGTGCATGTGACGCATGGCTGAGCAGCATTCCTCCTCCTGAGTGCATCGCAGGGCAGAGATAGTAGGAAGGCAAAGCAGCCTGACTGCCGACAGAGAGGGAAAGAGGAGCGAGAGCAGGAGAGGGGAGAGATGAAGGGAGAGAGCAATACTGGGAACATGTAGTTAAGTGGAATGAAGTACCCTTTGTTGCAGATAAGACCATTCTGCTTCCCTGGCCGGCGTCACTAAAGCGATTTCAGCACAACGAATGCAGCCTATTACGTTGTTTGCAGACCACAAACTGCCTCGCCGACATGTAGGTACACACTGGTTCACATAATGAGAGTCTGGGATTGTTTTTTTCTCTTGCGCATCTATGATTTCATTTTTATTTCATCAGTAAGGTGGGGTCAGGTGTGATGTGCCAGCAAGCTGACAGGATGAGGGGATGGTTGAGGGATCAAGGCATTGTGGGAAATAAAGTCCACACTAGGTAATGTTGCGGAAGAAGAGGCTAAACGATGGGTCTATGGCCTGTGTGTTCAGCCTGTCACCCAACTTCCAGCAGGGTTCATAGGCCCCCGGCCCCGGGGTCATCTGTAAAATATACAGAGGAAACACAATCACACACATATACACATTTACATGTATAATATTTCTTTTTTTTCCATTTTGTCACTGCTTTGAAATACATAAAAAGTAGCCCCTTATCCAAGACAAACATAATGTTTTTGTTTTTTCATGGTTTTATTATTAATTGTTTTTTAAGGTCTCTCTTGTTGATAATGTATTTTCCATCACATTAATCAGTAAGTATGTACAGAATACGTTCTAAACAGCTGAAGCTACTGAATATTTCTACTCCATTCTTTTCTTCTTTTCTATATAAAGTGTGTTTTCTTTGCAGCATCCTGTTATGTAAGATGATGTGATGTTCCATGTCATGGCACATTCCAGTTATCCAAATCATTACACGCTTCAAACTTGCCAGCAAAACCACAATAAGATCACCGTCATCAACATGTTCATCAAAAAGAATATGAATTCATCATTTTACGCACAAACAGAGAGTTGGAGATGTTCATAGATGACTTCTGAGCATCTCCAGAAGAGAGGTAGCTAAATCTGAAGTGCTGGACTTACTGAGTTCACACAGTGGAGTCGCGGCAGTGTGGATTTGAAGCAGGAAGTGATGCCTCTGGCTGCTCTGATCTGTGGATTATAGTGGCCTGGAGCCGGTCCCTCCTTCTGCGGTGGTAAGAGATAAGCTATTGATTACTGAATGATCGACTGACTGATGGACTTGTGATCAAGCCTCGGCATGCTGGAGACCAAAGCTAGTCATCATAGCTTTAATCAGCTTAGAAACATGGAAGAAACACCTTGAATTCTTGCCAGCTGCACACATGCTGCTTGTTTTTTCCTCCTCCGTTTGCTTTCTGCCAACATTATCTTTATTGGAAAAGTCGATAAGCAGGAGCAAGTAGCAGGTAGTTTGTTTATTGGACAGATGGATTTGGCTAACATGATGTTCTGTAGTGCAAGCACCTTTGAAGAACATGTTCCTCAGAGGAGAACCTGGACCTCAGTTTCTGATGTCACCTGAGTTCAGAAGGCATTTTTCTGAAGCACCCAAAAAGAGCCCACCCAGCCTTACACCCACTCTGCCCTTTTTTCCATTCACCCACTGCACAGCATGACCTCTGACTTTTTAAAGCCTAATGCGAGATCCATTGTTTCTCCGTCTGACTTAAAAGCTCATGGTAACCTATTGTTACATTGTGCTGATAGTGGAGTCATGTGAAGGATGCATGCATTAACTGTATACACCAGATCTATTTTAGGGGGCCGTACCCACATTTTAAGACCTGTGCCATATCAACTGGCTCCTGCCTTTATGGCCTTTGCCGGTCACTGGTTATGTTGTGTTTTTTTCACCTATGTCCTATGTGATCTTTGTTTAGAGTCTCTCTCTCTCTCTCTCTCTCTCTCTCTCTCTCTCTCTCTCTCTCTCTCTCCCTCTCTCGCCTTGCCTTTCACTTCTCCTTTCCTCTTACCCACTAACACACATACTGGTCACCACCAGCGGCGTGCCATGCAGAAATAGCATCCCCCCCCTCACCATCCTCCTCCTCAGACATAAAACTGTCTCTCTGTCCCTGAACACAGGAGCAGCCTTTCATTTTCAGCTGCTCTCTGATTCTGACGGAGGGAGGCAGGAAGGTGTCTCTTCCTCTCCTCCGCTCCTCTGAGGGGACTGTTGCTGCCGTTACATGCCATTCGATCTCAGTTCATCTCATCTCAGATCCTCTGCAACTGGCCTGCCGGGCCCCACGCGCTCGCCTGATGCTCCCAGAGGTGCTAATGCAGGTGTATTTCACGGGAGCCGGTGGACAGTAGAGAAACTATGTGTGTGAGCGCGCTCGAGCCAAGGCCCCTGGCCTAGTTTCCTGCTGTGGCACAGCACGTTAGAAACGCTCTCCTGTGTGCCGTAGGTAACTGGCACATGCTGCCAGTGTCTGCGAAACTTTGAAACTTTGACCTGTTTTTGATTTTCGCACCCACCCAAGACCACGCTATAAAGACAGAAGGATATGATTTTCCATGATTTTCTTCCCCTCAAATGATATGAGACAAAATAAGGTATTTTTGATTTGCCTGATTTGATAGAAATAAAAGTAAAAAAGTAAAAATTTGATCTGAAGGCCACAGAAAATGAAAAGTTGGGGACTGAAGTTATTAGCACCTCATCTTTCAGACACCATCAATGTCTTTATTATATTTAATGTCAGTTAAGTAATTGTCGAGGTATTTTACTCAGAAACACACGTCAGCCTCATGGTGGTGATACTGGAAACATCCAGGGATCACTAAAGTCATCATGATTCCTCATGAGAGGCCGTGAACGTCTCCATCCATCAGTCGTTGACATATTTCAGTTTGGGCCGACTGACAGACCAACACTGACGTCCATGGAGCCGTGCTGCCAGTGTGACGACTGAAAAGACCAGACAGCAGGCGCTTTACTGCAGCATTAAAGGCTGAATCACTTCTATGCTATAGCAATGGAGAGGAGAACACTTATTCATATGAAAATCTTGGGGATTATGACTAAAATTCAAACAGGCTTGAATCTCAAGGGAGGATTTGTTCCTTCCAAGCAGCACGTGCAGTCGATATTGCAAAAAAGCACCACATGTATATCTGGGACACACAGTGGCCCCGGGATGCTGAAATTAAGTTAAAAAAAAAAGAGAATATATATCATTTTTTGTTGTGCTTTCAAACATCTACAGATGAAACTGGAGGTTTTTCCTCTCAGACGTGTGGAAGCTGAGTCAAATCAGACATCCCCTCTCAAAAGGGACCAGGAGCTCCCAGTGTAAACCATTAAGACGCTCCCGCTTTGATCCGCTGTCCACCTCTCGTCAGGTCGGCTGTCTCCAATGATCTCCGCTTTCAGTTAACTTCGCTGCGGGATTTGTGTAGCTGCTTAACCTTTGACAATAAACTTGTCTTGGAGTCGCCGTGACACCACTAACAGCAGAAAACTGCTCCCAACTCTGCAGTAATAACACCCCCGGGATTTCTTAGCGCCTTTCCTTCTCTGTCAACACTCAGCAGCTGCCAGCGCGGCTCAGATATCCATCAGCTACCCGCATGGACACACAGCTAAAGCTGCAGCAGCCTGCAATATGAACCAAAGCCGCCTGCTCGGCCAGGACAGCGCCATAACGGGCCCTCAAATGGGGCAAATGATACAATCAGACACCCTGCGGGATCGGTTTTCTTTGACCCTTGTGGTTGTCATAACTAGCTCATGTACAGCACATACCAGGTACACATTAGGTCATAGCTTGTAACCAACACCCATTGAAAGTGTATTGTAATGAAGCCTTTATGTGGGCAATGGAAAGACTGAAAGCTCCTAATAACTAGTCTTGGTGACTGGATACTTACAGGCGGAAAGCTGATCCGCTGCACGGTCGACCGAAACATCACATGCCTGCAAGAAGAGGCGAGAAGAGAGAGAGAGGAGGGGGAGAGAGGCTGTCAAAAAAAAAAACAACAGACAGTTGAACAGAACAGTGAGAGGAAGAGTGAAGGAAGAAAAGAGTAAGGCCGTGCATGATCAGAGGCAGATGAAAATGAGAGAGCAGGTTGGAGATTGCCCCTCCATCTTTGTTTGTGCGAGGAGATGAGAGAGGGAAGGAGAAGTCGCACGAGGAGGAAAGGATTGGGCGATCAAGGGGATGATTCATGGGTTGTCTGCTCCGCTGTGATCTGAGCGTTAAAGAGAGGCTTGTTTCTTTCAGCGCTTACTTGCAGGGAATCTTCTCCACCGGTTTGGCTGTCACGTCGTAGTCACACGGTGAAGTGTTTATGTCCTGGCGCGGGGAATAAAGATAAAGAGGTGTTAAATATATGTGACGGTAGTGTCACTGTGAGCTCGCTTTTTCGTCCGCAGCGTTAGGTCGAAACAGCCGGCTTCTGTCTCCATCCCCTGTTTTTCGGTTTGTCTGCTGCAGGTGCATTTTGAGGGGCAGCCACTGCACTTTTATGGAAAGTACTGTGATGATGTGCCAAAGCCAAACACACTCTCAAACAAAGGGGTTGAATATTTTGGATAATATTCTTAAAACTGAAGCGTTACATTTAGTTTTAGCCTTGGTTTCATCCGTGCTCTCAGATGTGTACAAATGGAAAGTTGTAGTTTTAGGTGGGGTTACTATTACCCTGTTTGTAGTCTTACTGCTTAGCTAAGACCATCAGCTCCTGGATCTGTCTCCATACTTAAAGGTATCCCTTGGAAATTTCTCATTGACAAAATACATAATGTTCATATTTAGTGTTTCTTACCCGATCACATCGCTTATAAAGTTTTCTTGAGAACAGATGTTTTGAATGGATTTCCTTCTTCATAATACATCTGCAAAGCTTAACCTATTAAATATTTTAAAACCTTTTATGTTCTCGTGCATGTGCTAGAGACACTAACAAATCCACTCGTAACCCCATCAGCCCACAGCACTGTTAGTGATCGACAAGGTACTCTGAATGAGCACAGAGTGACCTCTTTGAGTTTTCCCAAAGTGGTGAACTATTCATCTAATATGGTGTGAATTTATGCCAACAGCACTAGAAAAGGTCCTGTCTGAAGTTCACCTTGTCCCTGATGCCCAGAGTGATGATGTCGGGTCGTGGACAGTTTTTGAATGAGTAGGACCTCTGTTGTGTCAGGACCTCCTGGATGGAGTCAGTGTACTCATACGCCCCAGGTAGAAGCAAATCTCCCTTACGAACCCCCAGAGTGTGGGCTTTTCTGCCCGTGCCTTTGAACCCGTAGGTCTTCCTCACTGGGTTCAGTTCAGCTTCTTCGATGAAGCTGCGAATGTGATAGACACCCGGGACAGGTGTGTCCTGGATGACAATGAAAGGACAGAAGTTAGGGGAGTGTTCCCGCATAGACATCACTGGGCTGTTCAGATTTAGTTCAACTGGAACACTGGAAATTCAAAGTTTTATACCCACCAAACATAACTGTTGGTTCCAAAATGCAGATGGATTTTGTGCATCTCAAAAGAACTTGCTGCCTCTTCGACTTTGAGCACCAACAAGCAACACCATAGATAAACTTAGGTAACCTTCTTTATAGTGCTACAAACTCTGGCATTTCATAATAAAATGTCCGTTTCTATAAGCACACCTCATGTGTATTACATAAATGTACTGCACTGTAAATGCAAACAAGCCATGTTTGCTGTTCATTGTCAAAGAACCATTGTCTGGCCACCTGGCCCGTTGCTAACCGTATGACATGCATTCACAGAAAGAAGGAGGCAGCTGATTAACAGTGTAGCTGGAGAGCTGGGATCACATTAAGATAAACTGATAATTAATTAGGTCCATGCATTACTACAGTGTATGCACTGTAAGGCACCGAGGGACTGGACTCACTGTAGTGCAAGTGGGTTTATTTCTGGCAGACAGCACACTTTGGACACAAAGGAAGTGCAATGCAATAAAAGCCATTAACTGGCATCCACAGTATCTATGCATGAGCTAATGAGCCACTATTAACTGACAGTGCAGTGGCAAGTGCCTGGGCCTGCCACTGTAGCTGCCTCTCCTCCCCAGACAGACCGTGAAACCATCCTGCAGTGTGACACCTACTTTCAGTGTTCCCAGCCACCAGCTCCCCCGACCACACAGGCCCACCTTGTCATCACCCTGCAGATAAGAACGGGGTACAAACTAAGACACAGGAGATAGTTTCTGCCATGATGACACTGCTATGCCAACAATGTGTTGATGCATCTCCACGTGTATCATCCTGCGCTTCACCAGTTCTGCTTGTCCTCATTAGCCACACACAGTTATGAGGACTTTAAAGGGCCTTACCTTATCTCTTCTGTTACCTCCCCTGGACATGTCACTGCCTTTAGAGACAGCTTTGTTTTTCCATGTGACCGTATCCTGCGCCGTACTCATCATCGTCCACTATCTGTCTGACTGGAGATCCAGTGACACCTGACCACCATTAAAACTGCGACGGTTACTATAGCAGCGACTCCGCTATCGATCAATTTTTCAACAAGCTGGCCTGGTGGAGGGCTAAATTTAGACTCACCGGCCAGTTTGACTGAGAGTGAGACACAATGGTGAGCCAGCACCGAGGTACACACTGTGCAGGCTGCAGCTAGTTACGCGGTCCTCACAGTTATCACCCCCCATCATGTGATATGTGGAGGGACACTGTGATGCTGGTTTGTTTATACATATCAAAAGTTGGCACCATGGTGCAAATCGCAGTCCAGCACAAGACAAACAGGAATACATGTCTCATCTTTACTGGTTTACAGTGCAGGGTCTGAAGATCATCAGGGGCCCAATCAAATGAGGATTATTTCAGTTATGAAAGTCTTTCTTTCCTTTGGGTTAACATGAAGCAGTCAGGGAGAACTAGATGTTTCAAAATGTGAAACCTGAAAAAATCTTTGAAACTGACCCTCCTCTTTGTGACTGCAGCGATCTGCCAATGTTCAAATCATGAGTCAGAAAACACCTTGTGAGAGCTGCTTTTAAAGTGTAATTAATGTTGTATGCTTCAAGTTTATACTTGTAATCTGTTTTTCTTTCTTGACTTCAGTCATAGCAATGCATTAAAACATTTAGTAATGTTTTAATGTGTTTCCTCCTTTGGCCATTTTTAGCAGTAAAGTGTCTGTGACTACCACGACAAGTTACTCCATAAATAAACACATATTTTTAGTAGTACTATTATTATTATTTTCATCATTATTGTGTATGAAGCTTGAAGTATCTTACCTCCTCTGGCTTACTGTGCTGGAGGGTGATGTCAGGAACTTGCACACACACAAACACTTTCAGAACAGCAGAAGTAAAGACGATCACCTGAAGTGAAACTCTCGCTCAGGGAGCAAAAGCTCAACGTTCGGCCTCGTTGCTAGGTTACATGGAACACATCGTCGAAGGAGCCACAAATTCATGTTTACTCTGCTTGTCAAGGAAGTCTCATGTGAACTGAGAGTACACGAGGAGACACACACACACACACAGAAAACACACAGGTTGCAGAGGAGCTGTTGTCCGACTCAGGCTGTACTGTTCAGCTCCCTTTTCCTCCGCAGTACCTGACAACAGTCTTCCCCTGTTTAGACAACGCATGAATGCAGAGTGTAACATGTGCCGTGTAATTAACAGCTTTTTATAAGTAGACTGCGATGACACTTCTACTGAGAGTTTTTTTTAAGTCTTGTGATAATTGGTTCTGACAAGATGAGAGCCACTTGTGTCATCAATTCACGCCTGAAATGCCAGCCGTGGGTCGTGGTGTTCCTTTTTGTCTCAGAGCTGAGGTAGTTCCTATGCAGTCCATGAAAGAGATGAACCACTAATGTTCAGCTACACGACACATTAAATCAACTGTAGGTTACCAAACTCTTTAAAGTCCTTTTTTTGGTGTTTGAGTTATGACTGAACTATAATGCTCAAAATGTTTAAATGTGCAGCCACAGGCACCACTGAATAATATTCATGACTGACCAAGCCACAAACAACTGCAGCCCAACAGACAGAGAGCCATCCCATATCTTCAACAATGAACAAAATTAAAGATATTTTTTAGCTTAGCATCACAAGTCTTACTTCAGCCACTGCACAGTATCAAGGGCACAAACAGAAAAGTCACACAGGACGCAGATCAGAGGTCCACAATAGAGCTTTATTTTGTCATTCATCAAAATAACAAACTTAGTATCTCTGCAAGCTACTGTAACAAACTCAATAATCAGAAATTAACAAAAAAACAAAACAGGTACACCTCTATTTACACCATGATTTCTGATGTACGCTCAATCACCTGCACCTCATCATGGGGGGCAAACGCCAAATAAGACATGAGGCAGCTTCTACATGGTGCCGTGCCAACATCAGCAGACAACACATGGCCTGTGTAGTCAGGAGGGGAGCTGGACAGTACAAGGCTGCTCCGATGTCAAGTACCATTGTGTGCACTTCACAATAGAAGCCTTTGATCCCACTCAGTGCTTTTACTTTAATGACAATACAGATTTGATCTGAGCTTATCTGAACATTAAGAGGCATTGGCTGATGCTCCTCAGTGCTTTTGGGAATTAACAGGGGATACTTTTAATTTAAAATGGTAAACATTTCATATGTATTCTAAGCAAGAAGGAAAAAAAGAAGAAAAAAAAAAGCCTATCAAAAAGGGAGCATCCTGTCCTTAATACAAAATGGGAATTATTACAGGGCATACAAACTCAAAGGATCCATTATAACTGAGAAAACAAGACAATTTTCAAATCCGGGTAGATTGTAAATTTTATTGGAAAACAAAAATATACAACTTGGAATGGATTAATTGAGGCATGACCAGAGGTCATTTAAAAAAAAAAAAAAAAAAAAGAAAGAAAGAAAAAAGAAAAGTAAAAGTAGTGAGTAAAACATTAAAAAGCATGGTAAAATTAGTTGTTTGTCTGGTATATAGAACAGCAGATACAAAAAGAGTTTGTACGAGTACCTAGGAGATACACCCGTGTCATTTTTTTGCAGTAGTGCAATGCTGAGAGATTTCCATATATACTTTGTCCGTAGTCCATGCAGAGTTTAAACTCCTCTACATTGTTTCCATGCCAACAGTGTTGCCAAGTGACAACCAGCTGACAGGTTTCCAATGTCGCCATGCGTGGAGGGGCCCCGAGCACACAAGACGGGAAGATTCGAAGTTCTCCGGCTCCCAGGGGCCTCCACAGGCATCTGGTTGTATGACCATTCCGTCACTCCAAAACACCATGACAGCAAAAGAAAGGGACATGGGGACAAGAGCCTATGCAGTTTACATGCAGTTCCTTTGGACAGCAGAAGGGGCAGGGACGAAGGGGGGCTATTAAGATTTTACAGATAAATTACACAAAGAAAAAAGGCAAATTATTTATATACGAAATCTGTACAAGGCCTTCACTTCGCCGTCATCATTTGTACGAACTCTGCAAAGGGGAGGGAAAAAAAAAAAAAAAAAGAAGTTGACTCAGCGTTTCACGAGTGACCAAAACATTTGTGAAAATCTAATGTAACATCTACCTACCTTCATAGTTGACCTGCCCATCTCCATCAATGTCTGCTTCTCTGATCATCTCATCCACTTCTTCATCAGTCAACTTCTCCCCAAGGTTTGTCATCACATGGCGCAGCTCAGCAGCACTGATGTATCCATTGCCATCCTGAAACAGTCATCAGTCAATGAGCAAATGTTAAAATGTGCCATGCACAAGGCTGTGTAGGAGTGCAGACAGCATTTACCTTGTCAAAGACACGGAATGCTTCTCTGATCTCCTCCTCGCTGTCTGTGTCCTTCATCTTCCTGGCCATCATGGTCAGGAACTCTGGGAAGTCTATCGTTCCATTTCCTGAAGGCAAAAATCAGACATTGATGAGGGACTTCCATCCAGCACGCCACTGTTGTTAGCAGCATTGGTAGCCAGATCAAGTTCTCACCATCAGCATCCACTTCATTGATCATATCCTGCAGCTCTGCCTCTGTGGGGTTCTGGCCCAGAGAGCGCATGACTGTGCCCAGCTCTTTGGTGGTGATGGTGCCATCTCCATCCTTGTCAAAGAGCGAAAATGCCTCCTTGAACTCTGGTTGCAAGAACAAAAAGAAAAAAATAGAAAAGCAGAAAGACTTCTTTAATGAGGCACAGATGTCCCATGTATAGCTACACATGTACAACTTGCAAGAGTAGGGCAAGGATTGCAAAACTTTGGAGGGTGCTGACTAACTCAGAAAATATAGAATAAAAAAAAAAACTATGTAAATGGTATTGGGCCACCATGCAAACATCCATCTTCCTGCTTAGTCTGCCTCTCACATTGACCCAAACCCTGAATTAGCTTAAGACTTAAAAGGGCATTACATCACTCATGTTTCAGTTATAAACTAGCTACAGCAGGCAGATGAGCCTCTGTTTTCAGTTCCAACTGCAGTCGTTTTTGGCTAAACGAAACCACTAAAAAACCACATTACTGAGCAGGGTAGGCGGGCTACAGCAGTAGCAAACAGCAGCCTGTGTGCTTTGGTGCAGCCGTGGGGGATGACGAACGGTGACACACTCATCAAGCATGATGAGGCCAGTAGGCAATGTGTAGTGACATGCAGCAGCTTGTCAGGGTCATAAAAACTACAACCTGCCCTGCCATTTGCAGGGTCAAACACGCAGGGCAACACCCTTTTTGTTACAAGCAAAGGCCTGCTGTCTGCATCAACTGCAGAAACTGTCAGGGGGATCCAACTCCTCTGGTACAGGCTATTACAACCAAATATCACAGCAGTTGGTTGTCTGATTACTGTTCATTACCACGTCTTCAGAACACCTTTAAACCACACTCTGCGGAAGAACGGACAATCTAAAAACTGGTACATGTCAGCAAAGCACTTTTTTTTTAAAAAAAAAAGCAAAAGGATTTACCTGTGAAAAGCTGATAGCATAAAATACATCTAAAGTATAATGAGCATATTGTGAAACCTGAGTCATAAACTGAGTCAACAGAAGCAAGAAGATTGAAATCTCAACTGTGTCACATTTTATCTGCATATATTACAGGGAGAGTCCCTGAGCAGAGACTAGCAGAAAAACCTTAAGACTCCTCCTGTATGATCTAGATACTCTCATCTTAGCTAAGAGTAGCGACCGCAATTGTTCTTAAAGCGTACCTAATGAGAACACACCCAGGGCAAAGGACACTTCATGCTCTGCACGTAGAAAAAAGTGACTGCCAACGCCTCACAAGAACACACAGCCCTTCCTGATTACATCATTTATTACATGGCAACCATGAAAATGCAAAGTTTTCCATGAGGGAGTCCTTCTGCACTCCAGAGCCAGCGAGCAACAGCCGATTCATTCATTCCTGTTTTATGGCCGGCAGGCTGCCCTGTGGAATGCCTTAAAAGGCAAAAGTATAAATCCACAGCACGAGGGATGCAAGGATCCATAACGCAGGCCACTGTGCGGGGTATGAGGACAGAAGTGGATCAATGCAGCGATGTCTTACCGGCAATCTGCTCTTCTGTAAGCTGATCAGCCTGTAAAATAAAGAAAATCGTTAAGAGCATGCCAAACTGTACACATACAGAAACACCTTTTCATTTCCTTCATAAAACAAACTTTAATGTTACACCGATTCATAATGCCTGGCCTCAAAGTTTGGGTGGTCCATTTGTATTTTTCCCCCCCAAACAAGCTGCAAACATCTTTCTACAGTTGTCAATGACTCTGCAGACTGCTGTGGCCGTACAGCTACACGAAACAGGAGCTTTTTAGTGCCGTGAGCAGACATCCGTGTTAGATAGAGTAGAAACCCTTAAGGATGCAGATACCAGACCTTCAAACTTTACACCCATTTATATGCGAGTTAGATGGCGCCAGCTGCTTCGCTCACACAATGAAGGACTTACAAATTGGCGGTAAATGTTAGCCAGGAAGAGCTAGCCTCCGTTGTGTGCCGGCTTGCGGTGACAGATCTTAAACCCGCACTTTGAGCAGGAAGGCTGACTAAGACGGCAGCCAGGGTTTCCCTGCCCATGCCTGGGCCACCCTCACGGTATTACTTCTACATTCAGCGCCGATCGCCATGTGCGGAGTTTAAGACAAAACGCACCAGTGTTCCGCCTCCGCCTCAATTTGGCGACGTTTGTCGGACCGCCCGGCTCGTAGAAGGGCAATGTTAATGCAGAAAGTACCGCAGGTGCTCCTCTTCGCATGTAACGACTCTTACGTGAGATTCACGGTGTTTGTTGTTGAGAAAAGCGAGCGGCGGCTTCGTCTACCGGGCTAACATCGCCTAGCAACCAGCAGCCTGTCATATCCTCGCGCGGCACTGCGGTACTTCCAGCGAGCCGCTTCACTCACAGCAACTCCGCACATTTCAACAATACGACGACTGTAAAGAGGGAGCCGAGCGTTTCAGTACCGGAGAGGGGAATATAAGGCTCTTTTTCTTACCATTTGGAGATAGATGCAGCGGCTGGTTCACGAGAAAATCCGTAACAAACCAAAGCCAACGGATAGCCTAGTCGGACTGATAGTCTCTATGACCACACTGACAGCGAGGCAACTGGACTCGCCTTTAACGGCTACCCCAGACTCCTCCTCTTTTCAATATCACTCCGCCGGCTTCCCTTTTCCTCACTTACTAAATTAACCAAAAACACACGTATACATTGGATTACCCACGCGAGTAAATTCGAGAAACAACTGAAACACTCGCGCGCGACCGCTGTGAAGTTTTCGCCGTCGATATTAGCAGTTATATGGCGCCTCGCGGGGGGTCTACATGACCGTGTATGAATACTTTCTGCTACTCTGTGACGGGGCACCAGACGTAGCTGAAAGAAATCGCGCTCTCTGATTGGTGTGTTTGTACCTGCAATGCGTCACTCCCATGGTCTGCGCTGCCGCTGCATCTTGTCCATAGACATCCCAGTCAGCTCCACAGGCTTAGCAGAGCAGCTTGTTGCATAGTGTGTATACATATGGGCATCATCTTCAGGGAGAGCCCATAGTTTAGATAAGTAATTAGCTACCAGGAGCATCGTTTGTTACTGGGAACTGGGGCATTACTGACCCAGTTTGTGCTTAACACGAGTTTCTGTCTTTTTTTGTTATTGCAGCAGTTTTTTCCATTTCTGATTACATTACTTGTGTTTTGTTGAAACCACATTGATGCCCATGTGTTTTTTTTGTTTTTTTTGTTTCTTAAAAATGCTGTCACAAGGTTACTACAGACAGTGACAGTGTGTCTTGAGTAAAGTTCCTCCTGTCTGGTGTCTTAATCACTTCAGATTTCATGCATAATGAGATGCAGTGTCAGGGCTGAAGTGTTTGGGTGTAATAGTTTGACATAGGTACGAGTTTGTGCGTGTGTGTGCGCGCATAGATGTGTGATGTGTGACTGGGCCTGTGGCGTTGCTGTCAGATGACTGTGGATTCTCAGGTCTAATTGTGCTGCTGGTGTGGATGGGAGTATCTCATAGCCTGATTGCTTATGCCTGACTGCTCCCCTGTCTCCCAGTGACCACCTGTCTCTGGCCTGATCCCGCGGGAGCTGCTGTGGAGGAGGGTGGACTGGAGGCTGGGCGGGGGGGGGGGGGGGGGGGGGGGGGGGGGTTTTAAAGAGAAAAACCCCAAACACCACCCCCAACCCCCCCCCACACCCCCCCCCCCCCCCCCCCCCCCCCCCCCCCCCCCCCCCCCCCCCCC
>JBAJHX010000033.1:3800704-3815810 GCA_037176925.1 Amniataba percoides | reverse complement strand
CCCCCCCCCCCCCCCCCCCCCCCCCCCCCCCCCCCCCCCCCCCTCCCCCCCCCTCTTTTTGCAAGGAGAAGAACCTGAAGAACCACTCAGAGAATATACTAGAAGCTCCATGTCCCATAGCACCCCCCCTTCCTCCTAATCCTGCTGCCTCTCGTATTATTAGACACGGATGTCACACTATAAGTCGAGAGCATGAATTGTGAAACGCTCAGAATCTCACACGTTGATGGAAGAAACGAGGATCCAAAGTAGTTCCCACTTCCATCTGCACTGTTTGCAGGGGTGATGCTGTCTGCACCATGTGATCTGCTGAGCAGCTTTAGAATCAGCCAGGCTTTTTCCCAACCTACCTAATCTGGAGCACATTGGATTCTTTTCATTTAAATCTGTTTTTCTGCTACAGGGTTTTTGTCACTGTGCAGATTATGTAATGCCAAAGGTGACGGCACAAAGGCCCATCACAAGATCTAGGTAAGCTGGAGCATGTGTGGCTGCGTGTGGAGGTGGATCACCTCTTGCCTTTCTGAAAATAGTTGGCAGACGCGGCAGAATTTGAATTTAGATACTAATATCCAGTTGCCATGAACCCTTAACTCATTTCTCCCGGCACTAGGCTGAGACATTGTTATGGAACATCTGTGGTGAATCGCTCCAGCAAAACAGTGGAGCGCTGTGGGGTCATAAATATTTCAAAATTAGAACAGCTTTTTACTTTGTCTTCCTGCCCAATCTCTATAGCTGCAATTCCATCCAGTATGCAGAATCAGCTGTTTGGTTGGTTGATGATATGCCCTTCAATGATCCCAAAGTCTCAGAGGACCTGTTCCAGGTCAAAGGTGATTTTAGGTTGGAAGTTAATATGGATGGGGAATATTGGAACCCAGGAGACATGACTTAATGGTCTATAAAACCTGAAACCAATCTCCATGATGTAAGCCGAAGAAGACTTCATTCACAACATGGAGCACAATACAATGAGTGTTACAGTGTTGTTTTGGCATTTTGGATGGTAGGAGCAGTATTATTCTTTACTTAGATGAATCTATGTGTGTGAAAGCACATGCACGTTATGCTCAAACCACTGCTATTCTTATTACATTCTCCCCCCTCCTTATCAGCTCTGTGAATATGTAACTGCCTCAAATAATCAGTCCTTATCAGACACAGCCAACCCAGGACATTTTTATATAAAGGCAGCTTTCAATTCCGTACCATGACAGGGGTCAAAGGTCACTGTCTTCAGCAGAGGCAGGGCTGAAGTTGCCCCTCCATCTTCATTAATGTCACCTCCCAGTGGCCTGTAACATCACTCCCGTTGATAGCAGTTAGCACTGTTCCCTCTGCAGGAAAACTTACCATGTGGGTCAGTTCAATTTTTGGCAATGGGGGCGGGCTGGCACGCAGCACGTGAGATACAGTATGTGGTAGCTCTGTGCTGTTATTGCGCAATCGACTTGTGAAATAAAGCAGCCTTTAAGCAAAACGCTTAAAGAGAGGGCTAATGTGTGCACCTAAGTGGCATGTGAGGACTTTGAGGGATAAAGCGCTGGTGACAAATATGAGAAGATGTTTACCTGTGTAACTGAAAGACGCGGACGCCATCATTTATAAATGAGGCTTTGTAATGCACCTGCTGGTTCCATGCCAAGGGAGCAGATCACCTTTCATGGGAGAGAATGGCAGTTGTTTGTGCGTCTTGGACGTCAAGCCACTATGAGTGAAAAGACATTGTGTGAGTGTGCGTGTCTGTGCGCACGCCGGCTTTCTAGTGTGTTTGTGCATCCACAGCGTGTCTGTGTGAGATTAGCTTATATGCCTGTATATGGAAATGCTTCTATACACATGCGCCGATGGTAAATACAACAGGGAAGGGGTGTGTTCATGTTAACATGTATTTTTTATGACCCACAGGCAATTTCGGCTACATCTGACCAGCCTCTGACAAGAGTTCCTGATTACCTGTGATGTTTTCCCAGCATAGACCAGCCAAAGGTTGCAGAGCAAGGCACTCCCAGTGAGCATGAATGGTTTTACAGCCATTTTAATGCGACCATTAGCTGTATAAGGCCCAACAACAGGCTAGACGCACATGAGCCAATCCCATCAGCATTCTGGCCTACCTGTTACTGAGAAATGACATGTTTTCCAAAATTACATCATGAGGCAGAAATGATTAATGGCCTCAAATCGGATAAGAGGATTTGGTCGGGCCTGCTATTCCCTGCCTATTTCAATCATGTTGTGATGAAATGGATATAGTGTTAAGCATGCACTTAGTTTTCTATCCCCCTAACGTGTTTCTGTTTGTTGGGCCTGGTGCTAGATCACCGAGCATCCCTGAACCTGCACATGTCAGTTGTTTTATTTGAGGGGATCTGAGGGACAAAACCACTTACTGGCTGTCAAATAGAATCCCTGCTGTTGATCTTCCCTCCCTCACTTTTCATTTCACTCCTGCCCCCCCTCCGTCTTTCTCTGACTCTGTCTAACTCCCCGTCCCTCTCTTTCTCTCCCTCTTTCCCTCACTGGCTTGCCTCCAGGTTGTCTGCTGCAGTCAGTGTGGAGCTGGAGTTCAAACACTGCAGACTTCAGCAGCACATGAAACAGTGCGACTTGGAACCTTCCAGAAGTGTGGCACTACAAAGCGTTCTCGCCAAGGTGATCTCATCCTCAGTGGCTGCTGCTCACTGTTACCTGTGCCTTTGTCTATAACAGGTGTCAGGAGCTCTACTTGTTCTGGGTTTTTATTCCCCCCTCCTTAAATCCTGCATGTCGTTCTGTGGCGTAATCTCAGTTTGCTCTCAATAAATCCTGTGGAGAGTGGAACCAGTGGGATCGAAGAGCACTGCGGAGGTTATGCAGGGGTGTAGCTGAGTGCTGAGTACTTTGGCGCGTAAACAATAAGGAAGTGACAGGGGCAGAGTGTTTCGGCTGCGCCCCGTCCTTGACCCTGGCTGTAACGTGGGCCAGGTCTGTCTCTGCAGTGGCAGGGACCTGCAGGGCTGCCTCACTCCGCGCCCCTCTCAGATGATTTCATTCTGCAGGGGGGCAGCGAGCTCCACCGCATGCTGTGGCCACTTCCAGATGAAGGCTGCGGAGCAGGTGTCTGGTCGTCTGTGCACGTGTGCGTGTGTGGTTGTGTGTGTGTTCGTGGTCGCGAGAGTGCTGCTTAAAGCCTGCTCATAAACAAATGGGACTGATGTGCCTTATGTGGGAGACTCCGCTGTGACACCTGGTGGCTGCAGAGGAAATCACACAGAGCTGGTAAAAGAAGAAGTGATGCGATAAATTGAATGCTGATGACTGTAGATGCAGCTGTGCATAATAACTCAGCAATTCACTTAAATATCATTTTAAAATAGTGTTACTTGACTTGGGTATTTCTATGTCATGCTTATTTCTGCTCCACTACATTTCCTTACATAGCAACAGTTACTATTTATTTTGCACATGTAAAAAAGATGTGCAGCACATATAATAAAAATGTATACAGTAGTTAAATCGAGCTCTTTCTCTACAGGCTAAAACATTAAAATGCTGTTTACATGTTAATTCACTAGTGCTTACGCAATATACTGGTATGTGTAACAATTTGTCTGTTGGATTTCCATCACGTCTCACACTATTATTACAACTTATACAACTTGAATATCCACAACATGAGCATTGTATAAACTCAGATGTAGTCTTCTGGGGTCCCTCCACAAGACTAGAGAGGTTAGATGATAAGACCCACTGATATTACGCTGAAGTGAAGGAATCTGCAGCCGTTCA
Source organism: Amniataba percoides (assembly GCA_037176925.1). Classification (NCBI taxonomy): domain Eukaryota; kingdom Metazoa; phylum Chordata; class Actinopteri; order Centrarchiformes; family Terapontidae; genus Amniataba; species Amniataba percoides. The sequence continues at coordinate 3,812,036 of JBAJHX010000033.1, read as the reverse complement.
GATTCTACACCACTGTTGTAAAACATGATGGTGGTTAAATAAAAGATGAATCTCTGATTTACAATCTGACATGTCAGTGTTGTCCACCTCTACTTTAATGGCCATAGTGTAGTTAATTATTTATTTGATCTTAACTGTAACAAACCACTAGTGCTGCTCTGATTGTCAGTGGAAAACAAGATTTATAGAAGCAGTGGTGTCCTTTACTTCAGAGGGCTTGATTTTAGAAAGACAGATGCTTTTCCACTCTGCCAAGAATAATGTTTAAAAATGGCTTGACTATTTTGGTGTGATACCTTTTAAAGATATTGGGTTCTTTCAAAGGAATGAACTATCAGCTTGACATCTATCAACTTGCAGGAAGCTGACAATGTGATATTCATTTTGTTCTTCAATGGGAGGTCAGAGGTCAGGGTAATCTAGAGAAAGTCCCCAGAGCTGAGAATTAACTGTCTTGCTGAAGGACACTTTGTCAATACAGATTTTTAACCTAGACCTCTCTGTTAAAGAATATCGTACGCTACGATCACATTTTGTCCATCCACTAGAGAAGTGACATTTTTGTTAGAAGACCAATATCCAAACTGCCTGCTCCTTGAAATAATATCACGACTGCACAGCGTTGTTTAAGTGGCACTTTAATGATTTACATTATATTTACACATTGTTTCTGACTTGCAGTGACAGTCCAGCTTTACAAAAGACAGCTGCCAGCTGAAACACTGAGTTACTCTGCTGTTTAAAATCAATGATAAATGCTTTTAGAGATCAGCGTTAGCAAAAGAATAACACCATGTTGAATCAACTTTGTTCTGGTGATTATAGGTGATTGGGAATATCCAAATATGGATGCATTACTGCACCTTTTGGACGAGCACTGTAAGAAAGTTGTTAGTGGATATAATTGTCAACAGAGGGCAGGAGCCTGACGCCAGGTATTCTGGCAAATGTTAATGTGGCTATCAAAGAGGCTGCTGGCCTGGTATCAGCTGGAAGCCAAAGACCACTGCAGTGGTTTACTTTTCATCACCGTCTCGGGCCAAGAGATGGTCGAGTTCTGCTGGGTCAGACTCTGACTGTAAACTGTTGTCCAGGCAAAAAAATCTTCCAGCTCAATCTTGGCAGGTCCATCGCTCAGCAGAGAGGACTGGAAATAATTGACTTTAAAAGTCACTCAGGTTTAATTACTTGTTTGTTACGATATAAATAAGAGTCATTCATCTTGCTGTTATAAAAAAATATATACAGCAGCTCCAAAAAGTGCTAGCCCTGTGTTTGTAAGTGTGTGCATTCCTGTGTGTGCTGCTCAGTGTCTGTGTAAGCGATCTGCACCTTTGCATGTGTGTGTGCTATCTGAGGCGCTGCCTGGGCGTGACGTTGTCTATGATCCGCGGGCTGCAGTGGGTAACGTAGTGCAGGGCAGGGTCAGAGTAGTTGAAGGGCGGAGGGTTGTACTGCTCCTGGACGTAGTCTGGCAACAAGTGAGGGAGGCTGGAAGAAAATGTAAGCCAATCAGAATGAAGTAAACAAGGAATCACGGCAGTTCAAGTTTTTACATAAATTGACAAATACGTAGATGGTGTCCATGTTACTTCCAGCACACTATCTCTTGAACTGCACATAAGAAGTTAATGTGTTCAGCTTTCACCATGTGGATCAATATGTACAGTAAAACTGTTAACTAGTATGAATATATCTCAATCAATGTTCTTTGTGCCCAATTTGTACCCTTTGCAGTGAATACCTTGCTCTGTCTATAATTTTCCAAACAGTAAACAATCAGGCAATTTATGGAAATGTTTGGATGGGCAGCAGTTGTTGTGGAATACTCAGTGACTCATGAATATTCATGCAGGCTCTAGCCTAGATATTCTGAGTGTTGAAAGATGCTGAAATCTGGGTCTAAAGCTGATTAAAAACACGAAGCACACATCGCAAATGCTTTCGCTAGACGCACTGTTGCCTGATTTGCAGTTGAGATGCTTTGGATTGTATATCATTACGGCTGTGCTTTGTGCAAGTATGTACATCCTCTACGATAACGAGGTACAGACGGAGCAACCTGGTGCACCATGAATCATTCTGGGAATAGAAGTCTAAAAACACCTTTCCTGCCAATGATTCCTTGCAAACTTGCCCAATAGCTGTTCAGACCTCCTTAGACTCCAAGTTTGGTCCTCGATTACAGCTTGTGTTGTGAAATATTGTACTCAGACTCTCCAAAGCTGTGTCCAAATTGTCGCCAAGGTCCAAAGATTTTATATCTAATGTTGAGTTTATAGGATTTTTAAGCTGATGTAATCTAATGGGAGATTAAAACATTAGATACATTAAATTAAACCATTGCAACTCCACCATATCCTCTACATCTGGGACCTTAAGTACTATTATATCATACCATATAATCCAAGTATTCTAGCTAGTATTTGTTCTATCTCTCTGTCTTGTTGAATGACAACTGCATAACCTCTCTCCTGGCTTTTGCTTATTCACTCTAATCTAACAACATAATCCCACAATGCTGGCGCCGACTCTGGCCATTATATCCATAGGGTCTGGTTTTCTGATAGCAGAGAAAGCAGGCCAGTCATCAGGCCAGTCATGTCTCTGTGGCCCACTAACACCTGGTCCAGATGCCATACATCTGTACACACATGCTGGGGCCAAGGACACATGCACATTATGATGCACAAAGTCCTGGATGGATACATTGCTATGCACGATCGCGCACAGACCGTGCACATCTGAAAATGAGATGCACTTTAGCAGTTGCAGCACATTTTCATTTTCATGTCATGCTCAGCTTTTCATTAAAACCCTACTGTGATCTGATATTTCTCCAAGTGCAACAGAGTGTGTGAGGTTAAATAGTTCCAGCCTCTTTATTGTGACTGACATTTCAATCCCTGTGGTCGAGCTAAATCCTCAAAAATACATTCTTCCTCTTTTAAATCTGTTTGAGGGATTAATCTGACTGCTTCTCATAAAGGTAGCGATGTAAAAGTGGCACCAATCTTCTCAGTTAAACTCTCCACAAGAAAGCACATAAGCACAGTACCCAAAAAAAACAGCTTCTTGACAAAACTGCACCAGATGATTTGATGATGCAGTTTTAACAAGTTTTTCTGAGCGCAAACTCTAATCTGTGGTTTTGCTTTCATTATAACCTCGCTTTACAGTATATTATCTACAAAGATATCTCAGCATTACCCAAGTGCAGTTTCATAACTCGGACCAAAGCTGTTAGTAGGAAGTGTTTTTGTTTAATATAGTAAGAGAGTGGGCAGTCTGTCCTCCATCTGAGAAGTTAAACACAAGAAGACAGTGCTGCAGCAGCAGTACAGAGGACAGGATTTAGAGACTCAGAGTTGCTGAAAAGGATTGTCTCTGGGCAGACCTACTTGACTACTGTACCTTGAAACACTGTGTGGTCATTTCCTGCGGTATATTTTGTGGTGACCTGCAATAAACTCTGTCTCCACCCAAAGGAGCTGCTGACCCACCTAAGCACATTATTTTTAATTCATTAGAGTTTTAGTGCATCACAGTGGTCTGGGCGTTGATTTGAAAGCTGTATTTTGTCAAAGATGGGACTTATTGGAACATATGTTACAGTTTAAAAGAGAAGAAATTGATTATCTTGCTGGGATGGGTTGAGAATTTTCTGTGGATGCCTTAATACTTTCCTTTTCAAAACTGGATCACCATCAGAATCAACTGTACCTTTTGTGAACATAAGTTGACTGAAACTGTGAAAGTGTGGAAATATCCTCTCCAGTTTGTCAGATACTCAAAAATATAGTTTTTGGTGGATATTTTGTTAAATATGTTTCCTATTTGCACATAATAGCAGAATAAGATTATCATCAGGGGCTTTAATCAAGCATAATCTATATAACCCAGATCTTCACAATTAATGCATGTTGTGTATAAAAAGAAATCTGCATTCCAGTGAACATGCTCTTGGTGTTACTCACTCTCCAGTAACAGTCTTCTTGCAGCAGCAGAAGCAGGCCAGCGCAGCCAGGAGCAGCAGCAAGAGCAGGGGGATGCCGATGCCTAGAACCAGGCCCAGCACAAGGTCCACTTCCACATTATTCACCTGGTCTCTCTCTGCAAAGGGTCAAGTCACTCCAAGTTGTGACAAACCTTTTCATAAAATACTCTCATCATAGTCACAGAATATTTTACAGAGTGAGAAAGGATGGGATAAGTGTCAATTAAAAAGTATCTTTGCAGGTTAGTAAATGACAAAACAGTACCATTTTCTATCAAATCATGACCTGCGAAATGAATACAACACTATTAAAGACACAAAAGGCATTACTGAAAGGCATTCACTTCATCTAGTAAATGTTTTATGGGTTTAGCGCTCAGTAATAGTATTGATTCTGGCTGCTTGGAGCTGCTGCTGCACCTGCAGGATGGATGTACAGCGCGCTCAGATCCTCACCTAATACGCAGGACTGGGTTTCATCCACGTCAGTTGTGCCATTGCAAACACACCTGTAGCCCCCGTAAGTGTTGGTGCAGAGGGCAGGATAGACGCACGCCGCCTCCTTGGCCTTACACTCATCCAGATCTGTAGGTGTGGATGGTCCAGCAGCGAGTGGGAGAGAGAGATGGTCTTACCAACAGTTCGCTGTCACCAAAAAGTGCTGCAGTCCATTTGACACCTTAAAACCACGACACTATGCCAAACATTGTGCTGTAGGATATTAGTTAGAGTGATGGTGTCACACAAAAATAATGTGGCAGTTTACCATCAACTCCTACGGCACTGATGTCATAGTGGCTGCTGACTCTGGCCAGGTACTCTCTGATGTACCAGTGGGGTGTGTCACTGGACACGTTGATGCGATACTCAGTCACACCTGGACTGGACTGGCTCTCTGCTGAATCCTTCATACTGGCGTTATAGAATTTATTCTGGAAACCCATCGACAGAATGTCCACCAGCTGAGAGAGAAGGAGCAATCATTATGCAGTATAGAAATGTCTTCAGTCATTACCAGTTAATGTTACTTGCCATCACTGGCATACCCACACACACACACCTGTTTGAGTGAATCAGATCTCTTCTTCCTCCAGCCCACAGAGACGTTGAACACATTACCCCCTGCAGACACAGAAGGGCGGCAACAGCTGTGTGATGACCCGTTACTACCATATATGGGCATGTTTACCCGATAACAGCGGCGGAAGAGCAAAGCTATGATAAAGCTAATGAAGCCACAGAAGGAGCCGTGTGGGAGGTCTCACCTGGAGGATTGGCAGAATCACCTGCAGAGAAAACATCATTCATACTTAGTTAAAAACGCAGGTGACACGGTGAACATGTGCTCTGTTTCTATACATGCACAAAGTATGCACAATGCAGTCTGACTTCATAATGTAGGTTAAGCCATATTAAGGTCTACTACATAATCTGAAAAACATTCTGCTCAGGTCAAGGGCCAATTCACATTTATTTCTGTGTGAGAGTGGAATAGCAGACCTTCATTCAACTACAAGAAGAGTCTATGTGAACCGTATGCACACATCATCTCCACACTTTTTGAGACTATCAAGAGAGACACAAACAGAAAGTGAACTTAAATGTAAATATACAGGAATCCCTGTATGTGAGTCATGTGTACATCAGCACAATAAAAACATGAAGTACTGAATGGAAATAAGGGCTTTTGGCTTGGACAATACATTTCAGCCCCACAGAGCCTCTAGATGGCGTGATTTCTTGCATCTGGAGTCCCTCTAGGGTCAAGTAAATGGAATATTATTGACATATACTCAATGTCTTTGGACTTCCAGCACCTGTGAGTGTAGCTGAAAATAGTGAGAATGAATGACTGGGCACATACCGCATCCGTCACTGTCCTTGACGGTCTGGTATCGACAGAAGCAGTCGACAGAGCCGGGCTTGTTCTTACACTCAAACTTAGCATTGGGACAGGTTGAGAGCTCTGCACACTCATCTATATCTGCAATGCAGACAAAGACAGCTGCTACACCACTGTAGATCAATGCGTTCCTATTCATCCTGAGGTGCAGAGTGTTCAGTACCTGTGCAGTTTTGTCCGTCTCCTGTAAAGCCAGGCTTACACGTGCAGGTGTAGTTTAGTTTCGTGCTGTGGCAGTCAGCGTCTTTGTGGCAGGGGAATGGGAAAGGAGGGATGCACATGTCTGGGAAGACACAAGGAGAAATGAAAGCGAGAATATAAACTGGGGCTCTCCAAACCTGAAAATGCAAAGAGAGATCATAAGTGTGCTACAGACCATGCTCAAAGCACTTGTATCCCTGTTTTCCCTCAGAGACAGTGTTGTCGGGACACTCTCCACAGGTGAACTGTCCCGGCTCAGACTTTGACTGGCACTGCACCCCTTGGAAACACGGTTTGCCTCGGCACACGTCTGCAGTTTTCCCACAGAACTTCCCGCTGAATCCCTTTGGGCACAGGCACCCCACCACCTGGAAGGAAAGAACAATGAAGAGAAAGGAAAAAAGATGGGAGTGTTGAGTCCTATCAGCTCAGATCATGGCTGCCACTTAAATATTTCCAGATAGGCTCACTCAATTAGAAATCCTCTCTCCACCTATTCCTGTTCATTGTCAACATCAGCACACAATGGCAATCTGAACGTCAGGCGATGAATGAAGGACGGGAAGCGTTGCAGCGAATGAGAGCATATAAACTTAAAAATGTACCTGGAACCGTCCCTGCTGGTGGTTTTCAGTGATGCTGTCGTGCTGACAGGCCCCTCCATTGAGGCAGTTGCAGACACGCAGGATGGGGGTGAACAGGGAGCTGGTGAGCTTGTCGCTGACTCTGATGGTCAGCTGGATGGGCTGCGTGTTGAGGGGAGTCCAGGTCAAGAGGCCGTCACCTGGAGCAGAACGCACAACGGTTCATATAACATAAAAAAGTAAAGTCTACAAACACAAACTCCTTCATAGACGTATTAACAATGGATGAACATCATGAGACATTAAAGAGGCCATATCATTGTCTTCCTGTGACTGAATTAGAAAAAAACACAAGATAGAACACATTTAGATCAATATTTTGTTAAATAGTGTTAATAAAAAAAGACGTTTCATACTTTTCTGCCCGTCTGTCGTGGGATCTGTGTGCCTGTGCGTGTCTCTCTGTGTGTGACCCATCCACTGACTCAGCTCTGAAATGTCCCATCTGCCGAAAGACTTAACTGCTGGCTACAGCAGGAGGCTCACAATCCCGCTAACAAATGTCAACAGTAACGTCATCTGTAACATCACTGGAGGAGGAGAGCTCTCTTTGGTGTGGAGCTTTGAGGGCAATGTGTGTGTGAGTGTCTCACCGTTGCCTATGGAAGCCCGTGGAGGCCTGGGAAAGAGCAGTGAGTAGGTGATGGGGTCTCCATTTGGGTCCTGAGCCACAATCTGGATGTTGACAGTCGAGTTGACCTTAGCATGGATCACTGTGGGCACTGTCACTATAGGAGGCATGTTGCCTGGCAGGCCGCAGTCAGACCACATCGTATTAATACAAGTCAGTGATTAAAACACGACTGCCCAAAATAGTGTAGCCATCTTACCGTTGATCAGGGCCAGATTTTGGTAGCTCTTGCTGGCTTCCAGAGTCCACAGGCCCAGCTCAGAGCTGCCGGACGCTAAGGTGTCGTGTGCGCACTGCATGCTGCCTTGACAGGTTCTCCTCAGCTCCTCCACCTCAGCAGGACTGACGCTCTCCAGCAGGAGCTCAGAGGAGACAGGCTTCAGTGGTGACAGTGGAGATGGAGAGAACAACAGGCTCTCTGGGATGGGAACTGCCCCTGGAAACACACAAACATGGGAACACAGGCGGGGATAGATGTGGGTGGTGATTTGTCTAGATGATGTTCATCCTACTGGAGGGCTCGATAATGAGTCAGCCCAACCGCATAAAGAGTGTAACTGTATGCATAAGTGTTCCACTCACAGGACATGCCAAATTCATGCAGTCTCTCCTCTGGAGGAGGGTTGAAATCCGCTGACAGGAGGAGCCTGCCATCTGACATGAGGAAATCATCAGAGCGGTTGGAGCTCCAGAGGCCCATAAGACCCACAGTGCGGTTGTAGAAAGTCTGAGGAACCTCCACCATGGCTGCCAGTTGGTTATGGCCTGCAAACCTCCACGCCACCACGTGGAGACCCCCAGCATACACTGCTGCACAGCGATTGAGTGAGATACAGCGTACAGCGAAGTCCCTCTCACCCACGTGCACGACACCTGACAGGACGGATGCAAAATATTTGTCATTCGATTAAGATAGCAGCACAGCTCTTAGGTCTTAAATACATACTTGTGTAGGTGGAGTTTGATAATAGGCTCCAGTTTCTCAAATGAACGGTTATGTAAGCCAGGTACAAGATCCTTAACTGCATGTAATGCATCTTTATATCAGTTTCTGTGCCATGATGACTCATTGAAAAACAAAGCAACTTTTTAATTGATTGTCAAGTGTGTGTGGCGATCATTACCGACTGTGACTGGAACCTCAGCATCATCCACAAAAAGCCGCAGTCCATTTGCTTTCTCTGTACACCTCCATTCAATCTGAAAATAAAACATGGATTTTGCCCTATCATGCAGAAATCTGTGAATGTCTAGACTGAGCGGTTCTGTACGTACGCTTTTATACAGAATTGCAGCCATCTGGTACGGCTGACAATGCTTAAAAATGTGGAAAAATCATTTGCTGCCGGATAAGTTGATGGGAAAGATGTTGATACTGAAACGCTCTTCTTTCCCATCACAACCAATAGAGAAGATTACTGACTGAAACTGATCTTCACGCGTTTTAAAAGAGTAAGTAAGTGAGAGTATGTATTCCCCAAAGACATACAAACATCCTGACCTTGCCAATGCCCTGGTGGAAGGCAGCCATGCGCACCACCACTGGGACCTCAGTGATCCCCTTTGCGTCAGTGTGTAGCTTGTCAGTCTGTCCTTGCAGAGTGAAGATATTGGAGCCGGAGCTGGAGGAGAGACGCAATATCACAAACTCTCCCAGGGCCTTGAAGGAGTACTCTGTCCCGTCGAAGGTGATAAAATGGAGGCTGCCATACACCATAGCTGTAAGGAGGCATGGAGAAGTTTTAATTGATTAAAATTCATTTTACTGTATTGTTTGTGATTACAGCTCCAGCAAGTTTATTGGAAATGGACAGACTGCTGAGTATCATGACTGGATGTATAAGCCAGTACTTCTTTCAGCCAATACACACTGATTACTGTATAGTGTGTGCTCTTCTGCTGGTTTTAACTTGCTGTGTGTGCTGGGTAGAATCCCTCACCTACACCCTGTGTCGCCTTCTTGGCTGGATTGTAGTCGCCAGGGCTGCCCCAGCTGTAACCTTGGCAACGGTCCAGCGGTCTCTTGTTAAGGTAAAGGTGGCACAGAGGAGACTCGATGCAGCACCACTGGAACGGCAGGAGATCTTCATCTGGAGAGAGAGAGCGTATTATGCACTGTGAGTGGAGAGTTGCAGGTTTGATCCCTGTTGAATTATATCAACTCAAGAATTTACTCTCAAATTTGCGTGTAGAAATTACTGAATCATTATGCATTGATCTAAAAATAAGATAAAAAATAAGATAAGATCTGCCTGGTACATAAAAAATGTTAATACTTCACAAACTCCTGAAAATACAAATTTAGTGGGTTTTTTTGTGAAAAATTAGGAGCTGGTGATTGTATTATAAGTCCTACATTTCTGGTGAATTTGACAGAAAAAATAAAATTCACATTACCGATATGTTTCTGCATGCTGTCTCTGGAGAAGTAGCGTTCATTGTACCCAACCAGCAGGGGACCGTCTGGTTCATACACACACCTCTTCCCGGAGCCGTGTCTGTTGGACAGGACAGACTGAAAGACGTAACCCCCTGCACCCCCCCACCTCTGGCCCCTCAGCGTCTTCACCCTTGAACTTGGGTCTGCAGTGTCCTGCAAGAACGACAGGTCCTCCAGAGCCTGTGTGTGGGTGCAGGGGCAGGAAAACAACCCCTTTGTCCACTCGGTTGGATTAGGCTCCTTCGTTGCCCACGCCTGGCACCTGATACCTGGATCCAAGTCTGGCCCCACCGGCCCTGTCAAATCATACACCAGTTGACCTAACTTGCCCGTGACCCCTTTCACCTCCTGGGGCCTGTATCTGCCCCCTGGCCCAAACAGATTATCTGGTGGGACGGTGGGCTCCGTGTAGGAGGACTTCCCATTAGTGTAGCCAATGAGAGCGTTGTGGTGTCGCCTCTGGCCAGGGCCCCAGTGCATCTCCCCGTATCGCAGGAGAGCAAAGGAGCGCACTCCATCTGTGGTCAGGATGCACTGGAAAGAGTTAGTCTGAAAAATTAAAACAAACGAGAACTGTTTTCATTATTATGTCTAGTGCAGGCACACAGAAACTGACATTTTTATTAAATACTTAAACTAATACTTAAAGAAATACCTTCAATAATTAAATTTCAAAGTCCATTGAATTAATTAGTCTATAATTTACCATATTTCTAATCAACCTATGTACCACTGACAAAAACTTCATTGTAACACAATTTCCACTGTACAACAACACAAAGAGCAAAAAGGATACTACAAGAGGGGACACACACTCACAGTAGACAGGTGGCAGCAAATACCACCACACCTCTTCAAGCAATGTAGATGCAACAACCCCAAGGGGGCACCAAAGTTAAACAAAATGAGACAAGCCCTCCAGGAATAATGACTGAATATCAGCTTTCCTTGAACTGACGATTAAAGGGCTCACATTATACATAACAATAGCATATAAAGTAGGACAAGCATTCAAGGAAGCAGTAACACTCACCACTCCATCACCGCTTTTACTGAGAGTGGTACATGAGAGATTTAAGGGGCAGGTTGAACTTTTTATATTCTTATGATGTATTTTACCCTTTAAAGACTTGTAAAATAAATTATGGTAGGCTAGACACACATATGTAGTAAGGTATTTTGTGTACTCTCGAGTTTCAGAAAAGAAAACATCTGATGTGTTATGTTTTGTCATGTTTCGTTCTGTGTCTAGCTTCTTGTCAGGTCTTGTCTCATGTTTGTCGTGTTTCCCAAGTTTGGTTGTTTCCTGCCACGTTCAAGTTTGCAGGTCCATGTTTCTCTTGTCATGTTATAGTCTCCAAGTCTGTGTAGTCATTCATGTAGTCGAGTGTTCCTTGTGTTTAGTTGTTTTTCTGGTCCTGGCTGGTTTCATGTATTAGGTTTTGTTTCTGTTCTGTTGGTTTTGTCTTGAGTCAGGTTATGTCTTGTCATGTTTAGGTTTTCTTATCTGTCAGGT
>JBAJHX010000033.1:3786910-3800604 GCA_037176925.1 Amniataba percoides | reverse complement strand
CCCTGATTGTGCCCACCTGTTTCTTGTTACCTCTTGTGCTTATATAGTCTGAGTCTTCCCTTGTCTCGTTGCCAGATTGTCGTTTTGTTTCTTGTTTCCTGTGTGATTTCCTGACCTGTCCTGCCCAGTCCTGTTTAGTCCTGTTCTGTCTGTCATTTTGTCACCTGGGTGATAACCCGCCGATGATCTTGCTGGCCTGTGGCTTTTTGAGTTTTGCCTTGTGTCTTTTGGAAGACTATTTAAGTTTTGGATTTTGCCTTTTGAAAGACTCTTTAAGTTTTGGATTTTGCTTTTTGGAAAGACACTTTGAGTTTCAAAGGACTCCTTTTGTTTATTAAAGTTTTTGAACTTGCTCTGAAGCCTGCGTGTCCTGCATTTGGGTCCTGCCTCGTCTGCCTGCCTGCTAACCTTAACATGATGAGAGATATCTAATTCAGAAAAAAAAGATACATTTCCTGTGGGGGTTTTTTAGCCCCTACTCTCAAAGTTTTGCTAATTTGAATAAGACCTCTGAGAAGTTGATCTTCTGATAGGAGACGGGCATCACATGATCCCAGGTGATCTTGAGGATCCAGGCAGGGCTAAAGGCAGGCTTGTTCCTCCGCTGCTCAAACTTGGTCACTTCTTCAGATGTACGATTAAACACAATCTGGGAGTAAACATCTGACACATCCAGCTCATGGTACTCCTGAACGATTAAAACAAAGAAAGGGAGGAGAAATACAAAGCACATAGCTATTAAATCTTACATTTCAATTTATACAATGTAATTATATTTAATTATTCAATTCTAATTTAATTATAAATTTCAATTGGATTAATTTTACATCATTATGACAACTGAATAAAATATAACTCTCTATCTCATTTTGATTCCAATGAGGCCATGACCCCAGTGTCATCTAACCTGATAGATTAGCTGTCCATCTCCATTGGTGAGGTCGGCATCATCCCAAAACACGGCCAGCAGAGACACATTCATGTTGTCAGGGAAACCACTGGCCAGAGGCGCTGGGAGCAGGTACTGCTCATTCTCAGTGACGGATTGAAACTGGACAAGGCCATTGTCAGAAAACTTTGAAAACAAAGGCAGACACAGACAGGCTGACAGTCATCTTCTGGAATACATTGAGAACTTTATGGTATATAATAATATTCAATTCTTTCTTCTACATTTACAGTTATTTAATTTATTTTTATAGATAAATACACGCAGAAACTCACATAAACTCTGTTGTACAATCTTCCCAAAAAGGGGAAATCCATCGGCGGTGTGATGTAAGGGGAGTTCCCATCTTCTGTCTCCATCTTTACTTCTTTATCGCCAACCTCTGCTCCAAAGGGATACAGGTTGCTCTCTATTGGGGAAACACAGACAGTAAAAACTAAACATAGCTGTATTATATTTTCATCAGCTAGTCAGATCACTAGCTCCAGCATGTAAACTGTCACTGTGATCCCCTGCACACACCCAGTTTCCTCGTCTCTAAGCTAGGTTAACGCAAACTGATGGAAACAAGCTAGCTGTGCTGAAAACTGCTGGAGAGTTATGACTCCAAACCGCCTGTAAAATGTAAGTGATGAAGCATTTGGGTTTTGACACAGTGAGAAGATAAACTGTGGCTAAAGGTAAGGTTGTTGGCATACTTTGTCACTTTGTCATATCTATTAACATTAGCTTGTCTCTCTATGGACCCCGAATGTGTGTCCAGTCAGTTTAAAAATGGAACTTGATTAAGTTAAGTGAGTTTGCTCTTAATTAGTTTATCCTGGCACTCTAATTTGGTCAAACCTATGTAAAAGTCCTAGTTTCAACTGGTACAATGAACTATAACAAGCATGTAACATATGCTTATAATATACTAGTAGTTAAGTAATATACTATATAACTAACTGGAAATTTATTTTAGTCAATAAACACTGATATTTTTTAGATCAGGACATTCAATGACACACATGAATGTCCAAGAATGAGATTCAAAATAGGTGAAGAACAAAGGCATAACCAACCCTTCTGAGTCATCATTCTGCACACTGTGCTGTTCTTGGGACACAAACAGTTGTAAGACCCTGGTAGGTTGGTGCAGGATGTATGCCCAGGACATGTCATGGGCGACACACATTCGTCTGAGTCCACACATCCTGCTTTTCCATGACCATTGTCTTTGGTAGCATTCCAGCCCTGATTGCAAGAGCATTTGAATCCTCCTACATGATTGGAACAGGTGGCAGCAGAGTGACACTGCCCATTAGCTTGTTGGCACTCATCAAAGTCCACACATAATGGCCCGATACTCACAAAGCCTGGTGCACAAACACATACAAATGACCCTGGGGTGTTGTGGCAGTGAGCAAGTCGGTGACATGGTTTGGTTAGGGCGACACACTCATCCACGTCTTTGCACCAGGAGCCGTTTCCAGCAAAACCCAAAGGGCAGTGGCATGAAAATGAGCCAGGGCTGTTCCAACACCATGCCAGTGGATGGCATGGTGAATTCTCACATTCATTGGTGTCGACACACGCTTGTTTGTCCTCGTGATACCCTGGTGGACAGGAGCAGTTGTATGCTCCAGGCAAGTTGGTGCAGACCTGGTCAAAACGGCAGGTGATGTTGTCCTTGCATTCATTGATATCCTCACAGCCCAGGCTACTGGGTTTGTACCCAGGAGAACACAGGCAGAAGAAGGACCCTGCTGTGTTGTTACAGAGTGAGTGCTCTGGGCAAGGGATGCCATCTGGGTTGTGACACTCATCCACATCCTGACACTCTGTACCATTCAGAAAAAATCCTGTATTACAGGGGCAGCGATAAGACCCAGGGATGTTGATGCATGTAGAATGGGGCTGACATACTGACGAGTTGAGGGAGTCTGAACATTCATCTACATCTATGCACTCTGTCCCATTACTCCAGAATCCTTTGATGCATTCACAGTAATATGAGCCAATAGTATTCACACATGTGCCATTAGTGCAAAGCTTCCCCAGCTCCATGTCACTGCATTCATCAATGTCTACACACAAGTTATTCACGCTGGAAAATCCAGCATCACAAATACACAGGTGGCTTCCATTAGTGTTGACGCAAGAGCTGCGCTCAGGACAGGTAGAGTTGTTAAGGCACTCATCAATATCCTCACAGTCAGTGTTGTTGCCTTGATAACCTTCCCAACACTCACAGAAAAAAGATCCAACTGTATTTAGGCAGTTGGAGAAATTAGGGCAGTGGATGAGGCCAAGGAAGCATTCATCTACATCCAAACACAATGAGCCATTGCCTATGAAACCTGGATCACAGGTACATTTGTAACTCCCCTCTATGTTAGAACAGGTACTGTTATAAGGGCAGGTGAAGTTCTCTGTGGCGCATTCATCCATGTCCTGACAATGTGTCCCATTGTCTTGAAACCCCTCCCAGCAGTCACAGATATATGACCCATTAGTGTTGAAGCAGTAGGAGAAGGCAGGACAGACTTGATCTTGCAATTGGCTGCATTCATCCACATCCCAGCACTCAGTTCCATCTCCCTCATAACCATCTCTGCACTGGCAGTAGAAGGAACCCTGGTATGGATGGCACTTGGCAAGTGGGTGGCAGACACTACTTGCATTCAGGCAGGTTTCTTCACTCACACATGTGCCCTTGTCATACACCAGGCCCAAGATGCACGAGCAAGTGTAGGAACCAGGAGTGTTGCTGCATGTCATGTTTTTGCTGCAGATTGTGGCCAGCTGACATTCATCCACATCCTCACAAACAAAGCCGTCACCCTGGTATCCATCCTGACACTGGCAAATGTAGGACCCATTTGTATTGTGACACAAAGCCTGAGTGCTGCAGTTGTGTGGCAGGGTAGAGTTGTGTTCACATTCGTTCACATCCTGGCAGTCAAAGCCATTGCCCTCCATGCCAGGTGGGCAAGCACAGTAGAACGATCCGGGGGTGTTAGTGCAGCTGGCAACTGGATGACATCCTCTGTTTTGGACTTGGCACTCATCAAAGTCTATAATTTATCCAAAATAGGACAGTATCAGGAAACAGCCCCAAGTGGTGCTAAAAAAAACTCACTGTCCACTTAAGGGGCAAAATAACCAACTGGTCCAATGAATGTTTATAATGAGAATAATATTTACCAGAGCAGTTCCTCCCGTCACCTGTGAAGCCACTGAGACAGTTGCAGGAATGGCTGCCTATCGTGTTGACACACTGGGCAAACTCACTGCACTCATGCTGCCCCGTCTCACACTCGTTCACATCTAGAAAGGTGATGAACAAATGGGGAGGGAGGTAAGGAAAAAGATAGTTAGATAATTTGCTAAAAAGTTAATTTGTTTCTTGTGTGCTGTAACTATTACAGATATGCAAATTGGTAGCTACAGACGGAAAGGAATATATGTCTGAATTTTAGAGAAAGAGGACTCATAATTCTGGTGCTTCTTATCAAGTTGAAATATGTGTAAACTCTAAATCTGATATTTAGAGCCAGGAGCAATAGGTGGTGTATTGCTCCCTGTACTGGAATGAATACACCCTCTTTCTTATACCTACAGCTCAGCTTAGAACTGCTTTTAGGGGACACTCTGATAGTATAATGGTTATGGTTAATCCAACATAACCTCAGTGTCAAACAGTACATTTCCACCCAGCGATAAATGTTGCACGTTGTACCACTGTTTTTATCGCTCTTTCTCCTTGTTTCCTGTCTACCTCTATACTGTACTATCTTGTGATGGTGAAAATGCCCCTCTTGACCATCTTGTCACATTACATCAGCACTGAATCCAGCTGCTTATGTCTCTAATAAGTAGTGCAGTAGCACTGACCATGCTTTTAGTTATTATCTTTAAAACAAATACATCTTTGGAGGATCTGTCTGTTGCTGCTAAGCGTTCTGAATGCACTTCTTGTTGTTTGCTTTAGAACAAAACATTTGCCAAATGTAATATAATATTTAATATTAGAATCTAATATTAGAATGTCATGTCACAAAACTGAGAACCAGCTAATGGCTTTTGTTTCACTTCACAGCCTATTCAGTCTAATCTGTCGAGAATTGACTGATTGAATTGAATCACTGAACAAATCACAGATATGGGTAGTGATCTAGAAGTCTGGAACTATGATAAATTAACCACACATATATCTTTGTTTGATTAAAAAGCATTTTTTAAAGAAAAATAAAGAAAATTTGTGTTTTACCAAAGCACCTCGATCCATTAAGAGTGTATCCTTTTTTGCAGATGCAGGAAAATGATCCAGGGATATTGATACACTCAGTTTCATTTTCAGGACAAATGTTTTCCCTCTGACACTCATCAATGTCAGAACAAGTTATCCCATCACCCATGTAACCCAGGTCACACACACACTGGTATCCAGCAGGTGAATGGTGGCACAGGCCATGACTGTGGCAGGCAGGGTCACACATGGAACTGGGTGACATGCAGGTGTCATTGGAGGCCACTGTGCCATTTAAGCATGAGCAAACATGAGCACCAGGGGAGTTGATACACTTTGAGAAGGCTGGACAAATGGTTTCAGATAGCATGCACTCGTCCACATCCTGACAGGAGAAGCCATCACCGTTGAAACCCTGCTGACATGAGCAAAAGAAGTCCCCAATGAAGTTGGTGCATAGTGCCCGTGGATGGCATGTTCCTTCCATAGAACACTCATCTATGTCCTCACACTCTGTGCCATTTGCAGAAAAGCCTCGCTTACAGGTGCAAGTGTGGGACCCGATGGTGTTGAGGCATGTGGCGTTAACATGACATGGGTTGTCTTTACACTCATCCACATCAACACAGTCCATGTTGCTGGCAGGGCGGTAGTAACCAACCTGGCAGGGGCACTCATATGACCCATCAGTGTTCTTGCATTGTTCATTCACTCCACATGGATTGTTCAGTTCCTTACACTCATTTATATCCTGGCAAAGAGTCCGATTAACCAAGATAAATCCTAGCTGACACCTGCACGAGAAGGAACCCTGGTTGTTGACACATGTAGCTTTGTTTCTGCAGCCTCCATTATTCACCAGACACTCGTTCACATCATTACACTGGATCACCCCATCTCCAGAATAACCCACCTTACAGGTGCAGTTGTAGGAGCCAAGAAGGTTATCACAAAGGGCATTGGAGTGGCACTGGAGAGGCACTGAGCACTCATCCACATCCACACAGGTGAAGCCGTCTCCCCTAAACCCCGTTCTACACTGACAAGAGAAAGAACCAGGTGAATTTGTGCAGATTGCATAGGGGCTGCAGCGGCCTGCCACACACTCATCCAAGTCGTGGCACTTGGAATTGTTGAAGATGAAGCCACTGCCACAGTCACAGTAATATGACCCACCAGTGTTGACACATGTAGTGGTGGAAGGGCAGATGTTAGGAGTTGCACACTCATTAATGTCTTCACACAGTCGACCATCTCCTACAAAACCTTCCAGACAGGAGCACTCATAACTTCCCAGCCGGTTGATACAAGCAGCACTGGGATCACACTGATTGTCTTCATTGCATTCATTTATGTCTACACATATCTGTCCATTTCCAATGAAACCACTGTTGCAGGTACACTGGTAAGATCCCATGGTGTTAACACAGTCTGCATATAGACTGCAGATGTTGTTTGCACATTCGTCAATGTCCACACAGCTTTGGCCGTTACTTTCAAAACCACTGCTGCATGTGCAGCGGTAGCTGCCAGGCAAATTTCTGCAGCCTCTGTAGCCAAGTGAGGAAGAACACACACGAGGAGTCTCTGAACATTCATCGATGTCAAGACACAGGTAGTTTCCATTGCCCTTATAGCCAGTGTTACAGGTACACACATAGGACCCAGGGTTGTTGATGCAGGTGGCGTTCCAATGACAGATCATTTGGTTAGTGCATTCATTAACATCATTACACTGGAAGCCATTGCCCCTGAAGCCGACTTTACACTGGCACTGTCGTCCACCCTCAAAGTTAGTACAGAGGGCATTTGCATGGCATCCCCCATTGTCTTTTTGGCACTCATCAACGTCTTGGCAATTGGTGCCATCTCCAACATATCCATTGAGGCAGACACAGCTGTAGCTGCCCAGGGTGTTGTTGCAGACAGCTTTTGGGTGACAGCTATGCAGGCCACTGAGACATTCATCAATGTCACTGCACAGCAGGCCATCCCCCTGGTAGCCCATTCGGCACACACAGGTGAAGTTGTTTTTGACCTTGAGACAATCAGCCTGCAAGTGGCACTTGCTGCCTGCTGCCTCACAGTTCTTCAGGTCAGAAACTGAAAAGAACAAGAAGAAACAGACAGTAAGCCTTAAGAATACTGAATCCCCATGCATATAGATTAAATTATGTGTTGGATAAAGAAAGCATTGACAGCTTCACTGAAGGTAAAATACCTGCACAGCAGTACTCCAGGACTGCAAATAGACCTATCAGCCACAGGAGTGAAAACCTGTGAAGGCAAAGACAAGAAAATTATGATCAGCATCGCCATCACCCATTGGAAAAACATGCATATCTATTTTTCAGAAAAACTGTGGGTCTTCTAAATAATTAATATCATCAACTTACAAAGTACAAGAGATACATTGGGTAAACAAGGGAAGATAATGACTTTAAACATGCAGTGGTTTCAGTTCTGAGGATTATATAGCTGTGCTTTACACGTCTGAAATGTCACCACGGAAGTTAAGTCCTGACTTGACCTAAATACAAAGTATGTATTACCTTTCTTACAGTACTTTGCATTCTCACAACCTACTTTCATTCGACTGAACAATAGTTGGGTGTCAGTTTTTGCAGTTGGTGTAACAGAGATAAATCTTATCCTGACTCACCACCGAATGACAGTCATTTACCGTCATTCGGCTCTTTCTGCAAATTATTCCTATCACAGAAACTTTATTGGTTTAGATATCATTTATGTTGCTCAATGTTGCACCATATTTTTGTAATTTCAAGTAATATAATCAAGAACTGTCTGAGTTTTTTTGTTTCACTTATTGGTTTGTTTCACTTAACTGGTTATTCAAGCAGCCATATTACTCACTTCCAGCATACAACTGATAGTTACTGGTCTTTCCAGACACTACAGTTTTCTTGCAATAAAACTGAAATGAAGTTTTAGTTAAGCTATTTTGTGTGAATCATTGGATTTGTTTTCCCACAAAGCTCTGTGTAGGCCTGTCAGTCACTGCAACATTTTTAAAAGCAATGGCTCAGGGAGGTAGTTAAGCTTAATTATCAAAATAATGACCACAAGCCTTGTTTTTCTGATTAGGTTACCATCTAAATGTCAACAATCCCCCAAAGCCATGTAGGGCTTTTGTTTGAGTCTCAGGAGGAGGCTCTGTGTGGACAGTGAAGGCACTGAGGCAGACTCCCATTACATAAATGCAGAACTGTCGACTGTAAATCATATCAAGCTTCCCTGAGGGATGGTAGAGATGGTATGACAGCTGCCAGAGAGTCCATCACCATCTGAAATACCTTTAGCTATGTCCAATGTAATTTGACATTTTGGCTTTATTGTCGAGAGTAAGATGAGATGTTATTTCTCATTTGTTTAATACAAAGAAAGTCTAAAAATGACTCACAAGGCATTAATTACAGAGGCAGTTACCACTTTCTATACTAAGCTAAGCTCACCATGTCTTAGTTATAACACTGTCATTAGCACACTATATCTTCAATGCATATTAGAGTTTTTATTATTAAATTATTGTTGTGTTTTTGGGTTCTATTGTCAACTTTAATTTCATGCTATTTGTTTTGTTTTGCTATATTATTGGGATATTCTAGCTTATTGTGTATGTGAATACATTATGTGTTCTCTGTATGTATTGTAAATATTATGAAGACTTGCCTAGTGTAACTCCTATGTCAAGAAATATATCTATTGTTTTTTAAAATTTGTATATAAAACTAAATCTACCTAAATATAATATAATATTTATTAAACTATTCATAAATATTAAAATCTTAATAATACACATTTAAAATAACTATAACATGAAAAACTCTGAGTAACAAGATCATATTATTAAGACGATATATGATTAAATTCAATGCAGGGCTACACTGACAAAAGAGTGCCATGTACTGATCCATATAGCAATGAATGAGCATCCTTCTTTCCATATAGATAAAGCCTTAATAAAGCTGTAATAAAAAAAAACTACAATAAAAAACATAAAGACATATTTTTCACTCACCACATATTTCCCTGCCTCCTGCTGGACTTTGGGCCTATCTTGCAGGAGAAAGTGCAAACTCCCTTCTGTCAGGTCTCTCTCCTTCTATTCGTCTGTCTCCACGCAGCCTCTCTCTGTCGTCAAGCAGCTTCTAAGTTGCTTCCTTTTCCTCCACCTCTGTCTTGATTCCTCCACCCCTGGGACTCGGGACAATGGCCCACCTCACCATACCATGCACTGCCCTGACATCTTAAACCTCTGGGAAGGGGAACACCCATATTCCCCTGCTTATGTGTCAGCTCACACACAATAAGTGGAGCAGTCCCCTAAGGCCTTCGTTTGTCCTCCTCACTGTAGACAAGTAGACTGGACAGCCAAATGACTTTGATTCACCTGTTCCACGGAAGAGAAAGGGACTTGGAGCCTTCTAGTGATTTTTACCACTTGATTATTATGTTTTGTCACAGATAGTAGTGTGTGTCAAAGATGTGTTAAAAACATGTTGATCATGTTACAGCCACTGATACTAGTGTAATCGGAGTTTACTGTGCTATAATAAGATTGTTATCAACTTTTTTCATGAGCCATCAAACTCTTACAATAATATATATACCGGTATTTATAAATACTGCATGCAAAAAAATACAAAAAAACCCTAAAATGTCCTGTTTTAAACGTCTGATTCAGTTTTTGGTAGTATTCTAAATTAAATTTTATCTTACTCTTATTACTATGATCAGATTTTAGCTGTCATTAGATCTTGGCATCTTTTCAGGCACTGACATTGTGGTCCTACCATTCATTGGACAGCACATATGCTATATTATGTATACTATATGTCATACATATGACACAGAGTCATAAATGCTTGGCAGCAGCTACTGTAGCGATAAGACAGGACATGGATACTGAACTGGTTTATGTGAAAAGCAGAACCACTTTTATGGCCTGTTGTAAAGATTTATGTATCTGATGACTTGGGCCTGCAGTGGTTTACCTTTGATATACTTGATGATGGTCGGTGCTGTATATATATTTATTTGTGGTGGTAATAAGCACAGTATAGATTCTGTATTGTACTCGGAAGTCCTGAATTAATGTCTGTTCCAGATTATGGTTAACCATTTTGCTAAAAACCACAAACGTGAACCTCCATTGTCTTTGAATCCAGAATGGCTGCCATATTGGAAAACAACAAGTTCTCTTTTCTGATTTGCTGCTCTATTTAGTTCCCCAAATTACAAATAGTTGACAAATGCCCATTAAATCTGAACAGATAATCAGATCTACAGGCCGATGCTTCCTGCTCACAGAATTTATATCAATAATATTTCTCTTGGGTTGTTTTTAAGTATGTTAGGTGCAGGAAACCCTTTAGCAGCAGGAGCTTTATATGTCAAATATCAATCAAACATGCTGTCATTGTCCTCATGTCTTCTTCTCCTAAAGGTGAAAGTATAGAAGCTGAAGCTGGAACCAGAAGCTGGAGAAAAAAAACACGCTTGTGTAAAGCTTAAACGAGGATGTGTAGAATTTCAACATGAACATAATATTAACTCTGCAACAGACCTCTCTCATGTTTCTAAAACGGCAAATCCCCAGTATAGCCAGTACCATTAATGATGCATATATGTATATGTAATATGTGCAGTGACTTGCTGGATGACATGATAAGAGTTCCAGTGAAACTGTATAATTTATGTGTTGCAACTTCAGCTCAGCAGTTTTCTGCTTCATGTTGTGACAGTGTTGTGTTTTTTTACCTGAATGATGTTTGGCCTTGAAGTTTGATTAGCAGTGAGATAAGTGTTCTTTAAAAATCTGTTTAAGAATACATTTCAGAAAACCATGCTGTTCCTCTCAACACCCTCCCACTGTAACGCCACAACATCTCTATGCACCCCCACATCATAAGCAGACCGCACCTGGACCCAGATGTAATAATCACATACAGTGAAAATTATACCCAGAATGTTTCTAAAAACTCCCCAAGCATTTGCAGAATCTGTATTTTTATTTTGAGACACATTGCATGAACCTGGAGGCCACTTGTGACTTAATACATATTCATGAAATCCAGCGGATGAAAAGACAAGCAACATTTTCTCTTTCTCAACATTTTCAAAACAACAAGTTGTGGTTTCACAGGTAGGCTTTTTGTATGTGCAGGACTTTTCAGCTGGGTCCTGAAGTCTCTGCTGGTTGCCTGGCAACCACAGGTTGAAGACAAGACACCTTGGCAAGACAATGCTCTTTTATCTGTCTCCCGTGGCTCCCTGTGGATTTGAAAAAAAAGTGACTAAATAGTAACTACTTGTCTGGAACTTGATTGGACACCCGAGATGATTGACAGGTCACTGCACATCTCCGTGAAAGATGCACCATACATTAACATACCCCCCTCTGCCAGAACAGGACTCGTGATTTTATATGGACCATTTACACACGTGCTCTGTGGCAAACAGGCACAAATGGCTCTTTCAGTGTTAAATGTTGCTGGTATAGGCAGATAAACTATAAAACTATGTCTTCAAAACTGTCTGCAATGAGCTCCTTCCTGCTGTCCTAAGGTTTGAGAGTCTGTTGAAATGAGCTGTGGTGTTTTGACAGTGTGTCCACAAGATGGGGTTACACAGTTCATGATCTACTGGCTCACGCTTACACAGCAACGAGTCGACTGTCCGGTGTCCTAGGAAAACAGTTCAGGTGTGGCAGCTATTTTTTTTCTCTCTTTTTTTTTTAAATGTGCACCTCACGTGTGCAGACGGGTGTAAGAAACGGTGCAGCACTGCCCGTCCTCAGCTGACACTCTGTGACATTCAGCAGGGAGAATTACTCTCATTCATAACAAACCTGCTGTCATACATACAATTAAACCTCTGCTTTAGTGCAACAGATATATATGAAGTGAATATAAGTTGGCTCCGGGGTGTCTTTCCTTTCCTGTATTGCTCACATGATTCTTGACTGACAGCGACTAATGAATAAGGATAAAAACATTGACAGCCCTGCTTGTGAGAATGTTTCTCTATAATCTCAATGAGATCTGAGGCTGTGACTCAGCTGTGTCATCCATCAGACCGTGACTCACAACACCTGAGAAATATTTCCACAGCCCCTCAGTTTCTGTCCTGTGAGATACCTGTTCAGACAGGTGATGATGTCATCACGTCACTCAGTGACTCTCTGCTTACAATAAACAAAACACATATTTACACCTGTTTGCTTACATGCAAAGCATCTTGTGCCCATACCGGGATATTTTAGGTGTACGGTATAAAATACATACACACAACTCAGTATACAGCTTCTCACACCGTATATTCATATAATATACACAGCTAAATCATTTGAATGTAGCACAAAATGTGATGTCTAAATAGGTAAAGGAACAACAATTAAAATGATCAAATTAAATTAACACATCACAGTAATACTGTAACATTATAACACTATGTATTGACTATAAATCAATACATTATGACATTAGTCACGAAAAACTAAACTAACTAAATGTCTAAACTGACATATAACATCCTACAGATATATTTCAAAAGAATATAAAGAGCTTTACACTTAAAAAGTCACCACAAACTGTGATAGTAAGAGAGTAATAATGATAATTTAAGTCTAAATGTCACTTTACAGCACAGCCTACAGAATAATACAGACACCAGGTTTTCTAATGATATTTGGAGGGAGAACATGTACAATAACACACAGACGTGCTGTAGCTGACTGAGAGAAATGGTGATATTTTCATTAAACTGTCATTTCATCGCATTTACTACATTAAATTAAGGACATTTAGATCTGTTGACGAACTGAAACAAGAAAACATGTCAACAGAAACAGAGAGAAAAACCAAATATGGTCACACCGGAAAAAAGGTGCGCTTCACTAACCAGCCCCCCTCTTTCGTCACCGGCTATGCAAATCAGAGTGACGTCACGGGCCTATCTGTCTTATAAATGTGGTTCACAGCAGCATTTGGTGTCAGTTAGGAAACTTCTTCTGGAAGAAAACAACCGGAACTCAACACGCGCTCATTCTCACGCTTCTGTAGCGCTCGTGCCCGCCCTCACCTGTTGTGCGCGCGCTCCTCTAGTTTCTCTCCAAACAGGTTGGACAGGACACACCTGCAGGAAGTCTCGAGAGCCCGGCCGCCATTCTTCACTTCTTATTTGCACTTTGAGGACGACGGACGGGTAGAAAGCCGACGAGGGAAAGTTTGTAGTTTATTCGCTGCGAGTTTGACTCAGTTCACCATGAAGATGTGGATCCTTCTCCTGATTGCCGCCTTCGCGGCCGGAGCCTCGGCTCAGTCCTGTGAGTACTTCTTTAATTTCACCGAGCTCAACATGGCTGACGACGCAGTTTCGGCTGATAAATAGATTCATAAGACTTTCATGTCCAAAGCACTTTGCCACTACTTCAACATCTTTAGATACAAATGAGGAATTAAGTGTGTGTATATATATATGTGTGTGTATATA
>JBAJHX010000033.1:3746779-3786896 GCA_037176925.1 Amniataba percoides | reverse complement strand
TATATATGTGTGTGTGTGTGTGTGTGTTGGGCTGTAGTCGACTTTAGTTGACTTTAAGTGTAATGTTTGCATGTGTTAAGGTTGTTTTAGAGTGGAAAGGTGGAAAAGTGGGGTGAAACGCGGTGTGGTGGAGGTGGTGTGGGGGTTGGGAGGGATTGTCTCGCTCTCAGAGGAACCAACGCCCAGAAACCTGCAGCTCAAGCTGCTCCGCCTCTGACAGGATCCATCTGAGCCAGCAGCCTGTGATGCGTTCAGGGTGTTCACGCAGAGGCTGGACTATGGCGTTTTTTTCGTTATGTAACAGAATGTCAAACACCCTCAGGGCTGTTGAAAGATTTTAAGCCCTTTTTAAAATGCACTGAAGTTAATTAGGGAGTTCTCATTAGAGCTTGTTGACCTGATATTTTAATGGTGATAGTGATCTTTTGGTTTAGGTGCCAATGACAAACCCTTGTGTTTCTCTGCTTAGGTACTTGTGCAACAATGAAGTGGGCCACCTGCGACGGAACTCCATGCACGTGTACCCTGATGATAGGCAACAACGTGAAACAAAATCTGAACTGTACTTCCCGTAAGTAAATGCTGTATGTTGCGATCAAGCCGGTAGATTTCCCTTCCTGTCAGCCGTTCTTACCGCCTCATGACGTGCCTGTTGTGTCATCTTCAGTGATCCCCAAGTGCTTCCTGATGAAGGCTGAGATGTACAGAGCTTCAAAGGGCCTGGACACCCGCACAATTGGCGGGAAACCAGTCGAATCGGCCTTCGTGGACAACGACGGCATCTATGACCCAGAGTGTGAGTCCAACGGTGCCTTCAAGGCCAAGCAGTGCAACAACACAGAGACTTGCTGGTGCGTCAACAGTGCTGGTGTCCGTCGGAGTGACAAGGAAGACAAAAACATCAAGTGTGAGCCTGTGGAGACCTAGTAAGTGATTTTTATCCTCATCGTTGTGGAAGATTGATATTCTGATGATTAGATTCAATATTCAGATCTTAAACTTTTTTTTCTTTTTTGTCAGCTGGGTTCGTCTTCAGCTGACTCACAAACCAGTGCAAGGTGCAGTGGATGCCAACAAGCTGAAGATGTAAGTATATTTTCCAGCATGTTTGTTTGTTTATAAAAGACAAACACACCCACGGTGTAAACGGAGTTTGAACATTTGTCAATTGTGATTTCTTGTCCAAACACAGTGCCATTGCGGACGCCATGCACAAACGTTATGACAACTTCAACAAGGACATGGTTGAAGAGGTCCAGGTGGGTGTCCACGTTATTTCATCTTCAGCTCTGCATCACAAAAATACCCCACTGACTGACTAACAAAGCATCCTGTGTGTTCTCTTCTCTCTGTAGTATGACCCTGAGGCCCGCATGATCGTGGTGGATGTGAAGAAGCCAATGGGAGAGCGCAAGAGTGACCTGACCCACATGGCTTACTACATGGAGAAGGATGTATGTCGAAGAAATCGTATTTATATATGCATATGTATTTATATGTGCTTAGGTCTTTAAAGAAAGGCCCAGTGACTGACCTGACATTGTCTTTTTTTCTTCCTTCCTCTCCTGCAGGTGAAGGTGCTGCCCCTGTTCAAAGACCAGGAGAAGTTTGAGCCAACTGTGGGCAACATGAAGCTGGAGATGGAGAAAATCCTGGTGTACTATGTGGACGAGGTGCCCCCGACGTTCACCATGAAGAACCTGTCAGGTGGCATCATCGCCGTCATCGTGGTGGTGGTGCTGGCTGTGGTTGCTGGCCTGCTGATCCTGGTGAGTGCATCTTTTTTCATTTTCTTTTTCTCTTTTTTTGTCATATAAGTCACTGCTTTGAGCCTGACCATCACTTTGAGTCCTAATTGTCTTTTTGTGTGTGTTTTCAGTTCTTTGCTAGAAGGCGAGAGAGCCAGCGGTACAACAAGGCTCAGGTGAGAGGAACTTCCTGTAATTTTATTTTCTCAGATATAAGTGAGCCTGTTTCTATTTGTGCCATGAAACTGCTGTTTTTAACCACCTGCTTTCATCTGTTCTTGACCTTTTAGCAAAGAGAGATGGAGGCCATGTAAAGTCTTCAGCGCAGCAGCAGCAGTCTATGAAGAGTCAGCTTGTACATCACCTTTTTCTTTTTGCAGTGGGAGTGTGCCATTTTTACTTTTTACTTGAGGAATTCAGATTTAAAAAGAACAATCGGCTTGCTTTTTTTTTCTATGTTGGCACTACTGGTACCAGCATTTATTTATGAATTGTGGAAAGTCTTGCATCATCAATCCATTTGCCATAAAGAACTGTGCTTTTTAAAATGTGCCGCTTTTTATGTTAGTTCTTGTTGTATGGTTAAACATCCACGTGATAGATTGTACAGTTTCTTTCTTACCAATGTGTATTTGTTGGATTTTTAATAAAAATTGTTTTAAAAGACTTAATGTGTTTCTGGTTCCTTTTTTTTCTATTATTTCCCCCCTTTTTTTCTCAATATATTGTAGAGGTCAGGAGGTTTTTCACAGCCTTTGGTTGATGTGGAAAAGTACAGCTGATCACATGGGGGGGAGGGAACAGGAGGAAGACAGTGGTCACCATTTTGCATGTCGCAGTACTTCTCGAGTAAACGTGATTAGAATGACAAAGTTATTTAAACCTGAGCCTGTCAACACAAATGCTCATTCGGAGATGGTTTCATTACATGGAGCTCTTTTTTGTATTTCAAAATCTCCTCTCATCCCATTTTTAAGATGGCTGCCTTGATAAATGTGGATTGTAATAAGCCTTTTGTTCACAGTGGGGGAGGGTGGATGGAGATTTTCTATGCAGTTTGAATGGGTGTGGCAGCCTTTTTGGATGTCCCACTGTCCTGGTATTGTTTGTTGTCCTGCTTTTCAAGAGTCACTTATATTTCACGGTTTATATTTCTTCTTGATGTCCTAATAAAAAAATAATAAAAACACCTGTCAAACAATTCCTTCTCAACCTGTATGAATTTAGTCAGAGCTGCTGTGTTTGAGACGTGCTTTCTGACGTTCTTTATGTGCTGGTGTGACTGGTTGGCTGAGACTACTTTACTATATGACAAACACCTGTTGGAGGGTAGAGGGAGGGGGTTAGTCATTTGTTGCTGTATCTCTGAAACTGTTTGGCATCACGCTCAACCTGTCGGTCAGGTTCTGACTCACTCATTGACTAACACGGGCAGTATGTGCACAACAAATACCGAGAAAGATCTTGGTTTAAAGGGACTGCAGGAGCCTTTATTCACAAGTTAGGTGAAAAGTCAAAGTCCGACTGAGCGCAGAAGCGATGTGACCGGGGTGGGAATTTGTTGCGCAGCAAACTGGAAACAGTTGTGTTAAGCTCAACAGAATTGTAGGCGAAACTATGAAGGTGAGAATACCTGAGTATCCTGTCACAACATGACCACAGTGCTCAGTGTTTTGTGTGGTTGAGCAGCACTTAAAGGAAGCAGTCCCTGTTTACCCTTTGTGTCACAATCAAGTCCCACAAAGGATAAGTCTTGTTTTATAAAAATTGGTAAAACAAAAGAAGATGATATGATGACAAAACCTGCTGATGACAAGTTCAACTTTACTTTGAAAGAAACCTTTTGGTTCGCAAACAAAGGCGTGGACTTCCTGTTTGATTCCCCTCAGTTTCTACATATTTAACTTAACAAATTATAAGCCGACAAAGAATCAGTAATAATAGTTTGTTTATTATGTCTTGCCTCACCCATTTTTTTCCCCTGTGAGCCCTCCCTCTCTCTATCTCCATAGCAACACGGGGACAAAAGCGAGTCTCTAACTAGTTCAGACAGGTTGGATATCATATATCCCCTCCCCCCCTCATCTCTCTCTCTCTCTCTCTCTCTCTCTCTTGTGAAAGACTATAGGAATGAGGGTGTGTCACTTGCTGTCAGGCACCTGTTGCAGGTATCAGCACGTCAGTTACAGACATACCAATGAGGAGGCCGGTGGCAGTTTTATGGGGAGGGAAACTAGAAGTAGGAAAAAATGAATGTCTGACTGTTTTGGTTTCTATGGGTTTGGACGGCTTCCCGGAGGCTGTGGATTATTAATATGAATGGTTGAAAAAGCAGGTTGTCTCAGGGATTTTATACACTCTGCTGTAGTTTACTTTATTCAAGCATTAGACTTGTACAGTAATATAAACATTTATTCCAAAGATGATTACATTTCAGGACAAATAAATACCACGCCTGACAATACTCGATGTATGCAGGCTTAAAGATAATACTGGAAGGGAAAATCGTCTTCCTAAAGTACCTTACATAACCCAACGTCGTGTTTTTCCAGTTTATCTTTAGGTTACGTGGGTCACTGTGTCCTGCTGCCTCATTACACCTTCATGTTCGTCTTCTCTGCAACCACCGCACATTTCCACCAACCAAATAACCACATCCTCTTACCATCTTCCCCTGACGTACGTAAACACAGGGTTGACTTCTCTTTGCAGACTTCTCGCCTGCGTGACTTCTCTATATGATATCCAGAGAGGCTTAAAGTACTTGTGCACGATTAAAGTTTGACCGCTCTCCTGGCTATTCAGTAACCAACAGCACACAGGGTCCAAACTGGTTGCCTCTTATAAACTACGGTCTTCACAATCCACTCACCCTGTCAGCAGTTCATCAGTCGCCCCAATGGACACATAAAACATTTTCATTGCTGTTGATTATTTATACACTTTTTGAACAGTCTTCTTCAGCGGCAGTCTGGTTACCTGTTTTTGCTTCCTGCTTTTATCACAGCGAGGTCTAACACTGCAAGGGATTTACTACCTGGTAGTTATCGTGCCCTTCAGGAGGGCAGAAATAAGACACAAAACAACCTGTAAATGATTCCATAACAGAATCAGGGCCTCTTCTGCTATGTGTGTTACTGTGCATTATTTTCTAAGGCGGGGATGCAAAGATGGAACTTCAATCATCATCTGTAGAAAAGGAGACATACCACACAGCGCGCATAGATTAATGATGCACAGTGAGTCAATAAATACTGTTGACTTTTTCTCTCTGGAGTAAACACAGAAAAGCCACACATTCATCAGCGTTACAAAAAATGTCCTTTGAGAGAGTTAAGCAAGGCCTCCTCACTGTTTCTTGACACTTTTTGTTCCAGAAGTGTGTATTCCAGCTCCAGTTTCAGACCCGAATCTCACCTGTTCTCTGAGGGAGGAACAAAGTCACCTCTTAGGAGGCGGCTGCTTAAAACTGCAGAGCACCAACTTCCAGAAAACCTGAATGATGAAGTAAACTGCTCAGATGGTCTTTGATATCAGATTATACTAAAAGGAAAAAAAAGAGCATTTTATTAGTCCAGTCTCAGTATTATTTACTTCCAGCAGGCAGAGAAGTTTCAATCCACACACCAGATCAACAGATACAAATCTGCAGAACCTGACTGATGAGAAAGGGGCTGTACGGCAGTGGAATCTGTCCCAGTGCAGCTGAAAAGACATCCTTCATTTTTCATTTTAGAAAGGGTAAAAGTTGGCACAGTGACGTGAATATTTCTCAGATAGATCGGGGCGGGGTGTTTTCCTGCCATCACAGCAGCGTGGGGGCCTTGCTGGGGCGTCCCGGTGCTGGCGGGGATTTGCTCCTCAGCTCTTTGCTCTTCAGACTGACTGGCTGGGCCACCATCAGAGCCGGGGCGGAGAGGTGGTGGGCGGCGGCCTTCTGCTGATGGCTGCTGTTGATGTAACCGGATATAAGGAGGGTGATTTCCCTGATCTGTTGACGAAACAAAATGAACGGAGATGTCAGCATGTGTTTGTTCATGGTTTCCCCATAGATTAGTCACTTATAAATACTTGTTACTGTTTGTTTCAGCTGATCCATCTTCTTGAAACTTTAATGTACACAATGATAGCAGGAAAGTGCTGGCAAGTACTGAAGAGTCAGTTTAGAAAACTGTCACAAACAACCGTTGGCACAAGTGGTTTCACAGGTTAGACTTGATAGGTTTTTTGTTGAAGTAAGGAGTGGGTTGAGAGAATTAATACTATAGACAACAAGGCTCATGTGAAACCACAGTCCAACCCTTCACTAACCTTGGAGGCGTCCATAGCAAACAGATGTTTCTCTGTGGGTTTGTCTTTGCTTGCGTTGGTACTAATGCTCTGTCCAACAACCAGCATGAAGTCCTGCTTGCAGCCTCCAAACGTCATCAGGCTCTTGTAGGGGTGGGACACCAGCAGTTTCTGAAGATCGTACAGATATTTTAGTTTTGACAATGACAGAACACAATGTGGCAACAACATTTATGTGGGGCTTCTGAGAGCTACATAAAAATCTTATCCAGCTTTGCATCACAAGTTGCATGACCATCTCTATTCTTATGTCTGAACAGCTGCAGGGAGGCATGCCAGAGATGCTTACTACAGAGTTGTGCTCAAGAACGCTGATACCATCTTCATGCACTGCCAGCCACACCCGAACTCCCTGCTCTGGGGAGGGAGTGATGGACTGAAAACAGAGAGAGAAACAGGAAGGGAGATCGATTCTGAATGAATTTTCACAGGATGCTACAATGTGATACACTGAGAGCAAATACAAACAGCCCCTAAAACCGATTTCAGTGTCACTGCTATTGATGTTCACTGAACTGGAATACAGAGTTTAATAAAAATACAATAGTGGGGTTTTGATCAGATACAGTAAATACAGTGATTCCAAGAGCATTTTCACAACTACAACAATCACTGTAATTCAAAGGCCCCGCAGCCTGTACTGTACACTCCTGTGAATGCACCACTGTTTGTTTTATCAGTGACCCAAAGAAAATGAAAACCCCCTGTACAAACTGTCAGCAGAGAGTTCAGTGAGCTTGATGATCTTTCATGGTGTTGTTCTGAACCCAGACTGCACAGACATTTCCATTTCATTCTTTCCACTTCTCCTTTTTTTCTGTATACCAACAGTTTATTTAGTTTATATTTCAGCCTTTATCGCTTTAACCCTGTATCTTTTTTTTAATGTGAGAGCAAACCGTAATACTTTAACTATTTATATGTAGGCTGATGATAAGATAACTTACAAGAGTTTACAATTCACTTACCTCTGCTTCAAATAATTTGGCACCAAAGAAAGGCCACTTCCTGGCAACGGTCAGGTAGATCCTGACACACTCTGATGAACTCCGACCCCTGAGGGAGGCCCAGCGAGCAGACAGACGCTGCAGCAGTTGTCTGAGAGGGCAGAGGAGGAGTATATTCATCATAATAATTACAAAATAATAATAATTAAAATGATTACCACAATCTCTCATAGCAACAGCATTCATTTATAAAATGGTTGGGCTGCATTACTTTCCTGTTGCTTAATGTTCTCATTTAATTTCTATATAAAGATTGATATAAATTATTTAAATATTGATTAGTTATTTTATGTTCAGGATGATGACTGCCAAGGAGCAGCTTCCCCTGATGGACACCAGCAGTTTCTCACTGTGGCAGCAGGTTATGACAATACAAGTGAGTTAACATACAAAAAAGAGACAATATATGTAAGAGATAACCAACAGATTAAACAGGTAAACGGATGATATGAGGAAAAATGTGCAGACTGTAGCCAGTCGTCAGTGTGTTCTGGTACCTGAGCTGCTCCTCAGATGTGGTCCTGCGGTAATGTTTAGGGTAAAACCTGTCCAGAACCTGCTTTAGTGTTTGGTTAGATTTGGTCTGTGCTGATCCAGGAGCAGAGAAGGGACGCTCAAAATCCCCAAATTCCACCTGAACACAGACACATAAGTGTTACAGTACGCAACTTTTTAAATGACAAAACACATATTTGGGGCAAAACAAACTATCCAAGATACTGCTCACATCGTCTTCCATTAAAGCCATACAAGTTTACAAGACGAATAAAAGTGAAAATGTAAATAAAACACTCGCAGGCTTTCAGACCTGGGCCAGCAGGGCAGCCATCTCCACAGCCAGTTCTTTGTTGACAGGAAAGTGCCCCGCTACAATGGCCTCATTTGTCTGGAAAGCAAGCAGCAGTCTCTCCCTCTCTGACTCCCCCCTGACCTGGAGAGAGAAGTACAGCCTGGGGATGGAAAGGTGAAGACAGAGATAGTAAATAAAAAATCTGAAGGAGAGAATACGGGAGCAAAGATAGAAAATATAGACATGCATGACAGATGGATTTACTGAATATGATTGAACTGATTTGTGATGATAAAACCTCTGGGCCTGGTAGTCCAGGAGGTTTACTTCTCTACCTGCTCTTGTAGGTGAGGCGGATGGTCCTGGTGTTCTCAGATTTGCCTGTGTGCTGCTCCTTGGAGGCTTGCTCCCATTTGGAGATAATGTCACAAATCTGCAGAATCATATGAAGAAGACAGCTTTGTGTTAAGTT
This sequence comes from Amniataba percoides, assembly GCA_037176925.1. Taxonomy (NCBI): domain Eukaryota; kingdom Metazoa; phylum Chordata; class Actinopteri; order Centrarchiformes; family Terapontidae; genus Amniataba; species Amniataba percoides. The sequence continues at coordinate 3,778,529 of JBAJHX010000033.1, read as the reverse complement.
TTATTATTTAAGCTTTATTATTATCTTCAAAAGGATCATCACAAGGACAAAAAACGCACCTTGATGCCTCCTTGCAGGCAGTGTTCCAGTTCTCGCCCAGTAGGGTCATCAGTGTACAAGCTGAAACCAGAAAGCCCCGTTTTCCTCATGCAGGTGTCCTGATTGAGACGACACTGGAACTCATCCACGGTGGTCGAAGCATCGAAGCTCACCACCTGTGTGTGTGTAAATGTAGTTAAATGTAGAAGACAACTTGACAGAGATGACAAAGATCATGATAGTTACACTTCTTGTTTTATAAACTTTGATCTGAATAACTCTGAGAGTATAATTACAGTGTGTGAATTGAACCACATATTGTAAAAACTACTTTTCTGACAGTGAAGCACTGACGTTTGGCATAAACAGCAAAAATGTCTTCAAAGTTGTAACTGAAAATTGAAAATTGTTATTATTATTTTCCCATATATCACAAAGAACATCACTGCAGAGACTGACAGACACATTTTCACATTTGTCATCTCATCATCTAAAGAAGAGAAAATCCTGATGATAATGACAATATTCATGTTTACCGGTCATAATTTTTTAATTGTTTAACAATTCAGCCTTTATGGTCTTAGTACTATACATAGTAAAACTTGTATAAGTATACTGTAGTCTGAATCAATAAAAAAGTATATTCTGCTGTCTCTATAAAAGATGGTTATCATGTATTTGTACCAGTCAGTGTTGATGTAACTGCACACTGACTCCTGTCAAACTGTGCATGTGTCTTTTCTTAATTCTGCCACTTTGTCCTCCTCTGTGAGGAAAATTTGTTATAAAAAATACAATATCTTTATTGTATTTTAGTAAGAAAAGTCCTGAAACAGATTTATCTGTCTTATATAAGTCAAAGGATGATACTAAGCGTCCAGGCTATGATGTAATCCCTTTCTGTAAACCTGCGCACAGAGGCAGGAAGTAACAAGAACAAACAGAGCATACAGATAGATAGTGGTGTAGAGCAGTGAGGCGAGCTTGTACATGACAGAGTAAAAACACAGGCTCTGAACAGTGTAATCTTGGACATTTTAAGCTGTGTTGGACTAGAGCAGCAGGATTCAAGCTGTTCAGGTGAACCAGCTCTGCAGGCTTCACTCTGTGTCGTGGTGACTTGTATGTGTGTGATCTACTTTGAAGGCTTAGCTGTTATTATGATCTATAATGTGGTGTGAGGATTGTTAGTACCTGGTAGGTGTTATTAAGGAAGTGAACAGGGACGCTGAATGGCAGGGAGTGATGATAGGGATTCCTCAGTAGGATCGACAGGATCTCCATACGGGACGGCCGGGCCTGCCTCTCGCCCTTCTGCTGGGTCCGCTCCATAGAGCGCTGGCAGTAGATGGCATACTTACCCACCTCAGTCCTGAGAACAACAAGATAAAAACTAGTAGTGGCTAAAAAAACACCCTGTGGTAACCCTGATGACATCATCAAGGATTACATTTCAGCATTTCAGTAGTTTCTCAGTCTTGATAAATTTCCATCACAGCCACAAGGGACACTATAGAGCTGTTTTCACAGGCTGCCTCACAGTGCCCCTTTATTGGAGTCAAATTAAACTTACAACAATATTCACTGCACCAGGAGATAAGAAAATCTGCCAAACTGTATCCAAATGTATGATTGTGAATATATAATATAGAAGTTGGGTCCAATACAAGAGTATAAAGAGAATAGTTGATGTTTTTAGCTGAAATAACTAGTTGTCAGACGATAAGTTGAGACAGAGACAGAATATTAATCTGCAACTATTTTTTTTAACTGATGAAGCGTTTGAGTCATTTTTTGAGCAAAGAGTCAGGCGGCTCTCTGGTCCTCTCATGTGCTATGCACAAAGTGATGGGCTTTTTTCAACAAATGCCTAACATAGTAAAGATGGGCAGTAATGGGTATATTATCATTTATTGTAGCTTACATACACAGATACACGATTCCCTGACTTAATAAAACTGAATTATTATACTACATTTTGTGCCTTGGTTCTTCATCCTAATGTCTGGGACCTGGTGTTTTCTCACCTGGAGTCCCCGTGTCTATTGAGGTGAACCTGGAGCAGCCAGAGGAAAGGATGCTGAGGCAGGAACAGTCCCACACACAAGGCCAGGAACTGCCACCCCTGATGAAGGACACAATGATACAAACACACTGTGAGCAGAGACAGAATCTGTCTGGAAAGCTGCAGAAGTGAGAGACAGACTGAAAAACTGTAGCTTCTCTCTGTTCCACTTCACGGTGGAACAATTTGGCACAGTTGTAGCTAGTTTTGATCACTGACTGTCTGTTTGGTTTTGATCCTGTTGAACAGCCACAGTGACTTTATTCATGTACACTGTCTGTCACAAAGAGACGACTTCATTGTGTCATGACTCATCCTGTCGTGTTGTCTCTAAATCTTTTATCTGTCTGAGAAACAACCATGCTCTGGAATTTTACACTCACCCAGGTCAGGCCATGATGAATATTACATTTTTCAGTTCTTTCTGCCCTCTGCTGGTCTTACTGCTGAATCTGGTCTTCATAAGCAGGTGTAGATTCGGATGCCTTCTTTGAGGTCTTTGCATATAAAAGCTCTTTCAGTATCAGTACCAACATAAGAGAGACAAGGTTCTCTAAAGTACAGGTTTGAACCTGAAACTAGACCTGTTGTTTTATGTATTTCTTCAGTGAATCCTGCTGGTTTAAAACCTCCTGTATGTCTGATTTCAAATGTTGCCAGTAAATAACACGCACTGCTGCTGCCACCGTGTGGTGGGAATACAAACCTGCAGGGGTCCCGGTTGGCCGTGTGGCTGCCTCCTCCGGGTCTGTTTGATAAGCTGGCAGAAAAACTCGTTCTGAAGCTCGGGGTGGGCCAGGCACACCTGCAAGGCACTCTGGGCCAGTGAGACATGGTAGTCGATTGCCGGGGCATCGATGGCCACGTTGATGAAAAGCTGACAAGTCTGAAGAGAGGGATGATAATTAGAGTTTAAAATACAAAGAGATATTTATGGTACAGGAAACCTGTTATTTGCCAGTTGTGTTATTTTATTAATACAGATTACAAAGAATAACAGATTAAGTATGTAGGTATGTAGGCTATAATGTGTGTGTGTACCTTAAAGAGTTTAATGGCCTCTGTCTGCAGAGCTTGTGAAGGCAGAGTGGTGAGAGGAGACGACAGAGCTTCCTTACTGAAACACAACATGGGATGCCTCCAGATGTGAGAGTCTGAAAGACAGAGAGACAGACACTAAGACACACAGACGCAAACAGGAGAGATAAAAGTCCATTTAGAAGAACTGTGACTGAACTGTGACTGAACTGGGACGTTGTTCTAAAGTATTTCCACTAATACCTTTTTTCCACCTCTTGTTTTGCATGTTAAATAGAGAAAAGGACAGAGAATCCGCTGATATGTATTTAGAGTGTCGATATCTTTTCAACAGTTCCAGCAGGTGGTTGAGAAAACATGATGTAGGTCATGGTGATGCAAACATCATCAAACTCAAATGTCTTAGTGAGATCATCTCATTTAGAGCTGCCATATGTACTACTGCAGCTATTATTTGATGTAATATTATAAAAAAAACCCAATACATTATGTAGTCAGCTATTAGCAAAATCAAAACAAAGACACAACAACAAAAAAAAAAAGATTGGACTCACTTGGATCTCCATCCAGTTGGAAAAGTTTTCCCACCAGTTGTTCAAACTCGGTGCCGACTTTACCCACTGTGGTGCCTGCTGCCACAGACAGATGGTACAGCCACGAGTCCTACAGAGACACGCACATTAACGTCAGCAGTACCGGAGGCACATGATATAAACACGACAGCCAAGAGACACACAATTAGATCAACGACTGCAGAAAGTGCTTTGTGCTTCTGTTCATAACAAACAGGAGAGCATGAACATGACCGGTGATGACCCCGTGGCAGAGGAGGTGACTCTCAGAGTGACGCTGACCTTTTCATTGCGGGACTCAATGAGCAGGTAGGTCGGCCCTTGCTCCTGTGGGTGGATGGCGATGGTGAAAGGTGCCACCTGTAATCCCCCCCCACATGACTTAAGGTCGTCGTCTGAATCTCTCGACCTGTCTACCTCCTCCACTCGAGCCTCCCACAGCTTTATCTGACCGAGGGGGAACTGAAACACACACAAACAAACACACACATGCACACTCAAATAAAACATCTTGCATGTTGCTGAACTGAACTGTTTTAGTTAAACCTTAAATATTCATAAATATTTGATTCTTGGGAAGATCACACAGATTTATTTGCTTGAACTCAAGTATATTTTTGGGTCTTGGTTTATTAGAGGGGGTGTGAGTTCAGATGTCATGCAGTTTCCAGAGATGAGTGTGTCATTTCAGGTAAATCATTACAAATATTAACCAGGCAGGAGAATTACATTTCAGTCAGTATAGCTTGTAAAATAGCTTGTAAATATTAATACTGGTAGATTTTTTATTTTTACCTTATCCTCTTGGCTGCGGAAATAGTACAAGGTTTTACCAATCAGAGCACACCAGACCCTCTTGGAGTAGCCATGCTTCACCTGCCATGGAGCAAGTACAAACTTCACTGCAGTGATGATTGAACAGGAAATGAGGTAATAAATGTGTGTATGAGATGTAGAAATGTGGGCAACTGATCACAAAACCAGCTCTTTATTTAGGTAAAGTTGTCTAATCTTGGTATTCTGAACTGCTGTTTTTGGTCTGTATCAGCGGACTGTCTGACCTTGATGAGCAGTCCCTTCATGCCGGGGCGAATATCGGGCTGGGTAAAGAGAGGACTGGCAGCTTTCACCCTGAGCACGCTCTGCAGGACCCTGAGCCACTCCTCCAGCAGGTTAGGAGAGTCAGCCTTCAGGTAGTACACACGCTTCCCCGTCACTATCTACACACAGCAACGAGGACAGGAGTGAAGATGAGGAGGAGTGAGGGACTGAGTGAGGACTGAGTGACTCTTTATCAAGAGTATTTTGTGAATGAAGCTCTCAAAGATTGCATTTGATATCCTTTTGTTTTAGGAGGAATGTGCGTTTAACATTGGAAAAAAATGTCATAATAAATGTTGAATACCTGGAGAACTTGTTTCCCTTCTCCACGGGCAATGCTGCTGGTGGCGTTGACTTCAATCTGACCCTGAGGTTTCCTGATCACATCACTCTATGAGAGAATAATGAAGGACAAATACATTGAAGATGTCGATAAATGATAGACAGATACACACGGTGTGTTTATTACTACATGTCATAGATCATAAATTAGTGTTAAATAATAAACAAGACAACAAGACAATTCATGATGGGGAAAATTTCTATTGTTTAACAATAATGAACAAAGCAACATAATGAAAGAAAACGTTGTATAAAACCCACCGGTGATTTATAGTAGAGCAGCTCTCCGTCTTTGAGGACAAACCAGCGTCTTTTCCAGGTTTTCTTCCAAGTCTTCACCATTTTCAACAGGTAGCCTGACTTCTCCATTGGTTCCTACAAAACACAACACACCACAGTTTTACATAGCAGGGGTGCTAAGAATAACTCACAAGGTAAGAAAAAAAAAAAAACAGTGTTTTTCTGCTCCTTTAAAGTCAGTTTTGAATTTCCCTGCTAAATAAAATATTATACATATTTTACTATTTTAATGTTTTTTCTATAAAAGTTCACAAAAAAATAAAGAACATGTTGTGTTTTTACACTGATCACCGATTTGATATTTGCTTTTAAAGATGTGAGATTGCCCAAAAGACAACATACAACACAGAAACTTGTAATCTATGCACAAGTGATGATTCATGTGTAGATCAATAAGCCAAAGAATACATGGAGGGACGTTCACACTGACTCACAGTTTTTCCGTTGTCGCTGGCTGAGGAGCAGGTCTTGGGGAGTTTTTGCTCTGGCTCAGAGCACTCTGTGTCGGTGGAGTAGGCATCAGGCGGGATAGCATAGTCGCTCTCTGATGTCATTGAAGACATGGACACAGCTGGAGGGGAAGGAAAAGGAAAGTTGACAAAATAATATATAATCATACACATTTATAGGCTTTTGTTAGCCTCAGTATGTTTGTAGGACACCTTAAATTGCAGTATTTTTTAGGATTTATATAATGGAAGGTTAAAAATGATTAGCTAATTGTATATATTTACATTAATGCGCTTTAAACATCCTTAAAGTAAATAAATAAAGTACCTCTCTTGAGAGAGCGCGGGCTGCCCGGGCTGCCGTCCTTACGGGAGCTGGACGAGGTGTGGGAGCTGCAGATGGAGCCGTCCTCCTCTCCTGAACTAGATGATTCGTCTGAGCTGGACGACTCGTCTGAAAACGGACTGCTGCTCAGCAGAGTGGCTTTCTGGATGGTGGTCAACGCAGTATGGATACACACATGCACACAGTCATAGTCAAATAACAACAATTCAAAATCAAAACAGTCATGAGAATCACTTTAGCTGACATCATTACAGGGCGGTGAAAATACAGAGCAAACTGATTGAGGGTGATCAAATCCTGCAGTGCACTTACCCCCTTCAGAGTAGTGTAAACTGGAGTAGTCATGTTTTTATAGATGAGGCATGTGTACATTACAAAGGCAGGATAGGAGGACTGGAGGGAGTGGTCTGAAACACAGATCACAGTTCAGTTCTTCAGTTGTTCAGATGAACAGCAGCAGCTGAGAGAGCTGGAGAAATTGTTTGTAATGTTTCTTCTGTCTCACCTTTGCTAGCAGAGTCTGTGCAGGAGGTCTCAGACAGCCTGATCCCTGATTTAGCAACAGCATAGATACGACTCTCCTGTCAAACAATCATTAGTGAGTTTTTTTTTTTTTTTTTTTTTAAATACCATCATGAAAATATGTGCTCACAGCTGGCATTGATGTTTTTTTATTTCTCACCCAGGACGGCAGTCTGTGTAAAGGAGGTGTTGGAGGTTTGCTTCCAGGTGCTGAGCCGTCACAGTCTGCTCTCTCTGTACCAGGTTCAGGGGATGGACATGCAGGAGCCTGAGGAGGCGTGTCCCTGCCCGTCTCCATGCCGACCTCCTGCTCCTGGTCGAGGTCAGTTTCCTGTGGCCGGAGGGGGCGCAGCATGCTGAGGGCGTTACGTGTCTGACCGTGTGCTGCCTCACTGCTGATTGGCGGCTGGCTCAGGTGTTTCTTGGCAAGAGCCACATTTGTCAGCCCAAACCCAGCTGGGGTCCGCAGTCGGGGCTGTTTGGGCGAGGCCGGGTTGTCCCTTGGATCCTGAGGTGGGTTGGGTCGCTTAGGGGTGAGGGCCGGCGTGAGGATGGGGCTGGGGGTATTAGGTTCACTGGAGGAGGATGAGGAGTCAAGTGTCTGCGACTGGAAGCGTTTGTTGAGCTCCTCAGATGTGCAGTCCTCCAGCTTGGCCCGGCGCGGGCCCTCCTCTCCCTCCTTACTCCCTCCCAGTGTCCCCTCTGACGACCCCAGCAGGCTGAAGCCGGGCCGCTCGGCACGCTGCATGTCATCATCAAACAGAGAGCTGCTGTCGTCTGAAGCCGTCAGATAGGTCTCGCTGCCGGGGCGGCTGAACTCCAGACCTCCACCTCCACCTCCTCGACCTTCACACTCCCCCTCCCCCTCTGATGCAGCGCTGGAGAGCACAGAGGAGACACCACGAGACTCCGGTCCACACGCATTCTCACCGAGGCTTTCAGACGCACTGTCCTCCTCCAGAGTCTGAACTTCACCGTCCGTCCCTGAGGAGGCTTTCTGCTTACCAGTCTTCTCTGCAACATCAAATATCAAACCAGAAATACAAAGGTGTTAAAAATCTCTGTTGGATTTTGGCCATTTCCAGTGGAGATCATGAGATACTTGATGTAATCTCACTAAGTATAAAGGTGCTTATTACGCACATGAGATACAGCTGGTGGCAAAGTGATATGGTGGTGAAAAACTTTGCCACCATGGAGATTACACAAGGGCTAAAAAAGGACCTCTGAGTCACTTTTCTGCTATGAAACTCATGCCTTTCCACTTTGTTTCCTTCCACATCCACAGCTGTGAATCTGTGAGGGCTTACCAGTTTGATCTCGTCCCTCAGTCTCTCCCTGGGTGCTGAGGGTCCTCTGGGAGGGCGCTGGCCCAGTGAGCACTTGGGGGCTCTTCCCCCTCACCTGGAAACAGCCAAACGTCAGGCTGCTGAGACGCTGGGCCTCCCCTGGTCTGCACAGGACCCCTCGTCCAGCACCACCACCGCACTTCTGCTCGAAGGCTGCAGGCACAAAAGCACAACATGTTTGAACAGCAGCACTTTGAACATGTGTGTGGTGGATGAAGAGAAGATAATATGGAGATATTAGCTAAATTTAATATAAAAACATACACAAAGAAACATGGATGACTCAGGACATAAAGGCTCTTACCTTGCAGCTGTTTCTGTAACTCCACAATCTGGGCCTCCTGCTGCTTGTTGCTTTCTCTTAACGCAGCATTCTCCACCTCAAACTGAAGAATAAATATGTTTTAATGTGAAACCCACCCTGTTGGATTAGGGATTTATCCAAAGTCTCACCATCCAGCTTTCATTCTGACACTTTTCCATCCATATGAATTCCATCTTATGCTGCAATTTAATTACCTCTGACAACTTCAGCATCACCCATTCCTTGATCTTAGCTGCCTTCTCCTCCACTGTTTTGGCATCCTGAATTCGGATCTGTTTCTGGAGAATGAAGATAAGTTCGGTCAAGGACGGACAAACAGCAGCCATGTTTCTCTCTGCTGGGAAGTGACTATGAGCGATTGAATGTCACTGCAGAGAAAAGCACTTTCATTTAATCTGTGGGGATCCAGCGAGGTTTTGATCAGGACAGAACAATTTCATCAAGATTACTGTCAGCCAGGTGGGCAGCAGACAGACATAACTGAACCCTTTAACTCCGAAGAGAGAGTTTGTGTTGTTTGTCTGTGTCTTTGTGGCTGTGAACACTAATTACATGCCACATCTTCCTCTGCGTTCTTTTGCACAAGGAACAAAAAAAACATCCACTGGCACTGCAACTGTTGCTTCGATAAAATTCTTCATGTGTGTGTTTTACCTGCTCCTCCAGCTGCTGCTCCAGCTGGCCAATGACGTCCTCCTTTTCCTGCACCAGAGCCTGCAGCTCCTGGCACCGCTGAAACAAGCGCACCTCTGAGTCTGCGGACTGACTGTCTGGAGCTTTCAGCTTCTCCTCCATCCACTGCACCTGAAACCACACATACATACACATAATACATACAGCACACACACACACACGGTTACATGGTAACCCTTTAGTTTGACTCCTTACCTGCTGGTGAGCCGTGAAAGCCCGTTTCTCTGCATCGATCACCTGCGTCTCCAATTGTTGAATCTGGGAAAGGAAGACCACAATATTTTATTTAATTTGATCTCAAATGAAATCAATTTGAGCACCTCTGACCTCTGATGCTCTTTATATCTTAGTACTCTTGTTACTTAAGAATAAATACAAAAAAGTACATAAAAACGCTCCCTTCGCAGGCGCTGTCTGATCTGAAATGAGTTCTTCAGCTCAGCTCGACTGACCAGACTGCGTTCATACACGCAGAGGTGAAATATCAACTCCACTTCAGCTCAAGCCAAACACAACAGCACCAAATAAAGTGCTGCATACGAGAGCTGAATGAGCAGTCGAGATAACGAGCCTGGAGCCTGGTATGAGTGTGTTAAACCGGCAGCAACACCAAAGGTCACACACACACACAAGGATAACTACACAGTGTACACGCTAGATACGTGCATGCACAAGGGTGAAAACACCCCTGCAGGAATCGAGGAGTGAGATGATTTTATGAGCAACATTCCTCTGAAATTCCTCAGCTCAACGTGGCGGAAGCAGCAGAGTGTCTTCTGAGGGGAACTCTCGAAAACCTCAGCGGCTTTACGAAGGAAAATATGCAGGAATGTCGATGGAAATTCTCACTGCAGCAACTCTACAACCACCGAGGTTAGAATATTTTGCTGCATGTGCACATACACACGTACAAATTAGACTAGATGAGAGGAAACTTTTAACAATCCCTGTGGGGAAAGACTGGGCTGACTCACCAGAGAATCGGATGTGGCTAAGAATAGGATAATGATAATGAAGGAAGTCATTTATCGTAGAGTAAATATATATATAGCAAATAAAGCTTCACCTTCTTCAGTGAGAGACTTCACAGGTTGATTCAGCTGGTGAAAAAAAGTTCACGGGGCCTTTTTCACAGCAGAGACTAAGCAGTGTTTTCCTCCTTGAAGTCTGTCTGAAGGGTTTTCAGGTTATGTCAGCATTGTTTAAGATTTTTCAGCCAACTGAATCTGTACCTGTTTCTACAGGCTTCACCTTAGATGTAGGACTTTTTGAGACCATTTTATTCCCACGCTGAAAGGAATTTAATACTTTAATACTACGAATTTAATACTACTTTAATATTCATTTAGTGACAGTCTAATGGACAAACAGTGAGGACATTATAATTCCCAATCTTATGACTCATTATAGTAACACAATGAATGGATGGATTATCCAATCAAAACTCGCTAAATAATTTAAGTTTACATATTGCTAAAATTGAGGCTTATCTCCTCAGCAATGAATGTTTGCTACCAGCGTGAAGGTGCTGACAGAAACACCACAAAAAAGGGTTGAACAGCACAATCCACCCTCACAACATCCCACTGTCAGCTTACAGGTGCACAACTCAACGTGACTTTTCTATGTTAAGTTTAAGACTTCTAAGTACCTTCTAAGGCGTTTTTAAAGGAAATTAATTCAATGAATTCAATGCCGGTTTAAGACTTTTCAATATGTGCTGAAAGCTTGCATGAATCTTTCTAGCATTCATTGACCTAAATTCCTAAATATAACTCTGTTTTCTCAATAATTTGACTGAGTGCGATGTTTCAGAAGCGGAAAATGACCTACAGCCAACACACGCATGTCCTACATTGTGTCCTATGCTGTTACCAACTACGTGGTGTCCACTGTGGTTCAGTTATATGCAATTTAGAAATCAACAAATTAGCACTCCCATTAGTTAATGCAGCCGCCGTTTGGGAGCCAGTGACGGGTGACAACTGCATTTAGCTGCAGCGTGGATGCTACCGGTGGAGCCTGGCATGGCCATGCTCCAGTTTTCCTCTGCGTCTGTTAACTTCCAGAGACCAGAAGAAAGTGGACCCAGCTCGGTCCTAAAAGCAGCCACGCCCTGCCAGAGCCACTCACTGTTTCCACTGCACAATGTTCTCTGGACCGAAGTGGAAGTAAAGACCTTTATGCAGAAACTGTTTCACTTGTCTTTCAGAGGGGTTTTGGAGAATCTGATGACGAATTTTATGAAATGACCTCACTGTATGTCCACACTTGGCCTGGAAATGACTGTTATAGGTCTCTGGTGGGTGTAGTAACGTCAAGTGGAACCTGAACACTTTCACATATAGTTTTGTAAATACTGTGAGCACATTTATCCTTACTGTGCTGATAAAAACTGCACTGAAATAACACAGAAAACAACAACACAGACACGCAGATTCTCCACGTGAATTCTCTTGATCCATTTCTGTACATTTTACCATGACATTCACGCATTCCCTTTCATTTCAAAAAAGCATTTTCCAATTCAACCTGCTTTTATGCTCAAAAGCAAACACGAGAGAGGTTAATGCATCTCACACAAGCACACACACTCACGTGCTCTATATAAATCCTCTGCTGCACCGCTAACGACAAACCACATGTGCCTCTCTCAATAACAGATATAGCATCTGGCAGAGGACAGCATGTTAATTACAAGGCATCTATACTGTAGGCTAGAGCTGGAGACGACACACACATACACACGGTCTCACACACACACACCAGACATAACAACATATAAAAACCCACAAAGACATGTCTGATGCTGATGATTTTCTCATGTGTATCAGACCGTGCGGGCAAGTGTGTATGTTTTCCTCCCTCTGTATGTTATATATATAATATGAGTAAGGCCAGGGTGTGTGTGTGTGTGTGTGTGTGTGTGTGTGTGTGTGTCATATCCTGTGCAGCTCAGCTGGGACGACCAATGACAAGTTAAGATTCACATTGTGGTCATTTCAAGAGTTACACAGCCCCGTTACCTGCTCTCTCTGCTCCCTGCTCACACACACTCTGAGCACTCCCGCTACCTCACAGGCCTGACACAGCGAGACAAACACACACGTGACAGACACACCCGGCCCACCCCCTCTCCCCCGGCCTCCATAACCTCTGAAAAACGCTCCATCACCTCTGCAGTCGATTCCCTGTTCGGATCCAAACTCCGGCTCGACTTCCATTCCTGGAATTCCACAACTGGCGCTCTGTGGCCAACCTCCCCCTGAACTCCATCCACCCCCCACCCCCATAGCTCCATCCGCAGCCAGACAGCCAGCTCACAAAGCCTCTTTCTGTAGACGCTGCGACTCACAGTGCTGACCTACAGTTATACAGGTTTAATAGCAAATAGGTTCAACGAATGAAGTTACAGTTACAGATTTATTCTCCAAGTTTACTCACCAAAACTTCACTTAAAACGTGTTAACTGTCAAATACGTAACAGGAAAACTGGGCACAAACATGGATAAACTCACCTCAAACACTCGTCTCCTTTGACAGGACAGGCACACACATGAGAACATAAACACACACGTACACAGAGAAAAGCAACGTCTTTGGTTAGGGCCAGAAAAGTGTGAGTAACTTGGGGTTAGCTCAAGGTTAGCTCAAGGTTAGTCATCGGCATGCACGTGGTGGTGACTGTCCATTTCGGGATGAACATTTTGAGAGGATGTTTGTCTGCAATATACTGTATATGTTTAATGACAAATGACAGTAAAACTGTGACATCCAGGTGATGTGCATAAAAACCGTTTTTGAACCTGCTGACTGTGACACATTAGGCGTGATTGGTCCACACGTTAGTAAACCCCGCCTACCACACAGGAGGATGTTTAGTTTCTTTCTAAATGTGGAATCCATCAAATAGAAGACCAAACCAGAATGTGCCACTCCACCCTTTGTGGTTTTGGTGTGTCTGCTGTATGTACAGTGTGGATATATGTGGTGAGTGTGTGTGTGTGTATTCTTCTGGGTGTAGTTTCCCTCCTGAAGGATAAGTCTGCCGAGCAGTGCGTTATTTGCTCCCATTTGAGTAATGTTTGCTAACACCTGTAGTGCCCAGCTGTTAGAGGAAACTATTTTGCCTTTAAAATCTGACACTGTATATTTGTGAGTCTCCAGCAGGTCTCAGTGGACAGCAGAGCCACAATATGGCGACAGAGCACCTTGACTTGAAAAAGGGTTGGAGGGGTAAGGTTTTTCCCAGGGAGACCCACAGACAGAAAGATCAAAATGAGCAGTGAGTGTGTTAGGTTGAAAGAGGGAGGCTGACACAAAATGTAACACACATGGCCTCTTTGTCTCCATCATGAGATGTGTAGCCTACTGTTACAGCTGGAGGCCCCACAGGCCAAAACTAACGTCCCTCCCAAATAGCTGCACCCACACACAAATCTTGTGAGTTTTCACTTTTGTGCAAAATCTGCTTGAAAAACACTTTGTAAGTGGATTTGACTGGACCTGCGTGGATGACACGTGCACGCACAAAATAACTGACTGCTTAAACTCGCAAACTCACTTCTTGTGCGACACACACAAACACACACACACAACCATGACTATTTACTAACTGGGTATTTCCTCCCTCGGGAAGCTCAGTCTTTACACAGGGCTTCATTTTTTTCTCTCTTTCTTTTTCTTCCCCTCTCAATCCTCTCTCACAGGCTTTCTAGGTTTTCAGCAATTTGCCAACTTTACCCAGACTCATTTTAATGAATGAATTAAGATTTAAAAAGCTAACCGAGTTCCAAAGAAATCCTCATGAAAAAGATTTCAATCTGAGTCTTGAGCGATTATTATTATTATTATTATTATTATTATTATTATTATTATTGTTGTTGTTGTTGTTATTAATATTACAGACTGTTAAAGTCCAGTATAACAATGCTGCAGTGGCATCAATGAATGGACACTACCCGACTCTTTTTCAGCACCAGAGGCCTCAAGAACAGGGCGGATCACTGCTCAGAATGACTTCTTCATCCTTTTATTAGCCTCCTCCACAGCAAGATATTGGAGGGATTTTGTAGTGACGTACATGCGCCCCCGCACAGCTTTAAAACAACAAGCTCAGGCGGTGGGAGCCACAGTAGAGCAACAACACCAGCAGGGGTCTGGATGTTAACATGATGAGCTCACAAAATCAGGAGGTCAGGGAGCACAGGGTGGCGGGTCATTCTGGAACAGACTTACACGAGTAAAATACACACGTTCATTATGACGGCTGCAGTGGGACAGCAAAAAATCTCCATCCAAGTGCAGAAAGGAAGTGCAGAAAGCAATGATCAGGCTTTTAGACCGTGCTTAGGTTATATTTTTAAATAAGTTATTAAAAGGCAGATTTGAAGTAAGCTTTCATAGCTGTATCTGCATGAACTGGCAACATCCTTTATGTCTGATCCATTTTATTCATCTCTGATGTGAAGCAACTTGTGTTTACTGGATAATTTACTTTTTAATACCACCCAGCTAAACCTCTGGCAGGTTCATGGAATCATTGTATTTTTTCTATTACTGCACTTAAAAAATATACTTATTAAATATCAACAAGTATCTGTTGTGTTTTGGTGTTGGTCCTTGAGAAAAACAGCTGAACTCTGGTTGAACTCTGGATCCTTGGGAACTAAGTCAGTGATCCTCTGTCTGTGGTAGAGATGAAAGGATTACTGCTATTCTTCATCAGATTTACAACAAACATGCCGACCGCATATTGGTGTACTGACCAAAACAGTTCTGTGCAGCTTTGAGGTGTTGACCTCAGTTTAGAAAAGCCTTTTCAAACTAATTTCAAAATAATGTTTAAACTGTCACACAAAACAGACAAGCAACTGAGTAGTAATCTGCTAAACAAACATGGAGTAAACATGGAGGAGAAGAAGTAAACTGGTGAAGCTGAGGTGGATTATATAATGTTATAGTTGCTCTGAGGCTACTCAAAAACATATTGTGTTATTCTGAGTTTAATGGTGTGTTTTACGATGTTTGAGTGGAAAAATGCTTGAAACACTCTTAAATTCAACCTGTCCAACAGGACAGATGACGCCAAATCTGAGGAGCACGGACTCTCACATGTGCTACGTGGGCTACAAAAACCCACCACAGCCAGTCTTGCTTCCAAGTCTCTCCAGGAGTTTGTTTTGCTGTCCAGCTGAGCTTACTTTGACTCTGTAATTGACTGGAGCTGGGTCAGTCCCATCATGCAGTGCGTGGAGGAGCCCTGTGGTCAGACCGCTGTTTACATTAGAGCTCTAATCAGCCTCCCTGGAGAGCAGCTTCAGATCTAGGCCACTGAACAGTTTGGGCCGGCCCAGTGGCGGCCAGCTGGGAGGGACGGCCTGCTCTGTACCCACCAGACACACCACGTCTCTCTGCCTGAGAGTGGAC
Organism: Amniataba percoides; assembly: GCA_037176925.1. Taxonomy (NCBI): domain Eukaryota; kingdom Metazoa; phylum Chordata; class Actinopteri; order Centrarchiformes; family Terapontidae; genus Amniataba; species Amniataba percoides. Next base: position 3,762,959 of record JBAJHX010000033.1, on the reverse strand, counting down.
GTCCTCCTGGACTTATAAGGAACACATGCTTCAGACTTCTTTGACTAAATCATAGCCTTTGATGCAGTGTCCAAATCTTCCCAGAGATCACCTCTCATCCTGTGTGTCTGAGTTTCTGTAGGCGCCGCTGATCCCTCTCTGTCCGCTGTGTGTTTGTGGCTACTGACAGATGCAGAGGTAGTGTTTACAGCTAGCATTTAGGTAACTTTCTTTAGCTTTCTTTCTGTCCTCGCTCCATCTAAATGCATCTTGGAGGACACAGTGAGAGAGGAGGGAGGTTCTGAACTGACCCACTACAAAATGAATCAGTTTTAGACTGGTTTTCTAATTATCCAGTTAAAGAAACGGCTGGCTGTTGTGGAAACAGTATTACAGTTACATTAATATCATTTTATGATTGTAATACTGTAAAACATCCATGGAAATAAGAATAACAGCACCACCAGTGAGTCTAATGTTATTCCCTGTTTGTTCAAATAATGAAAATGATCAGATACGCATTTCATCTGAATCATCAATCACAAGAACGCGTTATGTACTTTTTCGTTATCAGCTGTAACTTCATTCTCCCTTTTATATAGTCTGTTCTGCATCTTGGCTCACTAAGTAAAAATGTTGTTGTTCATTGAAATGTGTGTCCTGAGCATGTGCATACATACACCTGTAATGTCAGCCTGAACCTGAAAAGGACAAACTGCACCTGCCTTTTACAAACCAGCCTAAATTTCAGCATTTGTATTTGTTTTCTCCATCATGTCTGCTCTCTTCCTTCAATCAACAAATTTGAATAGTCTGTTGTGGTTATTTCTATCTCTATCTCCTCAAGATGATGTTGGAGAAAATGAAGATGTCCCATTTGGTAAGAACTCTTACCTACAGTCTCGCATCTCTCTCTTGCACACCCGCTGGGAGGATAAAAGATGCGAGGAAGAGATACAGGTCAGTGAAGCAGGAGCCACACAAGCTAAATGGAAATCACCTTTGTGCATCTGCACAGTTGTACACAGCTCTCACCTGTACATCGGCAGCTTTACAACACATTCTCCCTCACTCGGACAAGATTCATACTGGCACCCCATAAATCAGAAACTTCCTTCTTTCACTGTTTACCCACATCTGTTCCAGCAAGAACAGATTTACATTAACTGCGTCAACTTGAACCCACCTTGTCAGCAGTGAGTTCCCGAATCTTGATGATTTGCACTCTGAACTTCATGAGCAGCGCCTCCAGGACCATACATTTCTCCTTCCAGTCCTCCTGGCTCATGGCCTCCTCCCCCTCCGCCATCCTGCCCAACACTCTGGAAAATACACACAGACAAACACACAGCAGTGAGAGACTGAGAGAGTGTGTGCACGTAGTAATACAGTGCACCGCTGTATGTTCTCTGTGGGAAAATATTCTTTTCATTTCCCCCTCCACTGGGAGGTGAGAGATCAGGGTCAGCTAGAGACAAGTGTCCCTGAAGACAATCAAAATAAATCATCTTAGAGCAGCTATTCAACATTCAACATTCACACTTCAGGTGTGAATCTCATGAGGACTGATGTGTACTCGTGTCAGTGTTGTATTGGGGAGAGAAGTGTTGATCACTTATCAATAAAACTTTATCATCATTAAACAGAAAGTCCAATGACTGCCTTATACACTTACAAACCAATATACCAACCAATGCGCCTCACCTCTTTACCCCACATACACACAAACATATCTAGATACAAAAAAAGGAAAAGAAAAGACAGACAGAGCGTTTGTTGTGCAGATACTGTGACACCTGAAATATTCCAGGGTCCAGCCCAACTGGACCAGCGTGGGCAGTGGGCGTATCACTGAGCTAAGCCCGACAGAAAAACACCACCGTTGCTCCAAAACACCTCGACACCCTCCTGGGGACGAACTTGCATCATGTTTTCCAGTGCTATCGTTGGAAAACAGGCAGTGAGTACAGAGAGAGAGAGAAAGTGGAGAGAGTGAGAGATGAGGATCTCTGATGGAGGACAGCAGCAGCAGGAGGAGGAAGATAGAGAGCCTGGGTTTCTCTTCCAAGTAATAACCTCTCATTACCAGCCTGGCCTCCTCACAAAGAGACTGCAAACATGTGTGGAGGAAGGCCGTAAACCGGTTTCCACAGGCTTATTTCTGTTGCCTGTTTGCTGTGGTAAACACTGACGAAGGCAAGAAAAAAAAAGAGAAAAAAGAGCTCTCATCCCACAAAACAAAACAACATAAATAACTAAGGGCAAGGGATTTAATATGACATACTGCATGTGGATAAGGCCTGCAAATAAAACCAGGCATGAGTGAGTGAAGGAACTGTGTCACGTCTGTTCTTATATTACACTTTTTCCAATCCAAGACAGATATTCAAACAATTTAAACTAACTACAATAAATTTAAATATGCTGTAATTTGCACTAATGAGACTCTATGTTCTATAGTTAGACCACCCTGCCTCTTCAAAGTCTCATTTATAGTTAAGCTTTTGGTTTAATAAAGGCTTTTATTTACACTCATTACAGCAATCATCTTATTATATAATGTACAGTGGCTTTGGAGGGTATTTTTAGTTAAATTCACTCAAATTTCCTTGTAAGTGTGTGATTTCTTAGAATTCAATAGGTTCCTTTGAGAATATTAGACAACCTTCTATGATGGGGGGGTAATGTAATTTTCTGCACACTCATCTGTTCCGTCTCCTCCGAGCGTCATTCCACAGTGATGATAAAAGGATGTGGTTGGTGGAAATCATTGAGGGTCATCTAACCCCTGAACCCTGACTCTGAGTTTCTCTTTGTCTCTGTCTCGCTTCCTGTCGAGTAAAGTCGGTGTGAGTGAACAGAGACGGAGGACCACGGTCTGCTGTCTGAGCGTGAGCCACTAAAAGCCCAAAGATCCACGTTTGAAACTGTTCATGTGTTTAAAGGTTACACTTCCCACTGGAGGAAGAGCTGTGAAGAAACACCAGAGGCTGGTGAAGCACACTAAACACTTCTAAGTTTTTTTTCTTCAATTTTTAAACATTAAAAGAGTACTTCAGTATTTATAAAAGACTTACAGCGAGCCAGTCTGAGGCAAATAGGCTGAGTTTAAACAGATTCATAGAAACTTTAACACATCAGAACTAGTTTATTTCTGTTTCCTTTGATGTCACAAGAATATCTGACATTTGTATGACAAAGAAACGAATATTTTGTTGTTAACTATGTTAACTATAACTCAAAACAAATAAGAATGTGATAGCATCTAGAAAAAGACACAAATAGTGACACTTTTGTATAAAGTGACAATTTACTTAAAAACTGTGACTTATGAGTAGTAGCAAACAGTACAGAGCACTGTGTTCACATTCACACCAACACAGATGTATTACTCTCTTATATCTATTAGTTTATCATATTTATCATATAATTAGTCCCACAACTGAATGAACCGTTCTTACTATGAACAGAGCTGAAACAATGTCAGTTAGACAGACAGCTGCTTTATCGGTCCCTATTTAATTTTTAAAAAGTGCAATTTTCATCAAAGTTTCGCGACTTACCTTTGAGTTTATTTGATGGAGAGAAACTGTCCGAGGGACTTCACGCCATGTCGACTCCGGCGTCTATAAAAGTATTCTCCTTCGTGTGGAGAAAACACTAATTCATGAGCAAAAACGGTGAATTTCTGTCTTTGCCAGAGGATTTCATTTCGGCTCTCAGGCCAAAGTTAGAGACGGGCTGGATGTGGGGGCGTGGTTCCGCAAAATGCAACCAATCACGTTCTCGGTGGGCGTTTCTCTGTCGTGAAGAGCCACAGTGTCTGCGTTTGATTGACGTATAGTGTGCACCAATGAGAGGCCGGAGCGCTGCTTTATGGACAGAGGGCGGTTTGTGAAGATTTGTCGGAAGTGACGTCTCACATGTGCAGCATGGCCCGTGATTCGTCAAGTGCACGGGAAAAATACAGGAAGCAAAAGACAAAGGGCTTCAAATTAAAAGATTTATAACAGAAATTTTATTCTGTAACGTTTCGTCAGTCACCGATTTTGGACAGAATATTGTGATTAATTTCAAAATTTAATTTCGAGGTAGAGGTGAGTGTTTACTTTTTTTTGCTTTTGCTCATGTTTTTTAAAGTTTGTATATTCCGGAAAACTGGTACCGGAAATAAATCCTAACTATTTTCTAACTTGATATGTGATGTAGCCACCAGCTGAAGAGGTGCTTCAAGTAAACCACATGCTGAACTGAGGTGAAGGCAGATTTTATTTAACTTTGTACTTTAATGTAGCTGCTCCACTCTTTGTGAGCGTTTAGCTGTTTTATTGTGTCACTGTCTGCTCTGTCCGTCTGTCTGTCCGTCTGTCTCGGCTTTTAATGTTGGACGTAGAGTCAGTGTCAGACAGCTAGCTGTAGTTGGCTAACATCACTCCCAGCAGGGGCAAAGGTAAAACGAAATAAAAATATAGAAGAAAGCGTGGACATAAAGTTTTCTGTGTGAGTGAGAGAGAGAGACAAACTTTTTAAACTTTCACTTGTATTCCCTTTTATAAAGGCAGGTTTGTACATAAGTTACAGTTATTGTTAATTAAAATTCCCATCCTTTCATAATACTTTATGCTATTCTTATTCTTATTCTTATTCTTATTCTTATTCTTATTGTCAATAATTGCACCGTTTTTCCTCTCCCAGCACAGAGCCATGGTGGTAAAGAAGAAGACAGCCAAAGTGGAGGCTGTGGTTTTGGATGAGGACAAACTGCACACACTGATCGGTAACAGAGCCAAACTACTGATGAGCAAATGATTTGAGAGAAAATATGTGTAATTAATCCTGCTGATCCTGCCCATTTTATTACATGCCAAAGCAGAGCGCAGAGGACTCAGTCCGAGTGTGTCACAGAGTTTAATGTTTAGCCGTGTGTGATCTGCTGCAGCGTCCCTCTCTGTGGATGGAGCAGAGGATGGAGTCAGGCAGGTTGCCCGGACCCTGCAGTCCTGTTTGGAGCTGACCGAGCCGGTGCAGCAGATCCAGCTGGTTAAAAAGGTCGGTGTGAGGGAGAAGAAACAATTAAATTTGTGTGCGTGTGCTGTGCATTGTGTTTTTCATTTTTTTTAACCAAATATGAATGAATTGCTGAGGTACATTGTGTAACACAATGGTTACACAATGTTGTGCTCATGCTGCATCAGGCAGGGTCCCAGCTGGAGGCGTTGAGTGAACAGCAGCCTGATGGAGCTCTTCTAGAGGCCTGTCTGCACACCCTGTCTCTGATTTACACCTCCTTGCAGGCCAAGAACCCCCTGCGACGAGCCATCGCCAGGTACATGGCTAAGATTTAGTATTCTTGGTTTGGAAAAATACATCTGTACAAGCAAATGAGGTGGAGACAAAGCCTAAAACATAAAGGTAGGGGTGACTTGCTAAGTGAGGCAGCCAGTTTGTCATCACAGATCTTATTCTTTCATGGCCTGGATTTAAAGCTGCAACAAAAGTGAGGGAGATACAATGTAAGGCAGGAAATACCAGTTTTGATAAAAGCATGAAGTAAACACAAAATGAATGAAAGACACAATGAGATGTGTCTTACTGTAGATATATAAACTAAGAAAGAACTGGTTAAGTATTTGGTTATGGTTGTTCATCATAATTGTGTATATACTTGTGTTCTTTTGGGCTATATTCACAAGACTCTTGTCTTATCATCAGAGTTCTTACTAAATGGAGCTAAACGTTCCTAATGTATTGCTCCTATTAAGAACTATTCACAAAGCTGATTTAACAAGGAAGAAAGAGAATTCCAAACCTACTGAAAGCCATGTGTTACTGTCACATGGCTGGGGCTGAGCTCATTAGTACTGCTAAACTACTCTTTTATCTATGTCCAAGTAGTTGTGCAAACTGTCATCTGTTGGATTGTTTTTAATTTGCTGGTGAGCTTTTTGAGTCCTTAACAAATGACCAACATACAAACACGGATTCAAAGTTCATATTCATTTTATTTCTACAAAAAGCTGATGTGATGAGACTCATTTCCTGTAGCAGCTGACTGACTGAGTAGATTTTGGTGACAGTCCTCTGGATTACCTCTAATTTATGAGCTACTTTTAGCATCTTCACCCTGATTTTATGGGTTTTTGGTTGGAGACCCCTTTTGTTTTTATTTTTCAGTTAGGAACTACTTTTAGTCTGAGGATGCTTTATGAACATGAGCCCTGATAAATAACTGTGATCATTGTGTGTTGCTTTCCTCAGTGCCTTAGGTTCAGTGGCAGCTTGGCTACAAGAACTTACTGTAAACAGTCTGTCTGCCTGCTTGTCTGACTGTCTGTCCAAGCCAACTTCACATCAATACCCACACATCGTAGACACCATCAGTGCCTGTCTTGATGGCTTCCCTCTTGGTGAGTGGCCTGACAAACATTTACTCTGACTGTGGATGTTTTCTGCTTGGGATCACGAGAGACACCCGATAAATCTTACTTCCTGTTGTTAAGCTAAATAACTACCTTTTCAAAATTCTTCAGGTGAACGATGCATTAACAAGTTGCTTCCTGAAGGTCAGTGTCCCAGTTATTTGTTTCAAAAAGCTTTAACTGAGTCATTTCTAATTTTGCGAGCCTCTTATTGATTCTCTTCGTCTTTGTGTAGTGTTGGAGTTTCTTCACAAGGGATTGAGTGAATACCTTCACCAGAACAGGTAGAGAGGCATACACTGTTTTCTGTTTAGATTTATACTTGTTATTACATTTTTGTGTCTCAGTATTTCACATTGAAAGTGAATTTCTTACATTTCTCATGACACAAGTTACTGCATACACCACTTCAGTACCCGTGTCATTTATGTGTGCATATCGCCCCCTGCTGTTTTCTAAGTGGTCTAGCAGGACGTCACATCGCCCAGGCTCAGCTGATGCAGTCCTGTCTGGCTGCCGTAAAGACCTCAATGCTGGTGATCCAGAGGTCCCAGGAGACCATCGGTGCTGCCCTGCAGGCTCAGCAGAACCTCTGCAAACTGGAGGACACGCTGAGCAGCCTTCTGGGGTGCTACATTCACATCCTCACTGATGGTAGGAAACAATACTCAGAAAAGCACCATGTCTTTTTCTAAAAATGGACACAAATACAATTCAAATATAAAACTAATGATATGATGACACATAGAACTCTGGAGGAGTCTGCAGGTATCTCTTTGGAGAAGATTTTCACAGGTTCTTAAGAAAAATGAGCTGTATCAGATTTAATGAGGAAGGAAATGAGGGTTACAATGTATTATGTTTTTGACTGATTTGAATGAATATGGTCACAAGCAATAAATCTGTTCTTAGCAGGCAGAGCAAATGGAGTGTAGTTCCTTGGTCAGTGGCTGCAGTGCTTTCCTTTGCTCCAGAATGTGAATAAGAAATAAAAAATCACACATATCTATGTGCACATGTTTTTCTCTCATTTCTTTTCTCCTCTGGTCTTTTTCCTGTTTCTAGAGGAGTTCATCCAGTCAGTCCAGAGTACAGCCGGCATGGCAGTTGTGTTGTTGTGCAGGTCTGTGATGGGTTGTGGAGATGAAGTTGCCTCTGTGGTGAGTAGAGGATAATGATTTCTGGATTGTGTACATTATTCATGAAGATATCTCCATACAATGCAGAGCAGATACTTCATTAGGAATTTAAGTGCATTACAAACAAAAAAAAGCATAGCAAGAAATACTTTCCGCAGGCCCCCTAAAATATTTTGCCTGCTCTGAAAACAGTTTCAGTAAAAGTTGCAATAAAATGTCCAATAAGATGATAAAATATTTTGGTCATGCGTCTGTGTGTGTGTCAGGTGTGCAGTTTGCTGTGTAGCTCGGCAGAGGGTTTGAACACGGCCCCTCAGTGGTTAAAGCAGAGGTGTGAGGGTCTGTGTACCAACGGTCGCCCGCCGGGTGTCTCCTTGTATCTGTGTCATGGGGCTCTGGCCATGTTGAGTTGGAAGGGCGCTCTTCCAGGGCCACAGTGGGAACAGCTGCTGCTGTTGGTTCCAAACACACTGCTGGATCTGGATGTCAGGTAGGTTTGCTGAATCGATCCCCTTTCACCGCTGAGACCTGTAGACTGTAATCCTTTCCTCACAATCTGACAGGTCCTTCAAAAGAGAGAGCATTGGTACCCAGAGCTTGAAGTGATTAAAAAAACAGCAACGTAAGTGTAAACAGGATGAATGTTTTTTCTCTTCTAGTATAAAGGAGTCCAGTACAGCCATGGTGGTGGCTCGAGTCCTGACTCTGTGGAGCGGCGCTGCCCTGGACTGCCTGCAGGGGGAGGGGCTGGCCTGCCCCCCCAGCCTCAAGCAGTCTCTCAGTGGAGGTTCGGAGCTGCAGCGACACCTGCTGGAGCACATCTACTCCCACTGGGAGCACCCACTGGACGGGGTCCGGCACCAGACCCGCTCCCTGTTCCGCAACCTCCTCCTTCTCCATCAGCACACCAGCCACTCCACTTCTGACCCAACCAAAGACAGCTACATCACAGAGCTCACTCAAAGCCTGCTGGGATTGGAGTGGCATATGAGAGGGAAGTACGGCTCCTTGGGCTGCCTGGTGGAGCTCTATGGAGCAGGGCACCTTCTTGACATCCAGCCCCAGCTTCCCTCCTGTCTCCTGGGCTTGATGGGTGACCAGACCCTGGCTCCGTACGCCAGTGACCTCCTGGAGAGGCTGTTTGTCAGCCACAAGGCCCAGCTGGCTAGTGAGGCTGGTGCAGCAGAGAAAAAAGCCACAGAGGACTGGATGGAGCAGTGGCACCGGACGTGGGTAACCCCCCTGCTGCAGGTGCTGTGCCGTGCCAAACTGGACCAGACCACTTACATCCTGGATTATTTCCTGCCCAAGCTGCTACGCTGCAGCCCCTCCAGTGTGGCGCACATGGTGCAGGCCTTGCAGGACACCCCACCGTGCAGCACAGGTAAATATACAGATGTCTGACCATTGAGCTTCCATATATCTACAATTATTATCAGTCTTTCATCTATTGTCATGGTAGGTCAGCTGCTAATTACTGTTTTGTCATTTTGTCACGCAGTCATGACAGTCTGATGGCTCTGGATACACTTTATGAAGGTTTTTCATTCTTGTTAGGTCCCTCAGGCAGCAGGGGTGCACTGGGAGCTCTGATGACGTGCCTGCGAGCAGCCAGAGCTCAGGGTGTCGTTCCATCCTCAGAGGAGGGTCTGTGGGGAGGACTTGTGCCCCTCTCCTTACTCCGTCAGGCACTGGTACACAAACACGATCAAGTGCGTATATTTCAATCCTGGGCTGTATATCTCTTGTCTTCAGCATTGTGTTTTTTATATTTCTTTTATGTAGTTTTCATATATATTCTGTGGCATATTTTGGATTTTTGCTAATACTTTTTTGTATTAATGTGTCTTCAAATCCTAATCCTACTTTCCAGGTGAGGATGGACGCTTTGGGCTTAGTGTGTGAGAGCCACCGTAGCACAGAAGTTCTGACCTCACAGGAAATGGACCTGCTGCGTTACTTCCTGCTGCCTAATCTCAACAGTCAGTCACCAGGCGTCAGGCAGCAGACGGTCAGCCTGCTGAAGAAGGTCTGCCATTTACCTCAAAATCTCTTTGGTGTTTTCTATTGAATTTATTCTCTCACTGAATTTGAAGCGTTAAATTGGGTAACACACAGTCAACTTGTCAAGTGGGAGCAACCCTTTCACATAAAATGGACACATTTGATTAATGAATAATGTAAAATTTAAAACTATACCAGTTATATCCTCCACTGTACAGTTGCTTTGTAGAATGAAGGACAGCACTCAGCTGCTACAGAAGAAACTGATCCAGGAGAGAGACCAGGAGCAGAGAGAGAGAGACCAACACACAATGCACCTGTACAAGGTATACTACACACAACACAACGATACAGAGGTTCAGCTGAGTCTTTTATTTTGTAAAATGAACTAAAGGGCTTGTGTGTTTTGTGTGTAACATAGGAGTTCTTGTGCTGGCTGTGTGTGAGGCTGCTGGAGGTTTTGCTTCCTGGAGCGTCCTTCTCTAAATGCCTCATGTCCCTCCACCTGCTTTGTCTACTGGGTCAGCTCTTCACCTTCAGCACAGGTACACCCGCTGCTCATCAGTATATGACTTAACACACAAGCTGTGTGAAAATGCAAAGTTGATGTTTCACAATATTATCCATTGAAAAGCAACAGCTGATAATATCAGCCATCTTTATTTTTTCATTTCGGACTAGACAAACAAATCAGATAATGTATTAAGTAATTATGATGCACACAGCTTGTAGTCTTTTATTTTCCAGTAGTCCTCTGTTTCCTTGATTTTTTTTTTTTGTTACCAGCGTCAATATAGCTGAACTGTCATCATACAAATTGCAACTTCTTAGCTACTTTTTCAGACAATACAAGAGCAGACAACTAAAATGAGTCTTCCTGGTGTTACATTATGTTTTGTTCATGTAAATGTTGCGTTCAACGTTCACCAGAGGTGAGGTTTTATTTCATCCAACACACTCAGAGCTGTTTGGAGTTGAGTGCTGTACTCAAGGACACTTTTACGATGATACTTGGCACATTTCATGTGAGCTCACCACTCTGGCATACATCTTTCTGTTGGTGCCTGCAGCAGCAGTCTATTCATTACCGGCCAGCCTTTTCGCTTTGATGCCAAGCTGACTCCCCAGCTGGCTCAGCGTATGCTCTACCTCTTGTCCCTCACTGTCCCCTCCTGTGTCTCGCCACCTCCACTTCCCTGTTTTCTTCAGGGCCTGATGTGTTCGCCCTCGGTGAAGTTGTGACCTCTGCCCATGCTCAGAATGTCCTCTACTGTGTTGCCAGCAACTTCCTGGAAGTCAAACTGCAGGCCTCAACGTTACTTCAGCAACTCCCACAATCAGCTGTGGGACTCCAGGTTAATATGAGGACCAAGTTCAGACACTGCACTTGAAATAACATGCTAACCTACACTTAGAAACAAACAAACAATAAAAAAACACATAATACTTCAAATATTCTAACTTGGTTGTTTAACTCGTATTACTTTGGTTCTTATTATGTGAGGTGCCCGAGAGGATGCGCTGTGTGCTTCAGGCTGCTCTGGATCTCAGTACCAGCACCAAACCTTTTGACAGCGTCACAGCAGCCCACCTCCTCAACCTGCTGCTCCACCAGCCGGCCCTGAGCCAGGCTCTGCTGCTCTGTGCGCAGGAGCAGGGCCTCCATTTCCAGCCTCCCTCCCCATCGCCCCAGGACTCTGACACCGACATGTTGGAGCTCAACACGCTGGCTGGTAAGATGCGTAGCCCGAAGAAACGTATTTGCACTGTGTGTGTGTTTGCACTGAATAAAGTATCGTACCTCAGATATAAAAACGTTTTGTTCTTCTGTCCCCAGTGGTTCAGTTCTTGCTGCGCTGCCTGCAGTCAGAGGTGACAAGGGCCGAATCATCTCTCTTACAGGCAGCTGCTTCCTATCCTCTATATGGCAGAGCTCACTGCATCACCGCTGTCCTGCAGCACCTAAACACTGAGTAAGCACATCTATCGCAACAACACGGGCGCTTTTAAACAACCTACTTCTATTTAGTTCTGTTGTTTTGCTGTTGGCAGTGGGGAAAAAAGTTCTCGATTATCATGTATTTAAAGAGTAAATTCAGCCACAGCCTTAGCTATGTAACTATATAATTATGTGTTTGCGTTTGTGTGCTTAGAAGTCTGAGCCGGACTGAGCAGTGGAGACGTCTGGTGTCCGAGCTCATTGCTGTGTGCTACAGGATGTCTGACGTGGTCTCCCCTGTCGTCCAGAGCTCCTCCCCAGAGGGACTCATCCCCATGGATACTGACTCAGGTAACCACCTTCAGCCTGACCTTAGATTATTCTGCAGACACTCATTAGGCCTCGTGCAACAACACTTTCATATTCTTATTCTGAACCTGACGCTTTATTCAATGAGGTCGTTCGCATGTGTGTTCAGAGTCAGATTCACTGAACGAAACTCTGTCAAACTCGATGGATGCCACCTGTTTACGAGTGGGTGAAGTTTGGTCATTAGCATAATTACTGCCCTCACATTTCTATGAAGGTTTCGCCATTGTGGAAAGTTTTATAGTCACATAGTGTCAAAAGAAGAACAAATCTCTAAAAGAGGAGGTTCACAGAGACTGCTGATGGACAGCGATGTACATACCTGTCTTTCACGTACTGCAGAAGAGTATACACAATATCCAGTTAAGAAGGGATAAGAGAGCAGTCCTCAGACAGTTCTGACATGAGTTAATGAATGTAGCTGAAGTTCTCCTAAATCTGTCATGCGTGCCACTTGAGAACAAATCAAAGTTCTGGATGCTGGACGTCTTTGAAAAGGCTTTTTCAAGGTATGAAAAGTGCTTAGATTTTAAATAAAATGCTTGAAAATACCCAAAGTTCCATTTGCATTTATAATAAATTGTTTTTGTTAAGATGTTTTTAACATCAGAGGAAATATTATAAAGGAAAATTTAGCACAGAACTATACTTTTAGTTGACAGTTGGAGCAAAGCGTTATGGGAAATAGGACCAGGAGGAAATATGAAGATGATGTGTTTTATTGTTTTCGACAGAGACGTCTGCAGGTCTGCAGAGGATCCTGCAGGAGATTCAGCCCAGAGACACCAATGACTTCTTCACAGATGCCAGAGAGCTGGACACACACCACGGAGATGATCACACACAGACCCAGACCGCACACACTCCGTCACTGGACTCAGGTCGGTTAGAGATCACTGATCATGTTTGACTGATGCTGTCAAACATTACGTCAGAAATGTCTCACTGCTTAAACAGTCCAATATAACGCTGGTTCAGACGTATTCAGACAGTGAGGAGGGAGGAAGGGAGGATGGTGAGGAAGAGACGCGAGGCACAGATACTGCCCGAGCTGTAAGGAACAGGTGCATGCTGCTGTTCTAAAAACAACAGGGAGTTAGTTATTGCAGTCTGGCTGCTGATTTGGCTCACTTATCAACACGTTCAACAATTGGAGCTCCAGTAGGGATTGTGACGCACTGCTCATGGACAACGTTAAGGTCATTCAGAAGATTTAGCCCCCATTTACCACAGTTTGAATGACAAAATCAGTTAATATTTTCTTTTTTGCTGTTGGTTTATCAACATGTTTTGACATCACTAAGGCACACACTGTCAAAATGGTTTCCTATGGAATGGTTTCCTATTCCTGGAACACTGACACTTTTCCTGCGTTGACCTGTGTTCATAAAAACAAACGTCTCAGTTTTAAGTGACGGTAAACGGGCTGTTGCTGTTTTTGACTTTCTGACTTTCAGACCTTGAAAACTGTTGCATGAGATGTATCATTTTATTTACTTTATTTAAACCAACAAGTCATTGCTGTCTGTGAGTGCAGTACTAAACACGCCCTGATGGGGGAAGTGTTTAGTTGTGTAGTGTTTCTGTGTGTTATATTCACTCAGTGCACAGTCCAGTACTTCGAGGAATCGTAGAAATAATCAACTAATCTGCAGTAACTTCACAGCAATAAAGGAAATGAAATGGCTTTGTGTGTGAGTGTGTGAGCAGTTTGTGTAACAAAACAAAAACACAGCTTCTCTTAGTTTCCATTGAATACAAAGCTTCAACACAGTGCATAACCAAACAGTTTTTTAGCGTAATGTACTAAATAACAACAAAAAGTGACCAAATTTTTCTCATGTCACTTTTCACTTGTGTTTGTTTGTGTGTCACTGTGCGTGTGTGTGTGTTGGTTCCAGGCGGTGAGGGCTACAGGGTGACAGCCCAGATGGTGCTGGTATGTTGTTGGCGGAGCATGAAGGAAGTGGCCATGCTGCTCGGACAGCTGTGTCAGAGCCTGCCTCTGCACTACACCAATGACAACACGCACACACACCCTGGACTCATCACAGAAGAACAGGTGAGGTCCTGCCGTACGAAACACACTCGCATCGACCTCGCTCTCATTCTCTCATTGCTGTTTCCCCACATACAGAAACATTTATCAGTGGCTTACTTTCAGTCTCATGTTAGCTTATGTTAGCCTTTTGACTAGGAAACTCTCATGAAAATGCCAAAACCAATGAATGAACCAATGAGTGTATCTTACCAAAAGTGTGCGTGTGTGTGTGTGTGCTTTTTTTCTTTCATTATGAAATTCAATGGTCTGCTCATTGAGTCAGTCTTTCTGACATGTTGTCAGTCACTCTGACTCAATTTTCAGTGATTCCAATGAACACAGTGTGCAGATTTTAAAGTGAGCACTGAAATTCATAGTGGGTGAGAAAAGGTCAGATTGATGCCACCTTATATGTCATTATGAATAAAATAAAAATCCTGGTCAGTCTGCTGTGCTAATTCAGCAACAACAACAGCGGGCTCTTCAAACATCTGCTGCCGTTGCTCAGCTCTGTCTTGTCACTATTCTTACTGCTTTGAAGTCACATTTTGGGAATGGGATGGCTAACAAGGCTAACCAGACTCTACCAGCCGAGCTGTGGTGATGTGCTGCTGAGGACACAGGCCCCCCCCACCTCGATCACATCAGGTCTCACCAGTCTCAAACTATCACGATCACACAGTCTAAAGGTACTGCTCAACCCCAACGTGGAAACTGGTGTGTAGATTACTTCTACACACATACATACATTCGCTCACACGACAAACCGTGTGTACTTCACATAATAGGTGTCATTTTTTTCACTGTATGTGTTTATACGTACTGCAGCGGGGAATTATGTGAATGTGTCTGTGTGTGTTTGTGATACCATGCTGGGACGCTCTTCAATTAGCATCCGCCCTCGTTAGCGCCGCGCTTTCATTTGAGGCCCGACCCTGCTGGTTTTAACGGCCGCGACGCCCCTCCCTTTCCACTGCATTCTTTCCAAATCACTTCCACCGCCAGCAGGAAAACACTGAGCGCTGCAAACAACACACACACTCACGTAGACTGACACACAGACAAACTCACACAGGAATAGTTGTCTGAGTGGTTCAGCATGTGAACGTCCATAATAACAAGGGTACCAGACATGGGCTGTGTTTGTCTGTGTAGGGGGTAAAGGGTGTGCGTGTGTGTGTGTTTATCTGTTGACCATGTATTACCATGTAAGTAGGAAGTACCTAACTGTACGATGTGCTGAGTGTGTGTTTTTTTTTGTGTTTGTCATGACAGAGGATTACAGTTTTTCCAATCCAGGTTGTTGACCTGCTACACTTTGAGCAGGATTGTGCAAAAAGATGTTATTTATCAGGAATCAGCTTTAATGTTGTGTTTGTCTTTGTCTTTTTTTATCTGTTCTGTCAGCTTTAGTCATCAAAAAACTGACATTGATTTAGATAGTAGTTTATAGAAATTTATACACAGTTGCTCGTGTATGTATGGTCACACACACCATTAGCTGTGTGTGTCAGGAGTTTGGATTGAGCTCACCTCAAGTGCTCCTGGTTTGACCCCACATGCTTCATAATACTATTTCCTTCACTGTGTGTGATTTGAAAAGTTAAATGTAAAGGTTTAAATGGTTCTTTTTAGTTTCCCAGTCATATTTTCTACAACATAGCAGAGGAGACAGATCATATGAAAAGAGAAGTTCAGCATTTTGGGGAATTACTTACATTTTTGCTGAGCATTGGATGAGGTTAGTTTTACTCCCAAGTGCCAGGCTAAGCCAACTGGGTGCTTGTTGTAGCCTCATATTAACCATACCAACATCTCGAGATCTTTACATCTTTTCATCTCTGCATGTTTTCTTCAAAAGTGTACAGGAGTTCAATCATCACTGGTCATTTCTTTCAATAGTTATGGAGTATTTGCTGTAAATTAGGTGGAGACAACAGCCAGACCGTATAAAACAACCAGAGTTGTTTCAACTGTCACTACAGAAATAGTCTCGATAGTGACGTCACAACCACAGTTCCCTGAAGAGATAATTGATGGTGATATCATGGATACCATGTTGTCCACTGTGGTCTCTATGGTGATGGTCCTCATTACATAACTGATGATTTAACAAACTCAGTCTGATGACCAGGCGGACAAGAGGAAAATCTGAACTCCTGTCCTCTCTGCCTTTACCGCATCCCTTTTTTTATTAGTTTGTCATCAATTCCACGCTTTGTGTGTGTGTGTGTGTGTGTGTGTGTGTGTGTGTGTGTGTGTGTGTGTGTGTGTGTGTGTGTGTGTGTGT
>JBAJHX010000033.1:3726446-3746679 GCA_037176925.1 Amniataba percoides | reverse complement strand
GTGTGTGTGTGTGTGTGTGTGTGTGTGTGTGTGTGTGTGTGTGTGTGTGTGTGTGTGTGTGTGTGTGTGTGTTAGCATTAACAGTCAGTGGGGTGATTCCAATAGTGTTTGGAAAGTTGGGTCTGGCTAACTCTTTGCGGACGTAGTCTTCCTGCCCCACCGCAGCGATGACATACATGGGCAAACATACGTGTGTAGCGTGTGTGTGTGTGTGTAACCCAAACACATCTCTTTCCAAAATGTGTGTGACCTCAACACCTCCTGCGGTCCTCAGTCAGCATCCAGTGTTACATCCCCGTTGGCCTGGCAACACTGCAGATCTTTCTGTCACTGGGTGGCACCATGTCAGCAGCAGTAGTTGTGGATTGGCATTAATGGTGATGGTTTGATTTCGTCCTTTATACATCGCTTATTTTTCTGTCAGCGAACAGTTACCACAGTATTTTTACACTTTATTCAGCAGTGATGATTCACTGTGATTTCGGCCTTTTTGCAGATGATAAGTTAAGGAAGGGAAAAAAGATGGAAAAAAGGAAGGAGCAGCACTTTGACCTCCTGTCAGGAGGATACAAAAGTTTCAGTGTGTGTGTGAGCACACTTGTATTTTCTGAGTGTGACAGACCACCAAAGTCGCTGGTCAGCTGGAGTTTGACAGCCCTGGTGTTTATTTGGCATGGCTCGGCCTGGACCGGTTGGAGCCCTGGTTACACAGAGGAGACAGACCGTTTCTTTTGCCGCTCTGAAGCTAAGAGAGAAACACACCCACATCCACACACAAACACACTCTGCTATGAACACAATAGCAATGCTTTGTCCGAAATCGCTCTGTATTTGTGCTGTAATGTACAATATTTACTTAACACCATTTTATTTGAGTTTCCGACTTCTAAAAGTAAATTGTATGTCCTCCTCTGCTGCCCCCATAGATTCCCACAGTGGAATGAAAAATGGGCTGTTCACATCATGTGTGTCTAAAAATGTCCTACACCTGTCAAATATGGTGCTGGTGATGGTGATGATGATTCATACAAGCATGTCCTAAATCTAATTTTACTGCTCACTAAAGAGAGCTTACTACCGTAATATTTAGAGAAAGGTGAATTAGGATGGTGACACAGCTTATAGACATTTATAAAACAAAGAAAAGGTGACACACAGGAAGTAGATAGGAAGAGATGTCATCAGGACATTTCTCTTCAGTTTAACTGATCTGTTGAGATTTGAGTTTGTTCACGTCTTTCACATTCAAACATGGACAAACCATGAGGTGCAGGAGATGATCTGTAGATATGTAGTTTTTGAGTTACTTCATGTGACATTGTCATAGAAAAAAAAAACAGGAGTTACTAATAACATTGAAAAGAACATGTCCAATGTTGTACTGTAACCGTTTATTTCAAATTTCATAGTTAAAAAAAGCTTGTGTCCATTGCTGATGCTTGAATTGTTTCACACTAGTTACAGTCAAGTCTTATTTATAGATTAAAATACCAATTTGAATTTGATTAACTGTGATTACATCTGATATTACAAATCATTATATTTATAATTTTTATTTTTTATAATATTTAATATTATATTTATCTGATACCGAGTACCAGTGCACAGAGCGCACACTATCTATTGTCTGTACCATTTATAAACCAGAGCTTCACAATTCTTCCTGTAGATTGCAGCGGCAACAACAACAAACATTACCGGAGTGCTGTCTGGCCCTCTGCCTCAGGGGAGAAGTTGGCTATTTGGGTCACTGTCACGGCCCCCGAGCCATACATGTAATTAGACTTGGGAAACTTCTCTGTCCGCACAGGGACGTTTTTCTGGGAAACGGGTACGTTTGCAAACAGGAAGTTGACGTCTAAATAAAGGCTCCCCCTCGCTGCCCTCCCCCGCCCCGCGCAGGAAGCTTGCTCGGCCCTTTTAAACAGTTACACAGACGGGAACCTTCGGGAGGGAAGCTTTAAATAGGCGAAGCCGCGTCCCGGCTCGGCCCAGCTCAGCACCGCAGCGGTCTGGGCCCCGGCAGCCATGGGCCATCTAGCAGTGACTGTCGCTGCCATTTTTACCCCGGTGAGGTCAGGCCTGTCCTGGGAGTCCACTCTGGCCACCAATGTGATAAGTCATTGGGCTTGGTACCACTGTGGTTTACTCAGGCCGTACTTTGGTGTTTAAGTTAGTCCACTTTAGGTCTGCAGGGTCAGTTGAGTTTATTGACCAGTCATGTGGCCAGAACAGGCTGCCTAAGCCCCACATTTTTCTTACATTTATTCTTTTGGTAACATTTTCATTTTACGCATATTTTACAGCTTTCAGTTTTTCCTCTTTCAGCACATTCTCCTGCAGCGTTGCTCTTTTAAACCCGTCATCGTGCAGCGTCGTTCTCTCGCTCAGTGACATCAGGGTTCGCCGCTGGTTACAGCGACCGACGCGCTCCTGGTTCATCTGCGGGTCTGCGTCTGTGTTAGTTTAGATGTTGTGTCTAACCCCACATCCCCTAAGGGGCCGTTGGGATTTTTTTCCCCCCTTTTCACACAGGGTTTTTTTTGCATCGCAGCCTTGCCACCCCTCCCTGTGCCCTCCATGCCACCCCTGACTAAGTCGAGGCCTGGCCGCCTCTGCGGTGGCGGTGATCCCACAGCCTTAATGACAGGGCACTGGAGCTCTGCGTCCGCCTCGCCCTGCCGCCTCACCTGCAACACACTCACCAGTTTACACACTGCCACAGCACTCAGTTGTGTGTGTGTGTGTATGTGTGTGTATGTGTATAGTTAGAATAATGTTGCTAACACTATTACTAACGGGATGGTTTTACTGACAGTGGCCATTATGTGGATGTCTCAGCATCCTTATTTGAACACACTTGTCACGCTACTGACATGCCGCTCTCACGCTTGACATGCTCAGTGCTCACTGGCTGAAAACTAAGTGCTGTCTCTCAACACGAGTGTAGTCAGTGTGTTACAGCCTCACTCTGCCAGCCAAATAGAGAAAAATTTTAAAGTGGGTTTAGATAATCCATTTCAGCACTTCATTTACAGTAAATGGAGTTATATGATTTTCAGGGTTGAGGTCGGTTTGGGTTTGGGGGGTCGGGCGGGATGTGCGTTTTGGCTTTGTATTGAGTTTACACCATGCTTTTAAATGCAGATGCTTGACTTAACCGAATGATTCACCCACTGAAACAAAAAGTACAAAGTGGTGTCATTTAGGACTTAGTGTTCCCCTGTTTTGTTTTCACTCTGCCAGGCGGAGTTTTCTCCAGAAATGATTGGTCATGGCCTTTGAGGTAATTTTGCATCCACAAAGCTGATTGAAGTATTCATCAAGTATCCACAGTGGTTTCTGTGCTTCAACATAACACCCAGTCTTCTTCCAGACTTTGAGCTGTTTGTTTGCTAGGATTGGTGAGGGGATGGTAAGTGATGATGCTCAAATCAAAGTGAGTCACCGAAGATTCAGCTTCTCTCCTTTTATTTTTTTCTTTGTTTTGAATCTTTCCTGGTAGACCTCCTGTTGAAGCTTATATAACCAACAATGTCAGCTGATCAGTTTTGGCCAAAGATCTTTATTACATGTCGCAAGTGCTGAAGATATCACCTCTAGCTTTGGGAAATTGTGAAAATCTTCTGACATCTAGTTTATAGTGTGAATAACTAGAAATCAGTTAAGAAAGATAGATCAAGAAAGTGAAAGAAACCATCAACAAAATAGTAATGGATGTATTAATTGCAGTCAGATGCAGCCCTGATCGATATGGTACATGAAGCCCCCAGCTTCTGTAGAGCTTTTGTAGACCCTTTAACTGTTCTGTATTACATATCAAGTACACATAAGAATGTCAAAACACTTCAATAGCAGTGTTTGAAAATGATGTATAGGAAAATGTGTAGGAAAATCCAGCCCTCTAGGTCTAATAGGTACTGCCTCATTGTTCAGCCCCTCTACAGTGATCCACCGATCACTGCCTGCTCTGCTGATTGTTGTTCATGTTCAAGTGATGAGTAACCTTGCATGTCTCATAATCTTTTTTACTACAGGCTCTCAATTTTGACCATTCATGACTGCTGGACAATCAAGCAGGAGCCTTTAATGTCATGAACACACACACACACACACACACACACACACACAACACAGGTTGAGTATTGCTCCAGTGGGTGATTTCCCCTCTGTGTGTCTCTGTTTCAGGTGGAGGGGGTCGGCCTGTACTTCCGTCAGCAGCTCCTGCAGTCCCGTCATCGTGGCGCCTTTGAACTGGCTTATGTGGGCTTTGTACGCCTCACCGACATGCTGTGCAGGTGTGTGTTCACATTCAGGGCAAAGGGCTGAAAGGTAATACTGCTGAGTGGCTGTGGCATTAGCTCCCAACGTGAGTGTGCCTTGTGATTAACAGACACGTCCTCTCAGGTATCATATACCTGATTACATCGAGACTTGATAATTGGTGTTAGTTACCATTTGGGGCTCATCATCATTTTGGATAGCCAGCAGACACACAGGAAGGTATGATGTTTTATTTATTTCAGGTATTCTATTTTTCAGTATTTTTTCTTTTGTTTACATAATTTCAGTATTTCTTGCCCATATTTAGTCCATCATCATTTTCTAGAACATCTATTTTCAGTCAAAAGTTCTCTTGAGTTTTGTGTCACTCGGATCACATCACACAAGCAAGTTATTGCCAAATATTGCTAAATTAGAAAAAGCCTGTTGAAGTTCAGTTTTATATTTCAAAGCTATTCATTGACTTTAATTACACATTGACCAGTACCAGACTGATGGGGCCTCAGCGGCGACACGCTGCCTGGGGCAACATTAAACGAAGCTGGAGTCAGATCTAATTCCACACTCCCCATCACTTCTGCTTTTCTTGCAAATAATCCCACTATTATCCTCCTGAGGGGAAGAGGAAAAAAAACATTCTTTTAATTCTGAACAACATAAAAGAATTTCTCACTTTCTTGCACCTCCCTGTTTTCCTCAATGACGGGTTGTGGAAGATGTCTTTAGCCCTGCGGCAGGTGACAAACCACAAAACCGTTGCAGCAGTGTTGACTTTGAACCACCCAGTGCCGAGCAGTTAAAACAAAACTCACTTGTTTTTGTTCTTGTACAAAAACCCAGTCTCAGTGTGTGTTGTGTAATGAGGGTGACATTCTAGCGGTTATGTGTGGGAGTACAGGGAGTGTGTGTGTGTGTGTTCTGCTTGGGGCATGTGAGTGTGCGTCTTCAGGAGGGGAAGAGCAGTGTGTGGATGGTATGCAGGCCGTGTGCTGGGTTATGGGGTGTTGATTGCGGGGTGCTTAACCGCGGCCTTTTGATGCTCTGCCTCGGGATCTGGCTCTGGTGTGTTCCACTGTGTTTGCACTCCTTCACTGTGCGTCTTTGTCTCTCCCTTCATTCTTCCCCATTTTCTCTTTTTCTTTGGCTTTTTTTTTCTTCTTCTTCTTTTTTTGTCACTCTTTAACTGAGTTCCCTGGTTAAGCCTGTGCATTTATATCTGCAGTTGTTTACAGCAGTGGTTCCCAAACTTTTTTTTGTCCAGTTCAAATCCACAGGCCTGTCAGATGAACCCTACATCAACACCACCGTCATGTTCCGAGTGTTTCAGTACAAATAGATTTTAAACTGGATGCAAGTTAACTTTCAGCGATATCTGTGGATGCTGCGGCAGTTGAACTGTCAGTGTCAATGTTTGAAGTCTCAGACACCATATCATATATCCATTACTTGAATTAACCATTATTACTATAATTAAGTGTAACTGCTGGTAATGATCAGGTGTTATACTTTATATTTTAAAAAAAATAATCATAAATCATTTTCATATAGTTTAAATGACTTATTCCACAGTCTTGGATTGTGTTGATGTGTCCTCTCTGCTGCAGTGGCTCGTGTTAAACAGCTGCTTCTGAACAGGGCGCAGCCGTTTCTTGTAGGAGTGTGTTTGCCAGACGTGCTTCAGATCAGATTCTCAGCATTTGTCATAAAATGCTTGGAGCTTGGAGCTTGAAGAGAGGCCACAGAGATCAGTGAGATCAGTGTCAGTGTGTCAGGTACAAGACAGCAGATTTGCATTCAGTTTTTGTCATGCGTGAAGAAGTATGATTGCACTTCTGGTTGTTGGATGTGGCTTCATAGGAACCCATGCGTCCAGTGGTTGAGGTGATGGATGATTTTTATTTTCATTCATTCATTTCATTATTATTGGAAATGCCGTCTTTGGAACTACTAGTTCAGGGTATTTGAAAGCTGATCAAGTACATGGCGCAGTGCTTCATAAATCATGTGACACTCATTCATTTCATTACAGTTTAAATGGAAGACTACTTTGAGATCCATCTGGTTGACAAAGTGGATTTAAACAAATATTTAAAAAACTATTTGTGGCTATGTGATCTAGGTTGCTGAGACAGTGGGCTGTTTTGTGTTTGGAGGAACAGATTGGATTTATTGTGAAGTCACGCAACATGTGCAGCTTGACTTTTCATCCTGAAAACATGAATACAATACAGCTATTTGACATATTAAACATTACAGCTGATGTGTATAGAACATTGTAAGTACAAGGGAGTGCACAACTGTTCATAATATGTTATGCTGCACAAAATAATAGCTTGAAAACTGAAATGCACACCACTTGTAAAGGAAAATATAAAAGGTTTTTGAGTAAGTAAATATATAACTTAATAAATTCATAGCACGTATGCAATTACTCAATCAAAAACAGCAGTTCAGACTATTTAGATCCCTGTTATTTATGTGTGTGTGTGTGTGTGTGTGTGTGTGTGTGTGTGTGTGTGTGTGTGTGTGTGTGTGTGTGTAAGGAGTGGAAGTCAGGCTCTGCAGCAGCTTCCTGCCCGCTGGCTGTCTGAGGTCCTCGAGGAGGTCAAATCCAGCGACCCGTCGTCGAAGCTGTGTGCCACACGCCGCAGCGCTGGAATACCCTTCTACATCCAGGTTCGTGAGCACGGTGTGCACAGTGTAAACGCCACAACTGGGCTGAGGGGTATCCAAAGGGTGCTTGTGATGGTTTGATGCTGCACTGCTGCTTCCAATGGTTGTAAGAGGCTGTTGTTTTAAATTAGAACACTTCAGAAGGCAGTAGGTGCAGACCTTTGTCAGTAAACAGCACATTCCTCTGATTTAGTTTCCTCAGAGTTTGTGGTGGAGTGGCGGTCACGTCGGTTTACTCCGTTGTTAGTGAATCTAACTCTGTCTGGACACAGTGATCCTTTGTTCCTGTTTGGGAGATTTCTGTGCCATTGAACACACACTTTTTTGGGATTTTCTTTCTCAAGTTACTGGATTTCAGTGAAATTAAAATATGCAATTGCATTGTGATTTCAGAAAATCAGATATATTACAAATTCTTATTCACTCTGAACTATACGAGAGGTCATGTGATGGTTAAAGTTAAAAAATGATCAAATTTAGGTTATGATATTGAATGTGTTGCATGGACAGGGACAGTTATATTCACTGAATGAATGTTGGAAAGTTCACAGACGCTTGGTAATCAAAACCCTGTGTGTGTGTGTTTGCGTGCGCATGCACACACATTTTTGTGTTCCTGTTTACTTCTAAAAGTAGTGCAATCAGCAGTTCTTGGCGTGCCACTGGAGCACTCATGCTGGAAGAACACTGAGTTTCTTAATCCATCTGTCTTTTTTGCTCAGTGACTCACATAAACACTCATAACATATACATACACACACACACACTCTCACACACACAGGCTGTCCTCTGTTTGACCCCTCCTGGTAGTCACCAGTCCCACACACCTCTAACAATGTGTTGTAATCTCTGACTAACCTGCCTTAACACTCGACTGACTCAGTCTGTTATTCAGCCACAGCTCGCCCCCCCCCCACTTCCTCTGATTACTGATATTAAAACTAGACATGACAGAGTTCATGTTTTATCACAGCAGTGATTACGGAGTGGGGCCGCTCTTTCTTGTGGTTGTATGTACGAGCCGCATGGCTGCACCTGCTGACATCACTGCCTCTCTGTTGTTTTCAGACATTTATATGCCAGACGTGTGTGTTGGCTCAAAACGGTCTGAACGCTTTGAAGTATCTGAATTTAGAAAAATGATTATTCCTGTTTGCTCAGGGGACTTCCTGGCAATTATCTGCATGTTAACATATAGAACAGAGGATGAATTGTAAGGCAGAACCCAACACGATGGAGAGCTAGTACGGATGACTTAAGATGAGAACGAAGGGAGACAGAGAGACAGAGAAGATAAGATAAAGGAGGAGGAGGGAGAGCCTGGCAGGGCGGAGGAAGTCTGCAGAGAAGCAGAAGTCGACACCTTGGCAGAGCCTCGAGCCGCATTCCTTCGCACAAAAAGACCGAATCAGATCCGGGAGGGCTGGCTGCTGCTCTCGCCTCATGCTGGTGTGGACCGACCTGGGACAGACTTCACAGGAACCGGGCTAGCCCTCCTCTTCCTCTTGCCCGTCCCCCCCCCCCACGAGTTCATAAGAGCCAGACTGTGCCTCCTCCTCATCCCTACCTCCACCCTCCATCTCTCCATCCCTCCCAGGCCTGACTCTAAACCGTAACCCAGGCCAGACACACAGCTGGCTCCCATCAGCTCCAACAGTAAGATAACTCCTTTCTCACACAGCAGCCAACTGCTGTCACCTCCTTGCTCCGACATTCCCAGCTCCCACTCCTGCCACATACAAATGATGTCATTCAGTGAGGCTATCAGAACAGGCAACCTTATGTAATCCTATAGCTGTCTCTCTATATGCCACTGTATATACTGGGGAGAATTTAGTGTGGTTAAGAGGTTTCACAACAAAACAAGTCATTTGATTAAATAGATCAGCTGATATGAATACTCATAAACTATAGAACTGGCAGTTTAAGTGGCCTGTTTTAAAAATGCAGGAACAAGCATGTCAGTTCGCTAACATTTGTCAAATTGTACACCATAAGGAACATCTGTAACGTCTGTTAACAGTTCGATAATACACACTAACTTCTCATTTGCAAATAAATTGTAGTTTTTTCCATCAGGATCTATATTTCTGCCTTCCATAATGTCAAACTGTGCAATAGTAGCTTAATTGCAGGAAACAACTATTACTCATACTGCTGGTGCAGCTCTAGTTCAGAGTGCAATGAGTACAAAGCAGTTATGTTATTGAAAAGGTTAAAAAACAGCATCAACAGAACTGAGTCAAAGTGATTTCTAAAGAACAAAGAAAGAAGAAACTGTGAAATCGTATTCACCCAAATTCCTGACCAAACTGTCAGTAGTCAAAGTGTATTGTGACACAAAAGAACAATAGAATGACAGTATCTTTGGTTCTTCTGTATTAATTTAGATCCTTTGGGAGTCTAACAGTGTTATAGAAGTGCAGCGCTGAATCAGTGGAGCACAAACATCCAGCGAAAGTGCTGCTGTGACTTTTCATGTTGTTTTCTGTATTGTTTCTTATGTTTTGTCTCTCACTCCCGCAGGCGCTGCTCTCCTCTGAGCCCAAGTCGTCCAGTTGCAGTCTGTTGAAAATGACCATGAGAGAGCTGATCGCATTGGCCAAGCCCTCTGCTAACTGGAACACTGACAGCTCCACCGTCCCTCAGGTTCGACCACCTGCTATCCTTCATGCACGAGCCCTGTAGTGAGCCGGATCTCTGCTGTGAGAGCTGTTTACTGAGCACGCTGAAACGGCATCATGCTGAGTGCTGCCGTGAGCTTTGAGACATTTGCTTGCCTTTTAATTCCTGATCTGCTTTGACCTCTGTTAAAGTTGTTCAACGTGTTCTGTAACCAATCGCCATAAAAACCAGGTTATACATTTCAGATCAAGTGAAAGGTGACTCAGGCCTGTCACCTTTTCATGGTGCTCTTATGGTCACGTAAACATTAGCTTCATTTTTTTAGTGACCTTAATGTTTGACAAAGAAGTAGTCACCTCTATCACTGTGTCTTTTGTAATATGGTGAGTTCTAAATGTGACTGTGCTCCAAATGGTCAAACGTGCTTTCTCCTCACCACAGGTCCATGCTCTGAACATCCTCAGGGCTCTGTACAGGGACACCCGTCTGGGGGAGAACATCATTCCGTTCGTCTCAGACGGGATGCAGGCTGCTGTGCTGGGCTTCACCTCTCCTGTCTGGGCAGTGAGTTTTTACTTCCACCTCTTGTTTGACCCTGTTGTTTGAATTTCAACATGCAGCCCAGCACTGTCATCCAACGTCCACACCACTCTGGTTAGGCGTTTCTAATGTTGGCCATCCATTTATATCATTAATGACAGTCTAAATATTCAACAGCAGAACATGTGACTGCTTCCAACAGGACTGAATTCAATCAACACCTCTCTAAAAGCAGTTTTAACTGTAACAGAACATCATTATCATTATCATCTACCCAAGACACAAGTTTTAGTGAGCTTCTGGGGCAGCGTGTTTCTAAACTTAACAGTGCTAAACACAGTTCCTGCTCCCTAAGTCCTTCATTTTGTTCTCTGTGATACTTATTCATATCAGGTCTCATCATGTCAAACACTCTGACCCGTACACTCTCTCTCTCTCTTCGATACTCCCTCCTTTTGTTTTTTTTTTTGTTTTCTTTTGTTTTTCTTTCCCAGGTGAGGAACTCCTCCACTCTTCTCTTCAGCACTCTGATCACGAGGATCTTTGGAGTGAAGAGAGGGAAGGACGAGCACTCGAAAAAGAACAGGTCAGCTGCTTCTCCCTCTCGAACTCTGCTCACCAGTTCAAGTTTACTGTCATGTGCATCGGCGCACAATGAGATGCTTACATCAGAATGGAGGAAGTTCAAATCAGTGGTCATCAGTCATGTATGTGCAAACAGGTTTCCAAGAGAATGTGGCCCTCATTTGATACTGTGTATTTGATACCTAAAAACAAGGGAAATGCCCAAAAAATACATTGTTTTCTACGTGTTTGTAATTATTCTTAGTGAGTGTCACTATTTCTTATCCACTAAGTCCACTTTATGTTAGACTCTGAACAAGACAATCTAACACAGAACTTATTAAACCTCTGTCAGCACATTTAGTGTGTTTCAGACACAAGTACAAGGAGCACGTGTGTAAAAACAGTGGTGGTTTTACACCACTGGGGGACACTGTTGTAACACCACTCTACTGCTGATCAGAGCTGGTGGAGGAGCACATCTCTGCTGCACCAGCAAGAAAAACATTACTGGGGGTAAAGAAAAAAGGACAGTTTCATATTAAGGAACTAAAACAGAAACACATGGCCGTAGTGTTTGTGTCATATTATTACTATCAATAAAGCTGTATAAAAACATATGGAACTATACCATTAGTGCCACGTTGAACCTGGTTTCATACCAGTGGGCTGCAATTAATAAGGCCCCAAGAACAATACAGTAACATTTGTTACAAATGTGCACCATTGAAAGAACAATTGCAGACTTAAAAATATACTTTTGGTTTTATGAGGGCCTGAAATGATCACAGATGATCACAGACACCTCTGAACTGTGTGGTCTACTAGTGCAGTCACAAGCAACATCACAAATGGTGACTTTTCCAAAGTGCTGAAATGTCCACAAACAAAAGCCACCAGTTTCTATCCGAAGCTTCCTGTGTCAAGCAAATCCTAGTTTTGTCTGATGGGTTGCCAGTTGGTTGATCTCTCATTTTGGTGGATAAGATGTTTATATGATTATCTGCTACCACCACACACCCACGTAAAATAAGGTTGAGTTGCACAAATGAGCAATCTGTTTAACTTTCTCAGTTTTAGTTGGAAGTTTATCAGTTGTTGATCCAGTTGCCATCAAGGTTTGTTTTGAAAGATTGCAGTTTTTTTTTAGGTTTCTGGAATAAGAGTGTTAAATTCTAAACAGGCACCCAATGTCAAGTAACCATCCGAGCGTTAGGAAATCTTAGTGAAAATGATAGCAAGTGTTTTTTCCACATACACATAAATGATTTGTTGTATCCACCTTACATTCAGGTCGGGTGAAGTTACGGTCACGAGATGTGCAACAGATTCCTCAGAATTATATAATCAAAGGAAAATCTTCCATGTATTTGGAGGCAGATATTCCTCCTAGAGAATGAGTTTTGACAGGAACAAATTCACTTTTGTTTCTTTGAGGTCCAACACTTAAGTGCGTGACTAAATACCTCCTTTGTGTTTAGAGCTAATTAGTAAATATGAGTTTTCTGACACGCTAACCTAAGATGATAAAAAGCATGTTGGCGTTGAGAGTATGTTAAGATGTTTACTGCACTGCTGCTGGCATGTCCGCCTTCATGTGGGATAGATGGTAGTGATGGACGTGAGTTCTATGTTAACGTTCAAGATCTAGATCATGAGGCCATTTTCAGAGCTGATGGTGTAAGCAGTAACATGCAAGGATATCAGGTATTTCTAGTAAATAAAGTTGCATATGCAGAGTTTCCCAGTCGTAATTCCGACTGAACACGTGCGGCCTCCTCCTGTGTGTTTTATGTTAACTGAAATGGTGAACATCGGCCTGCTGGCAGTGGGCCTGTGAGAAAAGCCTCACAGAGCCATCAGCATGACTGCGCACTCTCAGTCTTATTAAACTTGAAACCTCACCTCTGTTTGGAAATCTAAATTAGCAGATGGCTCGTACACGCTGAAAGCACTGTGTAGAAAACCTTTATGTGACTGATATCTCACTGAGGCCTGTTGGAAGTAATTCAGAGATCCGTCTGGTGTTCAGAGCGGCACCGTATGGCCACAGCAGCATATGATAGTTGTATTGAGGTCTATATTGAGCTGCAAGTGATTTGTTACCCACGGATAGTCAGGGGTAGGGTTTCACTGGGCTTTGGGCCCCGTTCCAGGAAGCTCTGTCTGGTTCCCTCTACTGTATTTCTATTGGCTGCTTCTGTGAAGGCCTCTGAACACTGTTAACCAAGCCAAGGCTGCTCCTGTTTATCTTGTCTGTTTTCACTTGTGTTTTTAGTCTGCTGTCCCTCCCTTTGTATAACTTTCTGTTATCTCCCCCTCCTCTCCTCTGCTGCTTTGGTTCTTTTTATTACTGTGTGGGCTGATTTTTTTTTATATGCATGTGGGAGAGTTTGTGGTTTGTGATTAGTGAGAAATAGAGCTCTGCCCAAAAACATTAGTATCTGCACTCTTTGTTGTAGTGTGACTTTACAACGCTTGTTTGTCTTTATATTTAAATATTCATAGTTTAGGAATCCTTGTTTTCTATGTTATACGTGCTCCTGTAGCGTGTCAGTTACAATGCCAGTGAATCTTGTTGCATTTACCTGAGATTGGTTCAAAACCGTGCGTATATGAGGAGTAAAGCTGCAACTCATTTATATTGAGAGTTTGTCTTTTCCACAGTCGGTTGTATGTCTGGTCTCTGTTATTACCATGATTTTCCGGTTGTGATCTCTGGCAGCAGAAAATGCATTGTGACAGCTTGTCCACTCTAATATTTGAGTACGTGTGTGTAAGCGCCTCTTGGTCCACTGAAGCTGGAGCATAAACACTTTTCCCTCTCACACAAGCCAGTTTATTTACAGCATTGTGTGTATTTGTGTGTTTGGGAGGAATGAGCTTCTTACTGTCTGTGGGAATTTCGGCTGTGTATTTTACATAGTTACTCGAATCCAGACATATTGTTTGCTTGTGGATCATCGTTCCCGTAAGCCCAGACTCAGGTTTCTCCACTCCGTGACCGTATTGATGTTCGTCTGATATCGTTGCTGAGATAAATGCAACCGTAAACAAAGCTGACAGAGGGAAGATTGCTTTCTGCATTCCAACCCGAGCTTGCAGCTTTATCTCTAGCTCCCTGCGTCAGCTCCTCACTTTACTCTACACATGATCTTGTACATGCAAAAAGCCCCATATCAGTGTTTAAAAAATAAAAACACATTTATTTCAATTCAATATTTCAAAGATCAACATTTTACCAAACAGCACTGAAAATCCTTCCAGTGGTATTCAATGTGTCCATTCCTTTACTTAGACAGATGAAAATACTCCATTACAAGTCAAAGTCCTGCATTCTCAAACCTGCTTTTAGTACATGTGATATCAGAAAAGCCCTCTTTAAGTAATAAATGCTAAAGTACAGGAAAGTGGTGCCTGTTGTTATCATGTTATTATGTGTTATGTTATTAGAATATTAATACTGATGCATCAAACTGTAGCATCATATTGCTGCTGTAGCTGGTCATGGTGGTTACCAAGTATTTTCCTTTGCAATGTAGTATAGGGAGTAGTATAAGAAAAAGGCGCAGCAGAAGTCCTCAAAGTTTTGCTGATTGTAACAACAGACCTTAGTAACTTTCATCTGTTGACCTTTATTTCACCTTTTGTATTTGCATTCTGGAAAAAAGTGTTACTCACCTTATGTAACTGATCTTGATCAAACGTTTTGTGCCATTTGCCTTAAAGGTGGTGTATGCAATATGAGTGTGCACACAAACACGACCAGGTCTTTCCACTTATACCTCCTCTGTGACCCTTACCCCTTTTACCTTGTCTAATCTGCTCCGACACAACCTCTGACCTTTGTCCTCCAGGCAGCAGAGTCTTGTCAGACAGAGAGACTCTCATTAGAGAGAGCAGAGGAGGAGGAGAGCACACATACACACACACACACACACACACACACACACAGACACATGCAGACACACTCTAATATAATATACACAGTCCTGTGCTTGCACATGCACACAGTGAGCAGCAAACATTCAGGGAAATTTCTCATTTTTATTTTACTCTGATTACTTTTGCACCACTTTCCTTCTGCGGTGAACATGTGCAGTTCTCCTCACACCTGATCTGTGTTTATGTGTCAGGTCACAAGAGGTGAGGACTGAGTCATATCCAGGTTGAAAGGGATTTTAAAACCTACACACATGACTCACTTTCTACCATGACAGTTCCTGTTGCTAACTTGAACCAGCTCCAGTGTGTGAGTGTGTGTGAGTGTGTGTGTGTGCGTGCATTAGTCCAGAATCAATGGCAGTCATGACTGAAGCAGTATGCGATCCCTCCAGTCTTGTGATCATGTGCTTGGCAGACCAGTCCTCTTCCCTTTCGGAGCGACTTGATTTAGACGGGCAGAGTTAAATAAAAACTTTATTGGCCCTGAGGCTGAATGGCGGTTGCAGCAGCAAGACCGCCCGTGTTAAATATAAAGTTTGTCATTTTATTGACAGTTGTGTATGTGTGTGTGAGTGAATGCATGAGCACACGTGACCATGGCACATGCTGCAGGATGTGTGTATACACACAGCTGTAACTATTTATTTCTAGCCGTAGCAGCGTAAGCCAACATAAAGCTTGGATTTGTTTAGGTAGAAAGTATTTGGCAAGAGGCCACCTCCTTATCAGAGCTTCACAACATTTTACTAAAGGCTCTCTTTCCCTCCAGGAAGGTGACATAATGAGAAACAACAAGAAGCAGAGGAGGGGAAATGATGAAGAGTCTTTGGAACATATGAATTTAATCACCACTGACTGTCAGGTTATTTAATGAACTGGAATTCAAAGTAAATCCACTGATGTTTCTCCTCTGTTAACGGTGATTCATGATGGCAGCTAGTTTTACTCTCTGCAGAGATTCTGTGTTGCCTTTTAATATGATATACTTGCTCAAGTTCAGCACATGTTCAGCTTCTTACTAATATTTCTAATAATTCCCCATCCTCCCATCCCTCACCTCAGTGTATGCGGTGTCTCTCTTTCTTTTCCTGAATACATTAATTCACCACACACATTCAGCAATGTCCCAATTGCCAAAAACATTTATTTTCAGTTTCGTTCTCACCTCACAGTCTCCTGCATGTTCATACAGGAGGCCAAACTCCAAAACGAGCCACTGTGGTGAGCAGAGCTTATTTTTGCTAAAACTGTCTGGGTTAGGAATAAACCTTCATACACTTTCTCTTTCAGTTTTACAAATGTTCCACAATCCATGTAGCATACAGAGACTCTCCATATTTTACATGTCAGTGTCACTTTATAGGCATGCATGCTGCAGCCTGTGATTTTTTTCTTTTGAGCAAAATGTCTTTAAAATGACAGTTATGAAAGGCGGAGGAGACATTCATGTCCCCATCAGGGTGATCTCTGACCTTTCACAGTCCACCATCAGGTCTAAATATCATTTCTATCTGCTCGCTTTGGTACCTGCAGAATTAAGAACATTTCCATTGGCCTTAATTCGACTTTATCTTTAGTGCTGTTTTGCAGATTATAGCATGCTGAATGTCCATTATGACCATGGTAAACCAGAGTCTCGTTCAAAATCATTTTCAAGAGTTCTGTGAGGTGTAAAAACAAAGTATGGAACTTGTACTATAAACAACAGGGCTCCTAAAGTCCCCAAACATCATGTTTTTTCTCTTGTGTGGAGACTTTCAGGACTGGTTGTTCTGTACTTTAGAAACAGCCAGTGTGAGACTCCTCGTATCTCATCTTTTTTACTCTTTCTGTCTCTCTCTCTCTCTCTCTCTCCTCAGGATGACCGGTCGGGAGTTTTTCACTCGTTTCCCAGCCCTCTATCCGTTCCTTCTGAACCAGCTGGAGGAGGCTGCAGCCACAGTGGAAAGGTGAGGTGGTCCTCCTTCATCCACACACACACACACACACACACACACCCTCCACATTCAGGCCGTGCCATAGCTTTTTACACCTCTGTGAAATAAGTTTAGTTTTACTTACACTGAAGCCGTATGAGGCAGCTCTTTTATGGTCTCAAGATGATTACGCAGTTTTCTCTAATGAAGTAGCGTCGTCTGAGATTAAGTTCTCATGTGGGCCTTTCTTATTCCAAAGTATCACTTGCACAACCGACAGATTATTTTCTCCGTGCACAAAATTTTACGCCTGAATCGAGTTTTATGTCTTGTTGAGCTTAGGTTTGGTTTTTGTTGTGGGGAGTTGAGTCCACTGAGGTTCATTGGCCTTATCTTTGCTAGTTCAGCCCAAACTCCCTCTTTACAAGCATGTTGGCCATCCAGCAGCTCCCCAGGCGACCTTATCTTAATATGCATCCAATTAATTGACTGCTTTTTTTCAGACTGACTCTTTCACAATTCCCCTCACTCCCTTTGACCCTTGTTAAACATTTGCAAATTTCCCACGGAACCAGATCTCGGCTCTCTTGACTTCCCACATCATCTCAGCATATCGCGCCACCCAAACAGACCAACCACACCACACTGCAGCAATACACAGCAGGACAGGAGGCAAGAGAGCTGCTGTTAGTGGTTTTAGGAGTCTTACAGAACTTAGAGTACAAGTGCATTCCCGAAATGAGCCACGATATACAAAAGATTATAGCAGGGAGATCTGGAGAACTGTAAGGTCGCACTGTGGTCTCATTATATACTGAGCAACCCATCGCTCCCCCCTAACAAATACCATGAAGAAGGGTTTTTTGAATAGAAAGAAATCCTGTGTCCACAGAAATAGGCAAGAGATGCAACAGACAGACAGTCGGTTGCAGTATTTCAAGGTAGTAATCATGGCTGTAGCATGTACAGAAGGCACGCTCTGAAAGTGTCGCCGGTCAGAATGACATGTTACATAGTATAAAATACTTCAAACCAGACTAAGAGAGCCCCAAAGTTTCTGTTGAGTTGTTGATTAATGACCAAACTCAATTAAATGAACACTCTACTTTCTGTGTTTTGTACCTGCTCCCTTCTGTGTTAGCAGCTGTTACTTTGACGTATCTTGACTCAAAACTCCTGTCACACCGTGCACCTGGTGCCGTGTTCAGCCTCTTTTCAAATGGATGACTTTTGATTTTGTTAAGAATACGCTCCCATATCCTTAGCGTACGGATAAGAATGCTGACCTCGGATTCATACATTTCAAATTCCAAACCTGATTAAGTTAAGCAGGTTTATCTGTGAAGCTATTTCAGGTCAGTACCCACATTTCAATCTGCTCTTGCAGTACACACTGTCTTATCTGCCACTGCCTCCGCTTCCAAAGAAAACAGTTTTCATATCACATACCAAATACTTTTTTCTAATTTTCTAAACAAATCTGGTGATTTATTTGCCTGAGAACTAACTTTTTTTTGCTACGTCAAGGCATTAGTTTACTTTAGAGCTTCTTTTGTGTCTCTGCTACTCTGTCCCTTTCACTGCTTTATAAATGAGGAACAAAAATACTTAAGGTCAGCATTCCCGCTCTCTTCAAAAGATGCAAAACAAAGATAACCTTTCATCAAACAGCCGCACACGGGACATGATTGAGGAGTTTGTGGAGAGAGTGCAGACGTTCACGGAAGATGTCGACATGGAGTTTGTGAGTGCCACTACATGCCACGGAGTCTCTTCTTCATCCTGTCAAATGTTTCTGCCTCCAGCCGTATCCCAACAAGGCCCGATATGTTCGCAGTTCCCCACCGTCTGGCCCCCTTTTGTCTCTCTGACATCACATCCTGTCCCGTCGTGCCTGACTAAACTGTGACACTAAACACATTAGACCAGTTACTAATTGGGCTGCTATTACATTTCCCATCTTGCCAATCTACGGCAGTCCCAGCGGACAACTGTGTGTGCGTGTTGTCGAATGAAGTAATGAAAAGCACAAGTCGCTCTCGCAGGGGGTCCGTGGTTCTTTATCAGCTCTATGAGATCCTCATGACTAATGACAGGGCCCGAAGGACATATTGCTCTCCTGACACACACACACACACACACACACACACACTCATAAAAGCAGACCTTACATAGTTGCAGACCTACACAAAGCTCAGCTGCAGGCGCTGCCTCCATCGTAAACACTATTTTCCCATGAAATTCTCGTATTCTAAGATTATCTTTTCACCCTACACACTGCTGAAATAACACTGCAAAGTTTGAGTGGATTTATTAAGACCAAGATAAAGTCGAAATCCTCCCACGCCGGCAGATGTAAAACTTTTGAGGAGTTGATTTTTCCGCTCGATTCACCTTTTCGAGATCTGGAATCTGACAGCAGGACAAGAGGGAATAAAATTCTTCTGAATGCAAATCACGGCCCCTCTCCATGTGAGACGTCTTCAGACCTTTCAGTCGTTTTACTTTTGTTTCATGGCGTGCGTTCTGGTCCATTCCTCCTGCTTTTATCCCTTCTTCCCTCAACTGTGTGAGTGTGTCAAAGTGAAACTGTGAAACCGCTGGCAGAGACGGACAGTTTCCATTCTGACTCAGCTGGCGGTGAAGAGATTTGGATGGAGGAAAAAGAGGGAGATGAAACGCTCGGCTCAAGGACGGATGAGGAGATGACTGTATCGGAGCGTGGGTGGTTTCAGATATGCGGTGTGTGTTACAGAGCGAGGGGGAATTTAGTTTAGTTATATTTTGGTTTGGTATTTTGATTATGTGTGGTTTTCACGTGTCGGCCATATTCCTGATGCGAAACACGGACAGCAGGCTAGAATTGCAAGCAGATTTGGTTTCTCTCAGACAACTAAAGCTACAGAATATAAACAAAGATAAAGAGACGATAGATATCAAGCCTTCCATCTTAACTCAGCGAGAAAGCTTATTCCTGAAGTTTTCCTATAAAGTAAACTATGAAACAAGCAGTTATAAAATTGATTTGTCATTGTTCTAATCAGAATTCCTCAAGTAGGTCACATTCTTGGCAAAAGCCTGGTTGTTGTATTCATAAATTTTAAGTCGTTGTCTCAGTCTGACAGATGAGACGGCCAAATGTGGACTGAGTACGCTGAAATGGCTAAAAACACGCAGGATAATAGCTGAGATTTGGTTCACATACTTGCCTTTTCCCTGTTGCTTGTTTGCTTATGCGTCTGAGGAGAGAGCGTCCAGAAGTGCGCGCCGTGATCTGAACTGATGAATGATGATCACAGCGATTCGTCAGCTCTCACCTCTCTCTGCGACGGCTGGCTTTTCTCCCACCTCCGAATGAGGCCGTGTTTGGACGACACCGTGTCGGACCGGGCCGTTTGAAGTGTGCTGGACCTATCAGTAATTTAGTAGAAACCCTTAGACGCAGAGGAAGGCCGGTGAAATGAGTACAAGTTTTTTAGTCACAAACATCTCCAACACAGCTGTCATGGATGTAAAGGTTCACGGAACACTACTGCCAACTTCACATTTTATATGATGTAAGTGTTGCATCGTTCAAATCTGACTCTCTCTCTCTCTGTGTGTCTGTCTGTGTCTTGTGTGTGTGTGTGTGTGTGTGTGTGTGTGTGTGTGTGTGTGTGTGTGTGTGTGTGTGTGTGTGTGTGTGT
>JBAJHX010000033.1:3712422-3726346 GCA_037176925.1 Amniataba percoides | reverse complement strand
TGTGTGTGTGTGTGTGTGTGTGTGTGTGTGTGTGTGTGTGTGTGTGTGTGTGTGTGTGTGTGTGTGTGTGTTCAGTGACAGTGGTCAGGTGAAGCTTCACCCCAGTCTGTTCCTGCTGCTGCTGGTGCTCAGTCGGCTCTACCCGTCTCCCATGGACGGGTCCTCTTCGCCCCTCGGACTCGCTCCTTTCATGCCCTTCATCATTAGGTGGGTGTCAGTGCGCCACACGGGCACAAGCATACACACACTCTACAAACATTATAGACACATGCATTACACTGGATTTGAACGGTTTCTTGTTTTATGGCTTAAAGGTCTCAAATTGAAAAACATTTCACGCGTTATTTTCACGCGGAAATGACACCAGTGTTACCTGAATGTGTTAATAATGGAATATGATGCAGATGATACTGAAAGTTCACCGAAAGATGAAGCTTTTATTGTATCACACACACATCTCCAGTAAGAGGTTGATCCTGTTGTCATGAAACTGTTCATATCCGTTTCTTTGAGCACACTTTGCATCCATGTCAGCAAAAAACTTTAGAAAGTCCATTCTCTCTTCTGATAGTTTGATACTGTCTGATAAACGAACCTTGTGTTTAGATGGGTTTGTCACTCATTTTTCACTTGTTTCAGTGTGTGTGTGTTTTTTCGGTGTGAGTACATCTATTGTTGGCAGCTTATATTACTGCATGCATTGCCTCTAAAAATGGTAGGCAGACGCATACAAATATACTGCACACGCAAGCTTGTGAAAATCCACCCAGACGTACTTAAAAACACACACTCACACGCACACCAGTAGCTTAAAATCTTCTATATAATCTGTGTGTCTGTCATCGCAGTTGGTGTTATTTCTCTGCCCGTCTTTGTGATGTTTGCTTAGGAACAAGTTTTTATAACGCTCTTTTTGTTCCGTACGGGTGCTACGCATCTGTCAAATCACTCCCTTGACTTCAGAAAAGAATAACTGCTTCAGGAGTGTCAGCGGAGCAACTCAGCGGCTCAGTCAGTGGATAAAATGCTCTCCCCGTCAGCAGCTCCTCCCTCGTGTCATCGCTATCAATGAGAACATGCTTCTAGTCAGCTCAGGCGCTCAAATAAAGGTTTTAAAGAAACGCTGGCATGGGGAATGCTATATCAAACCCAAGAGGGTCACGCACCTGCTCTCTCAGCCACGATAAACCTCTCGAGCAACGTTTCTCTGAACCAGAACTCGGTCTAAGTATAGAACAATCGCCAAGACAAAACACCTGCAGTCTAAACATTAATGTGTGTGTGTGTTCATCTGTTCTGTTTGTACAGGTGCCTCCACATCTTTTATATGAACTTGCCTAACATCATTTCTTCATCACGTCTTTGACGTTGCGCTCCTCAAAATGTATCGCCCTGTGTGAAAAACAAGAAACTGCTCATTATGCTTGTTATATACCGTGCGACAAGACAAAACACCCGCCTCGTCCGACTTCGTCTCTCTGGCCTGTTTCTGTGTTTGGTCTTGTGTCACGGCGGTTGATTAGATTGTGGCTGGTTTTATCTGAACTCGGCTCGTGTTTACCGGGGAGTAAAGCTTCCAGGCGAATGGGAAACTGTGGTTCCAACCTTCATTTTTCTCATTCCTCAGACAGAGAAAGCACCAAATATTATTGGTACATGTTCATCTTCTGCTTCTGCACCTGCATATGCAACTGAAGCTCATACACACACACACGCACACACACGTTGGTGTTACTGCTCTTGTGAGGACTCTTATTGACATTATCCATTCCCAATGCACAAAATACCCCCCAAAAATTACAATCATCTAATCTAATCTGAACTTTTTGCTCTCAGTATTGATTTAAATCCAAACCTCAACAACCTCTCCCTTTTAAAAGATCACTGATCCATAAAGAGTTTAAAAAGTCTGGCTGGACTACAAACATAAGATACGCCAGATGGATGGAAACGGGAATAAAAATATTTCTGTGTTTTCATTGTGTAAAAATGTCCGCACACCCTGTGCAGATCACTTTTGTACATTTTTAGATACACAGTTGACCCACTTGCTCACCGCTGTGCAGATCGAAGCTCAAGTTTGCGAAGTGCTGCTTCCCGAACAACCTGGCGTGCCAACAAACACAGCTGCTGATATTTTGTGGATGGAGAGCTGGCAGAGGAGGAGATAATGTGAGCTTCCTCACGTGTTGTGCTCTCCCGGTGCAACTCGCGGTCTCAGGTGAACCGAACTGAGAGAAGACACCATCCACGCCCTTCCAGAAAATGTAAAATATATCACAGCGTGTGTCCAGACAAGCTTTCATGTGGTAAATTATGACAATTTTCACATCTGTAACTGCGTTAAAAGCAGTGCACTTTACAGATGGAGAGGAAGAATTGTGTGTTTATGTGTGTCTGAGACCTTGACGTTGCAGTGCTCTGATAGTTTTGATACCAGCTCTAGTTTTTAATCTGTGTGTTGGTAGTTGGTAGATGTTGGTTTTCCACGTGATACATCACTGCAGTATTGCAGTGTGTTTGTGAGTAGATGTTGTTTGGGGATTTGGTTGTTCTTAGGAAGCTATTAAACGTAATGTTTGTCTTTCGCCCTGTTACAGCTGACTGAAACAAATGTCCACATAATTTTAGTTTGTAGCCGTACTAGAGTGAAATATCAACTATTTCTCAACGCATTAACAATTATTGACATATTCACGGCCCCTAGAAGATGAATTCTTATAAATTTGGTCCTCTTGCTTTTCCTCCAGCGCCACCATGCTGTTGACACACAAAATGGATCCACTTACTGTCATCGTTTCTTCTGTTTTATCCATAAGCATCAGCAGTCTGACTCAGTGTGGATATGTTCCAAAGTCACAGTGTTTTTAGTGTTATTATGCCTCCAGTGTTCAGCAAGGAAACGCTGTCTGGAGGGAAGACACAAAGAAGGGTAAACTTAAAAGACTACCTTTAGGGGACAAACAGTTGAGTTAAAAAAGCCAGACTGTTAAATTCCGATATTAGCTTCTCATTAACCTTACAAAACATTGTTGCTCTAAGCAAAGACTGCGTATTTTGTCCCCCATTTGCCTACAGCCAGTATAAACAGGGACCATGTTGTATAACTGTTGCTAAATTGTGCGCTTCTTTAATCTCTATGCAGTCCTTAGAGTTACTGAATGGGTACAACTAATGTTGCTAAGCACATCATTCAGTCCCTGTTATTTAAGACACACTTCTGTTTTCCATTTAATCTCCTCAGATAGTATCACCGATTACGGTAAAATTAAATTTGTACAAAATTGCAAAATCTCTAATCTTTTCAGTCAGTTATCATCACCGTCATCATCATCATCATTAGAGCGTTTTGGAAGCCGTCCCAGCAGAACCGCGCTCTCATGTTTCCGTTTATATCCTCTTTATGATGCTTTCAATTAAGACCGGGGAAGTTGTCTCTTATGCGCCTTAATCACAAAGCGGGGCCAGACATCTCCACACCAGCCGCTCATCCCGTTTGCCTAAATGACATTCTGGTCAGAGGGCGACAAATGGAAAGTGAAGCGGGATCACAAGGCGGCAGGGCTGTAAACATCAACAGTTACCATTTGGAGAGGCGGAGTTGCCTCGTGCGGCCTTAAAAAAAAACAACAAAAAAACCCCACAAAAAACCCATCACATCATCATTCTTCCTAGATCAGTTATTGACAAACTGATTTTACCAGACTCTTTATATAACTCCTCTCCCATCTCTTGTGGATGTGGCTAACAGGTCAGTAGCTTGAGGAATGACTCTGGCAGGCTCTTGCTGTCAGAGGAGGTATGCTGCACACACACATCCACCCAAATGAAGCCCACATGTTGGAAATGTTAAATATAGCCCAGCTCTAATTTCTTTGGCTCCAGCCATGTTTCTCTTTACCAAGCCCCCTTTACCCCCCCCAACCCCCAGCTCATCCTTCCCAGGCGTGTGCAGACGTGTCTGATGAGGTCAACGACTGTCACCCCTCCTCCTCCTCCTCCTCCTCCTCCTCCTCACCCTCTCCTTCCCTCTCTCCAAATGACCTGCCCCACCACCTTGAAGGATTAAATGTAGCTTAGCTCTACTGATAGGACGGAGCATCATGCCAAATAATTCCTCCCCTTTATCCCCCCATCAACCCACACAGCATTTTATCTTTATATCATCCCAACCCCCCTGACCCCCACGCAAGATTTCTGACATTCCTCCTGCTGCCCGGGCCTCGGCATGCGTCACACCTGCCCGCATAATGACGAAGAGAATGATGATTATGACGACAAAGAGGGGGAGGACAATGATGAGCAGAGACATTTGTTCTAATAATTGATGGCTGCTACTTTCCAGCCCTTAACGTTTGTCTTGTCTCCTCCGATGCCTCTCTTTCGGCTTCTTTCTTCTCCCTCCCCCTCGTTCCCTCTTCGCCTCGATGCTAAAGCCTCGGCGTTCGGAGATTTATGCCCTGTGATATCCAGTCCAGGCGTCTGTCCTCGCCCTCCCGGCCTCGCTCCCTTTCCTTTCCTTTCCCGTCCTCGCTGACTCATATCTCATTTCTTTTGAAAGGGTAATGCTCATAAACTAAAACAAGGCCTCAGAAAGACCCGCTGTCAGCCCCCCGCCCCCTCACCAAACAGAGATTTTAACATTGCTCATGGTATCATTTCGTTGGCTCGCACGGACACTGACAATGTTATGGTGAAAAATTGTAAACGAACGCTGAGAGAAATCTGAACTTTCCAACAGCAGCTGATCTCGGCCAGACGCTGGAAGGAAACGCTTTAGTTACATGATCTTCAAAATGTGAACTGATGCTGTCTGTGTACAATCTGGGCCAAACTGAATTTAAAATTTGTGGCGTCATATTATTAGAAACAAATTTGTTTACTTTCCGTTTTATTCGGACGACTGTAAAACTAATTGAACCTCAAAGCAGCAACTTTGGTCTGATCACAGTAGATTTAGAAGGTTACTCTACTTAAGTACAATTTTGATGTCACACTTAGACACTGTCCAATTCTACATACTAATAGGACAGAAAACACAATGATTAAATGCTAAAAGAGTTTGAGTTCCACAGTAAAAGACTTTATTCAGACAGCTACATTTCATCCTCATGAATGAAGCAAAATTATTTTAATTGAGTCACCACTTTCCTCCCTAATTTTCCTGCATTCTTCACTGACAGTATTTAACCAGCAAGCTACAGTGTCTGTGGAGGAAACCTTTCTCCCAGTTCCTCCAAATGAGGCCCAGATGAGCCTCGTCCATGCCAGTCAACAGTCTGACTGTGACCCCACAGGGGACGGCCCTGTTTCTAAAATTACACCCTTCCAAACTGTCATTTCCTTTTGCAAAAGTGTTTCAATGGGACAAATTAGCACAGATAGTTAACATATGGGCCCCAAATGGGAACTGGGAGGGGTGGAAAGTGAGGAATGGACATGGATTTTGGTCATTAGACGTGTGTGCGCGTGTGTGAGTAAGCGCGCGTGTGAGAGAGTGTGTGAGCGAAACGCTTGCGCACATAAATTCTCATGTACAAGCCTCCAGAGTTCAGGAATGCAAACTGTTGTCTCTGTTTGATACAGGGTCTTTGGTTGTCTGTCTCGCCATAGGTGTGTGTGTGTGTGTGTGTGTGTGTGTGTGTGTGTGTGTGTGTAAAGGCGGGAGGCATGCTCACAGCAGGTGGAAAAACATTTGTTGACAGTTGACTTAAACAGCAAAGCAAACAGCTCCCTCTTTGTTCAAGTCCATATTCACTTCAAGCCTATTTGACTTTGTCTCGCAGCAGCCGGACTGCCCGGGGACCTTTTGACAAATAATTTTCAGTGCTTGAAGAAGATTAACAACGAGCATGTAATCATCTGCAGTCATCGACGTGTTTGTCTGCCTCACACACTTCTCAGCTTAGATTGCACGCAGCTCGAAGTTTGTGTCTTTAAACATGTCTCACACCAAAACCAAAAAAAAAAAAGAAAAGAAAGAAAAGCAAGCTTCCTTTTCATCTCTGCATACCGTTGTAGTGATGGATCTGTGTTTCTGGATTTATCTGGAACCTTCTGCCTAGTTTTTCCACAGTGGAGATGGTTCTGCTTCTTTGGCCTCCGCAGCCGCCTTCAGTGCCATCGCAGGCCCCATAAACAGTCTGCAACAAACACACACACTCGTCGTCCTCCTATGGCCTATTGGCCTTTATGCGTGTGTGTGCGTGCTTGGTGGTGCTCCCATGTGACTCTACAGTATGTATGTATTCAGTGTATGCACTCTATAGGCATGTCAGGCCCATTCGTAGCACACTAAAGAACTACTTTTGCCCACTGAACTGGAAAATAGTTTGTTGGTGTTGATAAGTCGGCACCGGTGAAGAGCGTCCTGGCATCACCTCAGGAGCCGCGCTGCTCGAGGTTCTTCTGAGTACTGTGAGGGCTGTAATGGGTGTCAGGTTTGGCGTGGATTGGACGGATGGAGCTTGACTGCTGATGTGAATTTAGGAGCGTGGCACTGTTGTCTGAAATGTAACTACAGCAATATTTAAACATACTCTATGGAGTTTTTAACTGAAACAGTCTCAATTTAATTAGTGCCTCAGTATGATCCACATAAGCAAACAAGAGCTCCAATAAGAAGGCTGGCTGTTTCTGTTCTTTTTTATTTTGTAATAGTTATTCCTTACGTCTGTGAAACAGTGCGGGGGTTTGATCCGGCTCATTTCAAGCTGCTTCAGCTCTAACTGAAGGTTCGGAGCTTTCACCACTCTCCTCTTAGTGTCCTTGCGGCTTGAAGTGAAGCAGAGGGAACACGTAACCATTTGTTGCAACGCTTCCACCTTTGTCCACAGGGGTCGCCAAAATCAACACAAAATGACAAGTCCTATGTCAAGAAATATGTCAACGTCTACTCTATTATTTTTATGTTGGATTAGCACAGCACTGACTTTGATTTGCCAGCAGCTGATTAGAAGAAAAGCTTTCAAAAAGACTTAGTTACTGATGTTGTTGTCTTGTTGTTTTTGAGGAACTGGCTCATGTCCTTTAGCAGCTGTAGCTCTTCCTCTGTCCTTTTGATCAGCCCCCCCCACCCCCCACCCCCTCCTCCCCTCATTCAGGTCTTGGTCATGTCCTTCCCTCATGTCAGTCCATCCTTCTCTGGTGTCATAACACTGCCATCGCTATCAGCTTGTAAACAAGGTTAATTTTAGCCTGCACTCTGGGTGACTGGCCGCATTCTCCATCAGGTGCCATCACCGGTGCGTACTGTAAATGGTTGTGTGTTTTATGCGTGAGAAAAAGAAAAAGAGGGACAGAGGTACCGTGTGTGGAAACAAAGTAGATAATTTGTTTGATAGTCTGCTTAGAGTCTGATCGTTTGCCTTTGTGATGAAGATTGAGACGTTACATAACTTATGTGGTAAAAAGAGTGACCGATCATCCAAATGAAATAAGTCATGCTTCTCCGTGACATAATGTGGCTGCAGTACAAAATAATAATGATAATTAATAACGACAATATACGCAGTGATTACATCGTTTTTCATA
The DNA here is from genome assembly GCA_037176925.1 of Amniataba percoides. Lineage (NCBI taxonomy): Eukaryota > Metazoa > Chordata > Actinopteri > Centrarchiformes > Terapontidae > Amniataba > Amniataba percoides. Next base: position 3,718,813 of record JBAJHX010000033.1, on the reverse strand, counting down.
ACAAAGTTACAGCCGTAAGATAAATTGAACTGAACAGTTACAATAACAAACCTCATGACCTGTGATAATGGGAAATCTTATAACTTCCTCTGTTAACTCAAACGTACACTGTTACATAATGAAAGACTGAAAGATTAAGATAACAATACAGCAATTCATGTGCTGTCATTTTAATGACTTTCCATGACGTGTGTGTGTGTGTGTTCGTTCTCCAGATGCGGTCGCTCAGCAGTGTATCGGACCAGAGAAATGGCGGCTCGGGCCCTCGTCCCCTTCGTGCTGGTGACTCAGGTCCCATCCACCATCCACACTTTACTGCAGGAGCTTCCTCCAGAGCCCAGCCCCAAAATCCAACATAACCACATCCACGGGACTCTGCTGCAGGTCTGCACCCACGCACACGTCAACATAAACCAAGCCATTCATATATACATAACATATGCCATAACATTCAGCGGGGGCTATAATCACCAGTCCCTTAAATGACCACATGTGTTTACGAAGCGATGGGAGCCTCAGGTGGACTCAGAGACTCCACAGTATGTTAGACTTTCATCCAAACAGACAAACACACACATATACTAATTTATGATAATTTATTGAGCCTTTATCATCATTTATTAGCCATTTAAATACATTTTCAAGCAATAATTCTTTATTTCCAGCTTGTTAAATGTGAGAACTTGCTGTTTTATATTACTATAAAAAAAACAAGCAATTTAAGGACGTTGCCTTTGACCGATTCACAATGAGCTATTTTCTGAGACTTAGACTAAACACTTAATTGATTCATTGCAAAAATAATCAACAGATTAAAATGATTAAAAATAATAATTAACTGGAAATTAGATTAAGTTCAACAGACGTAGTTGTGAAGTTGTTAAATGTTATTATATCTAAAGAAGTTTCTACTATTTCGTCCATCCTGTTCATCCACTGAAATATGTCCTTGTAGTTTGGGTTGTCTTGGCAGGATTGAGGAAGACAGGAATGTGTTTTTCAGTCCCTGAGTTGTCTCATTCACTGTGAATGAATCTTATAACTTTTTAAATAATTGGGAACACACTCACTGTCCAGTTTATTCGGTACACTTGTCAAATACAACAATTCTGCCAAAACGTTTCTCATAATATCTGTAATGTTTAGTCATGGAAGTGTTATGGCAGTAGCCAGCAGTGGTGTTGTGAGTAATATTGAGAGGTGTTTTCATTATTCTACTTCCTTATGTATATGAATAGCGAGGTCAGAGACTTCTCAGTGTAATAATGCAGTCCAGTCCAGCACCGCCTTCAACTTTGACCTCAATAATAAACAAGTGGATTTAAACACTGCAGACAGCGTCATCAAAAACTTAAAGTTATATACTTTGTCAATTGAAATGAATGGCAGTGCTGGTGTAGTGAGTTGCACATTGTCACATTGCATGTGTTATCTAGCCACATTTCATTATGATACTTATCTGCATCTATAAGACAATAAGTCCATATAAACGTTTCAGGCCTAATAAAAGCAGCCAATATTTGCATTTACAACTTCGCATGGGATTGAATGTCCTCAGTTCCTAGATGAGTTTATAATCCTTTAATTCAAGTTCAAACAGGAGAGTCCTCGCAGCTGGACTTGAGAGGTTTTCACTCAACAAAGACAAAATATAAAATGCAATTACCGAAGCAGTTATGATAACATGTGTATGTGCACTGCACAGCCCCACACAGATTATAGATACGGCGCATCAATCCTCAGCACACACTCACACACACATTCTCTGTCAGTCCCACACACCCAGTTTCCACACAGAGCCTGTCCAGACAAGGCGGTTATCGCTGGGTAAATACCAGTGTTTAGTTCTGTCATCACACTCTGACAAACACAACCAAACAGTCTGCCGGTAATATCAACACATACAGAGGAAAAGGGGAGAGGGAGTTTCCCCCGTCCTTTTATTGAACACCAGTGATGGGGTTGGTGAGGCGGGCCGGGCGGGGGGGGGGTGCGGCGCGGTGAGACGCAGGGCCGAGGGGTCAGCACAAAGAATGAAAAACTGCAGCGTTCTCATCAGGATTCCCGTCTCCTTCTCGACGGAGCACTTTTGGTTTGGTAGCGGGTCTGGACTGCAGGGAGGTCCGCTGTGGGACGACGGCGAAGGATGGCGAGGAGGAGGAGGAGGAAGGGAGGTGGGCCTCTTAAAGGCTTAGAGGAGATTTCAGAAGAAGAGTGGATTTTTAGTTTGCTTTCCTGTCATGGCCGCCATGTGCGGAGCTTCCCCAGATGTCTCCTGATCCCTTTCAGCGTTCGTCTCCTCAGCTCCGTCTCCATCTATTTCCCCTCTGTCTCTCTGCCTCTCCGCTTCCTGTCTTTCCTTTTTAAAATGTATTTCTTGCTTTCTTTCTCATCCTCTCTTCCTGCTGTGCTGTCCTGTTCCTGCTGTGCTGCCCTGTCTCTCCATCTCTCTCTGTTTTGCTTCATTCACTCAGTCTCCCTTTCACATTCAAAAGGGTGACATCATATTGTGCGCCGCCCTGTGTAATTTAGTCTTATGTAATGTAATGCCATAACACGAGGTAGTTTCTTCGTCCCGTCATGTGTTCACTCTCATTTCTGCGTCATGTGCTTGCTGTATCATCAGCTACCCGTTTTCTTGCCACTGTGTTACAGAAACTTTACTCACACATGGAGTAGTTCAAGTTAACTTAAGCACGGTTACACTCAGACGGGCTTCACAGTATAACATCGTCTATGAGCAACAAAATGGGACACGTCAGTTTACACAGTTTGTTCCCTGTCTTTTTAATACAACCTGCAAACCCAAATATATTCAGTGTTATATAAGACAAAGAAAAGCAACAAATCAACATTTATAAAGCTGAAACTAACAGGTGTGTGACCATTAAGCTTAAAAAATGACAATCAAATCAAAGTATTAATCAATTTTAGATCCACTCGCTAATTTATTCTAATTGAATAAAAAAAAACAACTCTGTCTGCACGCTCCTGATGCTGAGTGTTATAGATCAGAGCACATCTGTGGACCATCTTCATTGTGTCGTTTCCAACTTACAGTTTAAATGTAAACGTAGACTCTCTGTACGGCTGCGACATTAGAGCAGAAAGATGAGACTGGCAGTTTCTCCTCTGCCTGTGCCTGTGTTCTCTTACACTTCTTTCAACTTTTCTTCCACCCAGAGAGAAAGAAGGGAGAGTAAAGATGTATAGTACGTCGCCCTCGCACAGACACAGACACAAACATGTCCGTATGGGACAGAGCACAGCTGATGCCTGTGGCCCTTCCTTGGCCATTTAATTTCCTTTTTCCTCCCACCGAAAGCACAGCAGCCTCAAAATCAGTCCGTTCAGCTTCACGGGATCTATGAATACATGTTTTTTAATGGAAAATATGAAAGAACTTACTCTATGTATAACTCTCATTAGATATTTTCGCATTGACGTATCATCTGTTTTACATCAGAACATCATCAGAATATATTTACCACCAATTTACCATCAATGTTGTTTTTTTAGTTGTTATTTATTATTTGTTTTAATGATTCATTAAAATGTATTTTTAAATGTTATAAAACTAGTAGTGAAGTATCCCTGAGAGAAGAGTCAATGCCCCTCTCTATCCCCCTGGTGCAGTGGTGCATCTCTGACTGGAGCACTCAGTGACTCTTCTGTGTTCACCAATAATGTTACTGATCATCTCGTACATACAGTGATATGAAAGCTTCTAAATCACGTTATCACCTTGAGCAAAGGGATGACTGAAGAAAGGGATAACTAAGTATCAAAAAGCCGAGAGACAGTATTTGAATTGTGCAAAGAAAATGTTCTCAACTATTTCTTTATTTATTTTCGCACTTTTCCCATTTGCTGAGATGCTGTTGCTGCTTTTTGTTGTGAGTCACTGTAGATACAAAGGGACCTCTCTGTTACAGCTCCCTCTTTCTTAAAAGCAAGTTTAACTTTGATAGTGTAAAACATTTGATTTTAAGCTTTTTTCTGAGTTAATGACAGGAGCCCTGATGGTGCTGTGTGTATCTGTAGAGACCAGGCTATAGATAGCAGCTGTGTAGGTAGGCAGGGGGGGCGGTGCAAAGATGATGGAGGTAGATATGAAAGGAGTGTTTAGCTGCAAGAAGAAGGAGCTGTATGCAGGTGAAGTGGTCTAAACATAGCAAATCAGAGATAGAGGTCTGCAGCGTACGTGTGGAGGGGAGCATCACACACAGGCACGCTGATAGAGGAGATAGTGGCCGTGCAGTGTGTGTAACACACTCTGCCCTCGGGTGTGAGACGGGAAGATGTTTAGACTTCGCCAAATTCATGGACGGAGAGATAGCGAGTGAGTGAGTGTTCTACTGCGCGGACTTTAATATATGCAAGTGTGTGTGCATGCAAACCACACACTGGTGGTGTGTTTATGTAGATGATGAGAACATTATATTTAGCCCTGGGAGATGCCTAATGTACTTCACTTTGTGTGTGTGTGTGTGTAACAGGTAGCAGATGTTTTTGCTCGAAGGAGAAATGACTTCCTCTGTTATTGTCAGAGAACAACTGTCAGTGGGGCTGTTGGTGAGCTGGGAACCATCACAGCTACTGAGCCAGGCTGTACCACCCTGCCGACGTTTTCACACACACGGTGAAGAGGTCTGATAAACACACATGGGAACGTTTTCCCATCAGACCTCAGTTCGTCCCTCCTGCTGTCTCAGTGCTTCTGTGTCATTGTGAGTAGAGGGAGCACCTTAAATGAGACACGGCTACACGACTCTTGACTCTTGATGTCTGGAGCTATTATAAAATGTGCCACTGAGCAGAATCACATCAAAGTTCAGGCTGCGAGATGATGAATGGCTGCGAGATGACGATGTTTTTAAAAGAAAAGCATAATCATGTGTGTTAATGTATGAGATGCTAACACATTTGAGAATCGACTAAGATAATATTGGGACGTAAGTGGTGATTGCATAAACGACTAGCTGGTGAACTACTATAGCCAAAGAAGTAACCGCTTACATGGTAGCCAGCTGGAATAATCAGTCAGTAGTGCTCTGAGCTAGTAACTTGCCCACTAACATGACACTGAACTGATGTAATCTACTAAGAGGCTTGAGCACTGTCTTGACAGGTTACTGTTAGTCAACCTCACAAATTCAGAGTTCACTAAAGTTGAACTTGATATGAAAGTTTCGCATGGTTTTATTTTGTCCCCACAAAAAAAAAATCTGCTTTGAGATTTCTTTGAGATGATTTTTGCCATGAAATGTGGCTTTTAAATGCCAGTGTGACCAGGCCCTTGGAGACACAGACCCTGCAGTGTTTTGGAAGGGTGAGAAACTCTTTCTTTCTCTGTTGTCCTCTGGATGGCCTGAGTAAGGCCCTTGTCTTTGATAAAACATCTTAAAACACACTGGAATCACTTCAGTCGCTCCAACAGGGCCCAGGCCTCTGTTGATACAACCAGATCTGAGCTTAACAAGCCCATCGGACAGACCGGCACTAACCCAACCCGACACCGGACTCCATTCTCGACACGCGCCAGCAACAGCCCTGGCCCACAATGCCTGGTACAGGCCAGAAGTATTAAAGCTGTGGCCTGTGGTGGTTTGAGGAGGGCCAAGTCAACGGATGTAATCCTTTGTGTATTTCCACAACAGAGGCTAAATGAGCCTGAGGAGAAGGAGGCTTTGAGAATGAAGAGCGTCGCAGTCTCCTTTCCTCTGGCAGCAGTGGTGATGTTGGTGGTGTTTTTCCAAATGCATTCTTTCCTGCTCTCTTCCAATAATTTTCTTTTGGTCTGCTGTAACGACGGCAGCCTTTGGCCAGTGGTCTGCCTGGGCGCTCTGCGAAACCCTCAGGGCTGAACCAGTGAAAGAATGTGTGGGCCTGAAAACCCAGACGGCCTGCTTTTAATACGACACGAGATGTGTCTGACCCAGAGGGAATCCCAGGTGTCTGATACTGGTGCCGAACATTAACCTTAAAACTGTAAAACTGGAAGCTAGTGGGGCCACATAAGGAAGTGTATGCACTGCGGTTACAGACACGGGTTAGCAGTAATGCTACTTTAGGTTAACCACTCTGTGTATTTAGACTTAGACTTAGAAGACTTTATTGATCCCTTTGGGATTAATACATTTTAAATTTCCAGCAACATATAAGAAAGTGAAAAAAACACACAGATAGAAGCACACAGATAAAAAAAAAGACACACACTTTGCTTAAAATATACAATATAGAAAAATAAGAATTAAATAATGTAAATGCAATTATTAAATTAATATTTGATCTGCATGACATATAAGCATTACTGCACACAGAGAAATGGAGGTACAAGTGTGTACCTAAGTGGGTACAAATGCTTGTCGCACCGTCAGTACCATTTTGA
>JBAJHX010000033.1:3655867-3677794 GCA_037176925.1 Amniataba percoides | reverse complement strand
GTGTGTGTGTGTTTTATACTGTATGTGTGCTGATGGGGGTCCGTATACCTCCGCCCTCCCTCCCTCTCTCTTCCCATGGTGGTAGTGTTTTGGCTAGTGGCCCTCGAAGCCTTTTGAAGTCTGTGGTGTTATCTGGGTGTCAGCTGTGGTGCGGATGGTCAAGGTGGGAGAACAGCACTCTCACACGCTCACACACACACACGGCCCCTGTGTCAGATAGTTACTGCGTGGACAACTGGAGTCGTTAAATGAAGTCATACGTTGTGTTTTCCCTCTGTTTGAAGTGTGTGTGCTTCCTTCCTACACTCTCATACTCTCATAGTATGTGAAGAGGTATCATGGCAACACAGCACTGCTTGTGGAGGACTACAAATAGTACAAACGTCCTAAAAAAAAGTTATTTTTTATTGTGAGAGATGAGTGACGGCTACAGTACATAGAAAAAGAGTCCACATGAGCACTGCATTAAAATATGTAGGCAGTCCATTAATTAACAAGTAAACAGGAAATGACAGCAACGTTTGCACTCACTGTGTGTGCTTGTGCATATTGGTGCAATATGCAGAATAGTTTTGAAGCCTCTCACACACACACACACACACACACACACACACACACACACCCTGATGGTGGTTGGTTATATGAGTTATAGTTTTGTTTCCCAGAAAGCCGTCCAAGCCCAGAGAGAAGACACACATGCGCACACACTCGCACTAAGTTTGGAGCATACAGTCAGCCCCGCATCATTCAAACATCACGGCCGTTACACTCCCACAAGGCCCGGGGATTGTTGGATCCTCTCAGGTGCTCAGTGATCACATCCGTCCCCCAGCGCCTGTCATGTTTTTAAGCAGACCTGGGATATTTATTTCATCTTCGATAGCTCTGCAGTTTGAACTTTTTCTTCTTCTTGTTTTTGGACTTGCGGTGCGGTGACCGGCACGCACACATTTTTTCCTTTGAGCGCGAATGCATCTGAATTTAACAAAAAGCGCACTGTTCAGCCGTGGAAACGACTTATTTAGAATAATTTATTTCAGCTAGAGTTTCAGTCAGACTTTGTATTTAATTATTTTGGATTCAGGGACACACCCCTGCCAGTAATGGTTTTTCCTTTCATGCCACCTCATCTCACGAGACTCCAGGGACTCGATCCATGTCACTCACATCCTCTCTTGTAGAAGCCTAATTAGAGAATGTATATTTTGTTCATGACCAATAAATCAGGTGTCCCTTGCAGAAATCTGCTTTGAGACTGAAATATAGCAAGCAGGTTTCAACCAGTAACAATCAGAATAAGAAACCCCGTAGCTGAATGTGTGTGAAGATGAAGATGTGAAGAAAATCAACTGGATTGCTTGAAGTTCTCGATGATGTCTCACCTCTCATCAAAGAGGCTTCTTCAGGTCTGACTGACTGGTAGGAGTAGTTTCAATTCCAGAACTCACTGCTCTCTGCATCTTCCTCTCAGAAAGCTTCTCTCAGCTTTTGAGATCTCACAGCTTTGCAGTTTTTACTCTTGGTTATTCTTGAACTTGCTCAGCTGACCAGGTCTAATGTAGTGTGTGAGTGCGGGCTGCATATGGACAAGAATCTTTGAACATGCTTGTGTATTGTTCACTCATGTTGTGGCCACATATATTACCTCTTGCTGGTTTGTGTTTTAAATGTAAGACAGTGTTTTTCAGACTTCGCGTAAACGCGTGGTCTCTTCCGTCCTCAGATGTGGCAGGTGTGTCCGTGTGTCCTCCAGTAGCCCTGGACTCTGGCGTGGGGCTCCTGTGTCAGCTGTTTGAGCAGTGGGGCCAGGTACCGGCCGGCGTCCTCGCTCTGACAGAGTGGCTGCTGGGAGAGGAAGAAGGCGAGGATGAGGCGGCCGCAGACGAAGCCCCCGGTCTGGTGAGTGTCTGGGTGACCTCGGAGCAGACACATGTTAACAACTGACATTGTTTCACTTTGGTACAAGAACATCGCAGGCAGCGCAAAGGAACAGCGTGAGACATTCACAGGACACCAGACGACACGCACTGCAAATCATTCCCATGAAGTGAAACTAATGGCAGATAACCATGCCGTTTCATTTTTTATGACCACAAAGGGGATTGTTCATTAACTAACATGGTGGAAAAAAACAGGACACAGGCCCTTGAGAACCAATCTGATTATCAATTGACTTATTAATAACATTTCATTTGAATATGAAAGTCTGAACTTTAAAATCGCCAACAGTGCTGCTATAAAACATAATAAAACACTGACCCATATGTCTGTAAAGAGTGGAATCACAGACAGCGCAACACTTCATTCTGCTTGTTGCTCTCGTTTTGTTCTGTTCACAGCAGTAGTCAAAATAACTGAGTGCTTTAAGCCACCAAGGTTTCTGCTCTCCTACCACACTTGATTGTTTCTTTCTACTTAAGACTCAGAGCACTTTGTTAAACAGCAAGAAGACATAAACATTGCAACAGAGAAACGGTGAAGTACAGGCTCTTGTAACAGATTGTCTAAATATTTCAGTTGTAAAAGGCAAAGTCTCTAGTTTTAGCGTAATGTGTTGCTTATAGCGAGAGAATTATTTTGCAGTTCCCTTCAGTTCTAAGGAGCATGTTAGCATCTTTGAGCTTATTGTTTTATTTGGTTCACTCTCATTGTCAGTTACATGTGTAAATTGGCAACAGTTTGCTAACAAGTTCTTTATATCAACTTGCGTAAAAATTGTAGTTCTGCCCCCAAGTGGCCAAAAAACCCCCACAAATACACAGTATCCAGTATATGTGACCCTCATTGTGCTTGCGAGCAGGATGAAGAGGACTTCCTGTTTGAGAAGGGCGATCTGAACCTGTGGGCCGAGCCCATCCAATGGGTGAAGCTGCTGCACAGACACCTCGGCTCCCTCGTCCTGACCTTAGAGCAGACCCTGACCCCGGGAGTGTCACAGCTGGACCAGGTCCACCAAATCAACACGCTGTCGAGTCAGGCCCAAACAAAGGCCGTCAGCTCCCAGCAGGCCCTGGACTCCCTCCCCGCCCTGCCCCAGTTCTCCTGCACCATGGAGCACGCCCGGCTGGAGCTGCGGCACCAGAGGGCCACCCTGGCTCTGGATGTGCTGCAGAGGCTGAGGTAGAGGAGTCAGCAGGGTTTGGCTCCAACAGCACCACATATTTTATTCTAATAATAAACTGAGGCATAAGTTATCAGACAAATAAACAACTTCGCTGAACCAACACACGAGACCACGGACGGGTCAAGTCTTCTTATCAAATCAAAGGAATGAAGGAAACAAAAGGATTTTTTTTACTCTGAACTTGTCTTTTACTTTGTCTTACACTGATTACCAGATGTGTTTTAATTCTAATGTTTATTGTTCCTTGATGTCTTTTTAATTAAACGTCAAAAATGACTGTATGTTGGATTCCAGCGTTTTGTTTTCCCTCAAGACTATTGAATGTCTCACTCCCTGATTACTGATAGTTTTATGAAGAAAACAGACAATAACAGTATCAACACTGTGTGAATGTGAGTGGAGAAGTCTGACAGTTGTGGAGGCATAACAATAATTCAGCCCGCGCCTGTGCAAAACAACACTTGATGCCCTGTTCCCTTATCAGCGGGAATGTGTCACACGACAAACTTCAACAGTGTCAGTATTGAGCACACAGGCTGTTCTGCTTTCTCCACGTCTACCAGGGATTTAAGGTTGGAACAAAACAACTCAGCGCCTAAAGCTTCAAGCACTGACTTCAATGGCGCGATTGTGCAGCGGCCTGAGCTTCATGGCCGAGGCCAGGGATTGTGAAAGCAAGTGTTTTCTCTGACACGTCACCAAAGTTGTATTTCAGTATACGCTTTGACTTCTACTGTATGTTTATACGAGGTGTTATTTTCCTGTGATATTTAATTTACTGCAGGATTCTTCCCATTGGACTGTGTTTTTATGCTTCCCTCTACTTTTCCTGGTTATGTAATTAGGAGGACGGCACAATGGACTACTGTCCTGTGTGTGTGTGTGTGTGTGTGTGTGTGGATTCATGCTGCCCTCTCTTACAGCTGGACCCTTCTCCTCGCCTGGTAGCCATGTTCCCTGTTACAGTAAAACTGACGTAATGTTTTGGAACAGCTCGACATCCCCCAATAAAAACAGAGCCGCGTGATGGGAGAGCGGTTTCCGCGGACGAGGACATGTTCAAGGGATTTCTCAGGAGCCTCGCGTCTGTCCTTCACATTAAGCTATTTATCACAACTTGCAAAGCGCAAATAGTTCTGGGGCAGCCCTCAGACTAATTTTAGGGTTGGTAGTAGTAGATTCCAAGCTCTTATGTCACTTGTTTTTCGCCTGATGCTATTTTTCCCTTTTTTTTTCTCTTACCTCCCTCCCCGCTTCTCCAACCAAACCATTCAGCACTTGAGAGAATATTGAATCATGTCACAGATCGAAGAAGAAAAATCATCTTAACATGCACTCCTCCAATTATGATCCTCCACGGAAAAGACTTAATGGTTACCAGTGTCGCACAAACCGGCAATTTCTGGTGATATGTGTTGCACAAAGTTTTTACACCCTCCTGACCAAAATCTCTGCCTTGTGGAGCCCTGATATAGAGCCCCGGCCTCCGCTGCCAACTCTGCAATCTTTCCACTGTGGTTTTTGAAAACTTGACATAACTCCAGGAGCAGAGCGCAGTCGTTTGACATTTTCATGCGAATGCTCTGCCATCCCGGGGAGGTTACATCACGCTGAGACGGGGGGCAGCTTATTGCAACCACACTACTCTGACTTTTCTAAGAGAGATGCTGCAGCGGCCGGGTGGCTTTGCTGAGAAGCGTCCCTAAAGATGGAGCTCTCCTTTATCCTGCATGTGGAAAGACGAGTCTGACACAGTTTTTTTAGCCAAAATGGGCCTGATGCACCTTTTGAGATCTTGTCCCAGCTCCGCTCAGCAGGGGGCGCCCCGGCCTCCTCCTGCCAGTTCCCACTTTGCTCTCACGGGGGCAGTGTTGCTCTGCTGTACCTCACTGAAACCACATTCCTGCAGTCTGGGCTCTGAGATTGGGAAAAACAAGTCAGGGAGGAACTTGGAGGAGTGGTTTAAAGAGATTTAAGCAAAGAAAATCCATTTTGCCTCCATAATGACTCGACATGTTGTGCTGCGGGGCTCACAGACTTCCTAACGTAAAGGTGATTCGGGGCCTTTAGAGGGTCTCTTTCTGAAACCAATCAGAAGTAGGTCATGTGAGCGCAGCAGGCATTAACTGCCTATTTTTCCATGTGTAGTAGACTGGAATAGGCCGCTGCTGCTCTGTGAAGGCTGATTATGCAACCATGGATTCTAAAAATTGTTCTGCACTCTGCCTGGACTCCTCTCCGCTCATACTTGTGGTCTCACCCCATCCACAGGGAAGGAGAGAGAGAGAGAGAGAGAGGCAGAGTTTCCTTCCATTACAAATCCATGTGTCAGCTTCCAAGTGTGGTGGTCCAGAGGCTGGAGGGGCGGCCTTGTCACTGGCAGGTCGCTGGCTCAAACCCCAGAGTTTGCTGTGAGATGGAGGGAGGGAGGGAGGGAGGTGTGAGGAAACCATTCCACTTTTATTTTAGCATTTGAGTTGTGGAGCTTTTGAGCGAGACATCCAGACAACCCCCACCTCCACACATGCTGCAGCTTCATTAGAGGATCCAGGTGTGTGTGTGTGTGTGTGTCTCATTTGCTGGAGAGCAGCTCCTGTAATTGGTAGACACCCTCTGATTGTTCTCTGCATTCTTTCTCAGCGAGAGTCAACCCCAAAAAGCAAAACCGACTTCCACAAAATAGGTTGTGTGATTAAAAGGAAAAAAAGTGAGTGGCTGGTGGAGGAAGGGGGGGTGGGGGGGGGGTGGTATGGGGTTAGATTTCAAGGCGTGGTGTTAAAGAATAGGCGGCCAACCGGTGAATGGAAGTTTTTTTTTCGGAGAGGAGGGGTGGAGGCGGCTCCTCGCAAAAGTTTGCAGCGACTTGAGTTCGCCCCTCCCTGAAGCCCGTCCCGCATTTATAGCAGGCCGACAGGCTGCGGCGCACAGTGAAGCACTCTGGTTCAGCGCTTCTCGAGGGGAGGAACTAAACCACCTACAGCCCCACAACACTGACCTGCCCCCCCCCTCAACTTTTCTGCTCTCCACCGGATTTAAGCCGCACAGAAACTTTTAAAGCAACTTTTTTCCACACTCACAACCAGTCGTGGCACAAACTACCGCCCGTCGCATTATCCAAGGATCCTGGTCGGTCCTCCATGAAAGAGGGAGCGCGGCAGCCAACTTGGGGAAAAGAGATGTCTGCGACCGTCTTGTCTGCCTTCTACGACATGGACATGCTTTACAAGGTAAAGATCTGAACACACACACACACACACACGCAGGTCTCCTCTGCAGCCGCAGCGCAGAGCAGCAACAGGTTGTGTGAAGCTGCGAAACAAACCATGTGCTCAGCTAACCTCTCTCTCTCTCTTTCTCTCTCTCTCTCTCTCCCTCCTGCAGCAAGATAAGAGCATGAACATGAACGCCCTCCACATCAACAGCATGCTGGATAAGAAAGCTGTGGGCGCTCCGGTCACCTCTCCGGGCTCCGGCGGATCCTTCGCGCCGGGATTTTTCCGCAGAAACTCGACCAGCAACGTGGAGGCGATGAACAACGGCAACAAGTACTCCGCGGGCTCGTACGGCAGCCTGAAGGAGAACACGCCGAGCGGCGGCAGCGCCACGGCGCTCATGAACAAGGAGAACAAGTTCCGCGACCGCGCGTACAGCGAGAGCGGGGAGCGCGCCGTGCTGCAGCAGAAGCCCGGCTCCCAGATCAACTCCACCCGCTACAAGACCGAGCTGTGCCGGCCCTTCGAGGAGAACGGCTCGTGCAAGTACGGCGAGAAATGTCAGTTCGCTCACGGCTACCACGAGCTGAGGAGCTTGTCCCGCCACCCCAAGTACAAGACGGAGCCGTGCCGCACCTTCCACACCATCGGCTTCTGCCCGTACGGGCCCCGCTGTCACTTTATCCACAACGCCGACGAGCGCCGGCCCGCTCCCGCCGCCAACGCCAACGTGCAGGCGGCGGAGCCCCGCGCGGCCCGGGAGCTGTGCGGCTACACACACCGGGAGGTGCTGCCGCCGCAGCTCGGCTACAGCCAGAGGGACAGACCAAAGCTCCACCACAGCCTCAGCTTCTCCGGCTTCTCCACCCACCACGGCCTCGAGTCCCCGCTGCTCGACAGCCCCACGTCCAGGACCCCGCCGCCGCCCACCACCGCCTCCTCCTCCTCCTGCACCTCCGCCAACAGCTTCTACGACGAGGTGCTGTCCCCCAACATGTCCTGCATCAACAGTGCCTTCTCCTTCCCCGGACAGGACTTAAAGGCCTTGCTGGCGCCTCTGGCCGTGCACACCCCCGCCGGCTTCGCCAACAACCACTCCAGCGGCGCGTACTACGGGAGCGCGCACAGCGGCGTGTGCCCGCCTTCCCCCCCGACCTACAACATGAGCCACCTGCAGGCGCTGCGCCGCCTCAGCGAGTCTCCGGTGTTCGAGCCTCCTCCCAGCCCGCCGGACTCGCTCTCTGACCGGGAGAGCTATGCGAGCGGGTCCCTCAGCTCTTCCGGGAGCCTCAGCGGCTCCGAGTCCCCGAGTCTGGACGCTGGAAGACGTTTGCCAATCTTCAGCAGGCTGTCGATTTCTGATGACTAATAATATTTTGTTTGACACGGATTTCCGGACGGGTCAGGCAGGGTGGTTGTGGAGAGGAGAGGAGAGGAGAGGAGAGGAGGGGGGGAGTGAGTGAGCGAGGCAGACTGTCCTTCCAGCAGAGGATCCGGTTCAGGCCCCCTCACCCGTCCTCCTCCCTCCACCCGACCCTCTGCTCCCATTTCAGCAGCATCTACTCTGCCGAAGTGCCTTTGAGCAAGACATTGAATCCCTCGCAGCTCCAGGGGTGCTGACCCTGCCCTGACCTCCCTGGAGGGGGGCACGCGCAGAGAGTCTCCCCCTACAGGGATCAATAAAGCTTCATCCAGTTTAAAGTGTCCTTGACCTGGCATTAGTTTAGTATATTTTTCTTGTATTGTAATATAGCTGTATTAAAACTTTAGATAGCAAACAGAAGGCATTCCATCAGTGCCTTGCCCAGGGGCTCACGGCAGCCCTCTCTCCCTTTTGCTCTATCAGGCAAGCCACACTTTTCCTGGGATTAGATGTGTGGGTGACATGACTTGACAAGAAGAAGAGACTAAGCGGTTTTCAGATTTCCTCCCATCCTGCCAAGAATATGCCTTGACTCAAAGTAACTTTTTTTTCCTTTTCTCTTCTTTTATCAAAGTGTTTTTTTTCCCCTCTTCTTTCCTCTCTGAAAGCTTCAACTTCCATTCCAGATCTGTCTTCTCCTCCCAGCGCCACCCAGTGGTTTGTTTGGTTAGTCTAGTGCGTTGCTTGGTTAAAAAGCACTCTTGAGTTGGGTTTGTTTGGGGAAATCACTGCTGATGGTTGAATATATATTTTTTTAGCTGTTTTTTGAGTGATTTACATAGCTGTGCATAACTGGCTATGGACTATTTAACTTATTTATTATCTTGTGAAAAAAGTATAGGCTACATTGGTAATTTGTGTCCATACTGTATTTATCAAGTATGATGAAGCAATAGATCTATATTCTTTTATGTTTAAATTATGATCGCCATTATTAATCTGCATAAAGTGGAGTGTATGTTCTTTTCACAGTAATATATATATTTTGTTTTTTTTTCTCCTTTTTTTGTAACTTCACTTGGTTATTTTTATTGTAAATGAGTAAAAAAAAATCTTAATTTAAGAGAACGTATGTGATATTTATTTCATTAATTTTGTTTCCTTGTTTACGTTTATTAAAAAAAGTTTGCGTGATTGCTGTTTGCTCCTGAGGTTGTGTGTCAGTGCTGTAGAAGGCTTTTTTTTTTTTGAGGATCCCTATTTAGATGTTTCTGTAGAATGTATAAACGATGTGGTTGTACAGACCGTCCAAACCTTACTTCTTTTGTTGATCTAGATCAGACTTCAGCGACAAAGAACCCAAGTCAATAAATTAACCAAAAAGTATTTTTGTTTTTTTTTTTTCTCTGTTTGCACGAGGTCACACTGTGATTCCAGCCACGTGCTAAAGAATGTAGCAATCCCTTGTGCCCCAGTATTATTGTGTAGTGCCTACGGGGTTCACCATCTTGACATGCCTTAAAATTAACCAAATAAAGTATTTTTCCTACATGGCATCTTTTATACACAGGTTGAACTGAATGTAGTGTTGGATTCTGATTTTTTTTTTTCTTTTTTTTTTTAAGGTTGTTACCACTCAGACACTCTGACAAAAACAACCGTAACCTTTCTAAATCCCCATTCCTCTTTATCATTTTGATTTCCTTTTGCTCTGTTTTTTCTTTTTTTGATATTGAAATCTAGTCTTGAGAGTTTGCTGGAGAGGGAAGTGGATGAACATGTTTGGTTTGTACATAGTAGGTACAGGGGGATGCGCACTATGTACTTTTGACTACTTTATCAGAAGTAAAGCTTTTTGAATGTAACAAAAAACGGACAAAAAGGCAACGAGAGTTGTAATATTTTTTTGGGGGAGTCAGTTCACTACAAATTGAGTGTGAGACTGTTAACTTTGTACTGTACATTTTTTGTAGTTCTCCCAATAAAATTCATTTTGAAAAAGTTCCAGACTGTTGGGCTGTGATTTCTTATTCATTTGAGCATTAAGATGCAACAGGTGTGGCATCAGAAACATGAAGTGCTGCTGTCGAGGAGCAGAGCTGCAGAGTGATTGTTCCTGATCCTCACGTAAACACAGGAGATGTTACAGCACAGCTACTGTCTCCTCTTGAAAGAAGGCTGGAGGCAGAGGGATGCTCTGTGTCCTGGGTGCAGTGAAGGCCCAGCTGCTTTGTGACACTGCTTGGCTTGGGGCCTTTTCGGGGGCTTTGCAGCAAGTACAGGCCCCTTGTCCGCAGTATGCAGTCAAAGCACTGACCAGTCAGTTCTCCTGAGAGGCCTGAATTCCAATGTCCTGTCAAACAAAGGAGGAACGACAGCAGTGTAGGTGGGATCTGGTACAGGAAAAGTCTGGAAGTTCATTATGAACATGAACAAGCAGCACCACCGCATAAACCCAGAGCCCTGAATAAACTTTGCAATATTACATAATGTGTAATGTTCTTCTCTAAACAGAGTGTGATGAGCGATCGCTCTGCACCATCTCAGGAATGAGGACTGGAATTTTAAAATGGAAAATGTTTAGGAGCCCAGACTTACAGTCCGCTCACTGTGCTGGAGGCTCAGACAGAGAGTTTGTCTGGATCCCTGCCGTCAGGATAAGATGTTAATCTTTTAATGCGTCATGCGTTATGATCCTTTTGTCTGACATAATATACACTAGCAGTCTGAAAACACCCGCAGCCCCAGAGAGCAGCCACTTGAAGTATGGATAAAGATTAGCCAGTGGTGGAAGAAATAGTCAGATCCCTTACCAAAGTAAAATTACCTTTACTGCAATGTAAGCAGACATTTGCAAGGAAAGTTTTGCACAAATCCTACTTGTCCTACTACACCTGTAAAAGTGTCAGTGTTATCAAATTCAAATATCAAAAGTACATGTTCTGCAGAGGAAAGGGCCTTGACTTACAGACATACAAGAAACATGAATAGATTATTGATACGCTGGTAAGTTACTGTAGCTGGTCAATAAGAAGCTATTTTGAAGTTATAAATATTTGATAATATTTACATCTAAAATGTAGCAGAGAAGATGTGTCAGAAAACGGAGGTGCTCAAGTAAAGTACAACTGCCTCAAAATACTACTACAAGTACAGTGCTTGACTTACTCACCACTGAAATGACAAAGCAATGGCTGGACACTAAGCCTGGTATTACAGCTGCTCACCAGCATGACAAATCAATGCGCTTCAATCCCATGTGAATGATCCTATATGTTGCTTCTCTAATTCATCTTTCAGAGTAACCCAGAAGAGTGCCGTTAGCGTGAGTGATATCACCGCTCTCTGAAGTCAGACCGGCTGAGATGGATGTATCGGCCTGGGATTTGGACACCAGCCATTGAAATATAACTGATTAACTCTGCAGCTGTAAATGTGTTTCTGCTATAAGTCACTTGAGAAGGTAAAACAGGGACAGTGGCAAGTTTTGCAACTCGTCAGCCTGTAGCAGGGCAGCGTATCCCCTGTCCTGACTGGAGTGTCATATTCGGTCATGTCTAGACCAAATAAAAGCCCTGGCCTACATTTTAGTGTGAAGCCACTGTTGTGCCTCGATTTCCAGGAGCCTTTCAAAGAAGAACTGCCTTCTGCGGGCTATTCTGCAAAGTTATCGGTGGTAGCAAAGGCATTAAGAAAATAAAGGGCTCGGGAGTCATGTGGTGCCGGGAGTTCACGCCAAGATAAGGCGGGCTGATAAGGGCTCCGGCAAATATTTACTGTGTCCTCAGGCTTTCATAATGAAGTGTTTATCAGAGCAGAGCCGCACAATGTGCCGGGCCCTGCCAAGTCGGATCCATGTACCTGTGACTCAGTGTGTGTGGGAGCATGAGTGAGTGCGCTTTAGTGGGTCAATCAACAAACCCACATATAGTGTTTGATTTAGTGTATTAGTGTTCATATATGTTATGTCTTTCAAAGATTAACTTTCTATATAAGGATGTGTGTGTGTGTAGTGGTGGTTGTGTGTGTGTGTGTATAGTGGTGGTTGTGTGTGCATGCAGGGGTCTTGCCGGTTAATGGATCTGGAGCTCCTACAATGAAAGGAAACACTCTTCGACTTGTGATTAGGGCAGGAAGAGTCCCACTTCCTGGCCACCACCCATTTCCACCTCTTCTTCGTCCTGCTGTTTTTCCTCCTGCCTCTGCTTCCCCTCTCCTCTGTAGTGGCGGCTTCTAGAAGTTACTATTTGTGTTCCTCCGCAGCACTGGGAAGCTCGGCTCGTCCTGGTATTGTTTTGGCACGCTAAGCCCAGACCTGGGGTCATGCAGTAATAGCACATGCTTCTTAGACTTTGTTTAAGCCTACATGGGTGCCAGATGGGTGGCGCTCTGCCAGACAGAAAGTGGAGAGCAGAGGTTGTTCATCATTTTTGTGTCACAAACCCCCAATTAGATTCAGATAAGGCCTTAACCTTCCATTTGATCCAATTCTCCCCCAGGCTTTGTTTTTGTTGATTTAGTAATGAAGTAGAAGATTACAGAGGTTTAACTGAAATCTTCCTCTCTTTAATGAGCTATAATTAATGCTTAGATTTAAAGTGAAAGTAAACACTTTCTCATTTCAGTAGGGACAACCCCCTAAAGATAAATCATAAATCAGTGAAGAACCCTTAAAAAGTCCCGCCTGTATGCTTATCTGTGATCGCCAACTATGTGACACTATTCTGGATTCACAATGTTTAAAGTGGGTGTGTGTGTGTGGGTGTGAAACTGGCATGAAGCCCCACCCAACTGGCATCGCTACAAGGTTCAAACAAACATGTCCAGCTGTCAGACTTTTTTAGCAGCATTCAGTGAAAGAAAATTCATTTCAAAGATAATTTGATTAGTTCATTACTGAAGTAACTTTGGGTAGTAAAAAAAGGCAGATGACATCTGAGCCTGTCATGAGGCAGCAGGGAAGCTCACAGAAAAGAGAAGGTTATTGTATAATTGAATGAATTCTTTCAGGAATCTGGTTCTGCCTCATTGGATCCTTTTCTCTCCAGCCTAGTTAACATTTTTTAACTCATTATTTTTGCTTTATGGCCCGCAACTTTACTCATTTGGTCCTGTCTCACCACTCCCGCTGACATCATTATCGAAAGTTTGCTGACAGTGTGTGCCGCCTGTCCAGAACCAAATGGCAGACAGACACAGTTTGAGACTAGTTGGGCAGCCAAAGAGATGGTAGTTGGTGAAGTCCAAAACAGAATATTTATAGGACTTACATTTACATTTGTCAAGTGAAAAATCCAATTGGAACATTTGGCAATAATAACAAATATATTTATATATCCTCACCTCGCCTCAGCAGGTTCAATGTGTTTTGATCTGTTAGAGTCAAAACTCAAGCTCCCCTCCTTTTTAGGTTGACACAAATATAATTTATGTGACTTCATTTTATACATCAGAAGTATCAAAGTCTTCTGAAAGTCCACATTAACATGTTTCAGGTTATATTAGCTGTATTATATTGTTCGGTGCTAAAAACATCATCTTCTCTCTATTTTCAGGAAACAGCTTCAGGCCCCACACTCAGCCACAGTGCACAGATGCTGAATAAGGTAAGGTTGTTTGCGCAGTGGATCTGAAGTCCGGTGATGGTCAGAGGCGAAGGATGGGTGGAGGGAGTTGGCTGAGGCCGGTCACGTTCGGCTGCTCCGCCATGTTCCTCTCCCCTCAGCGCCTGCCGAGCTGTAAATATTTACAGAGCATCTTGTGAGAGGCCTGGGTGTTTACCGCCAATGCTTGTGGCTCCTCAGCGCGCGTGTGCGCGTGTGTGTCGGCAATGCAGAGGAGATGCTTCCCTTGGTCCTCACACAGTGTAAACCCTGAGCCGTGTGTGTGTGTCGGATGAGGCACTTCCCTTGGTCTCTCCACAGTTTACTAACACTGGCCCCTGGCTCTTGTTCAGGCCCCGGCTCTGAGCTCTGTCTATGAATCAACAGTGAGGGCTGGTGAGCAGAGAGGCGCTCGCCCTACCTTCTCTGACCCCTGCAAATGACAGAGAGAGAAAGATGGCAGAAGTGTTTGTTTACCGCGCCCCGCCCTGTATACGGGGCCGCGGCGCTGACATCACGTCTTTGCGGGTGGAACATTCTCATAAAACATGTTTTCTTTACTCCTTTCCCAATGTAAATAATACAGAGGGTGTAAATACCATTAAGGGCTCGGCCGGGCTGTTTTTAGGCAGGCGCTGTATAAGGATGTTTCCAGATTCGTAGAGCACTGGGCGGAAGTTTCTCTGTGGTATGGTCACTGAGGTACACATAACCTGGCCTGGGCCTAATTCTGTCTCTGCCTGCTTAATTTCAGAGGTCACTGTATTCTTGGCTGCCCTTTAATCTGCTCCAGAGACCATGATAAACTTACAATGTAAGATAAGACGCTTTTACAGAGAACCTCCCAAGTTCATGCCTGAGAAAGCTAATTATCCTCAGAAAAATGAGAGTAAAACTAACACGTGAGCTGACTTTGTCACTGATTTAAGTTGTGGCTTTTCTCTGACATCCCCTCCACTGATGCTAAAACATGAACCAGTAGCATAAACAGAGCCATAAAATAATGTCAATGACACAGCGATATCTATCTGAAGCTAACAAAAGCTAACATTAGCCATCATCAAGCTATCAAGCTACTGCAAGGTAAGAATGAATGTTTTGAAATAGTGTGTTTTCTGCTCATGGCCTTTATGTATGACGAAGAGTGTGTTATTTTGTCACATATTTCCATGACACACTTCCCACAGGGGTCCCTAAAATCAGCGCTGCTAGCTAACATTAGCCATCCTAAGTTGGTGGCCATGTCAGTGCAGCTAATTAAGGTTGTAGCAGCTAAATTGGGCTCAATTGAGCGAGGGGTGTGTTTGTTGCCCATGAGTTAAATGTTATTTCCTCACAGTGAGCTTCAGCACTGCTGCCTTTGTGAAAAGTAAGCTTCTATCTTTAACTCGCTCTTTAGCTCTTTCTGTCACCCCGCGCCATCGATCTGATTAGCGTTTCGAGAGAGGAACCTGAAAATAACAATCACTATCTCGGTGCCGGTTGTGTGTGTGTGTGTGTCACTCACTCTGCCCGCTTGGCCTCTGCAGCCCAACGTGACTGCGGCCCGAAAGCTGCACAGGGGGTGAAAGGGAAGAGACGGAGAGCGGGCGCGAAAGTCTCAGGCCTGGGTATGAGAGACGCAGCTGCAAAATGTAACATGTCCTATCTAGTTCAGTAAGGGGCTTTACTTAGACCGGGCGCAGCCTCTGAGCACGTGATTGGCGGCCCTGAGCTCGGGGAAGTATCTGTGAGGTGCGAGGGTGGGACTGCGGGAGGGCTGAATGCAGGGAGTGTGTGTTGACATTGCGTGCGTTTGGCCTAGTTACGCTCTCTGACCAATGGCGATGGAGACAGAGAGAGCCACACATGAGCGCCCAGGCCAGTCGTGAATGAGGCTTCACGGTCGGCGCTGCGGTCTGAGAGAGCAGAGGGTGAGAGGGAAGGGAGTGAAATTATGGAGCATGGCAATAAGTGGGGGAGATTGACATGAAAATATTTAATGGGGGTGTTTATTTGGAGAGGCTCTTGGCAGCGAGCGTCCCTGACTTCTTTCATTTGCCTTCTTCAGTAAACACTTTTCAGCGTGGAAGAGAATCCCCGAGGTCAGTCTGTTCAGGTTTGAGTGAGTCCATCCGTCCATACGTGT
This sequence comes from Amniataba percoides, assembly GCA_037176925.1. NCBI lineage: Eukaryota > Metazoa > Chordata > Actinopteri > Centrarchiformes > Terapontidae > Amniataba > Amniataba percoides. The sequence goes on along the minus strand of JBAJHX010000033.1, from coordinate 3,662,364 downwards.
GTGTGTGTGTGTGTGTGTGAGAGAGAGTCGATGTGGATGTCCATGCGCCCGCTATGCACCGAGTAATTACATATAATCATCCAAAATGTTTATACTGTACAAATAGCATAACTATGCTGAGTGAGTGGCTGTGTGGGACGGGTGTAGCTGGCGTTGTGAATGGGTCCGGCCGCTCCGTGATTACCCAGGATCAGGGCCAGACTCGGATTGTTATGCAGCAAGACAGAGGGCCTGCTAACACTCTTCATGACCGCCACATCCATACCGCTCTACTGTATACGACATATCATAAAGACACGTGTGTGTAATGCAGTCATCATGCCTCTTGGCCTTGCTTACAGTAGAGGCCGCGGGAAGGAAGTTCTTCGTTCATGCTACATGAATGCCTTTGCTGTGACAAGCTTCAACCACAAAACTGTTTTATATTCAATTAGTCCAGTCAGACGTTCATTAAACTCATTCAGTTCTTACACTCATGCTTCTTATTAAGCTTTGAAATACACACACCTGCCAAATAATAATCATGTTAAATCAATTGTTTTTATGATGCATACTAGACTGTACAGTATGTTGGTGTCATTGTATGACTCTTATTTTGCATTTCCTTGCTAATTAGTGCCTGATGTGTCATTTCCTGGCGGAAACATTTTTATTTGTATTGTTACTGTTTAATCAGAGAACATTATGCAGTTCCGATTAAATAAATCCCATGTAACCATGCTGATGTCAGCATCAGCTCAATTTCTGCTGTATTTCTGTGAGTGCAGCCTCGGAGCTGCTGCCGTGGCTGGAGACTGTCTCTGTACCCTTGTAATAAGCTTTCAGTGTCGATGTCAACCATTCATGCCGAGTCAAGGCACTCGTAACCTTTAGATCACTATCATGTTGAATCTGTAGTCTTTGTTCATGTTGGTGTTATGCATCACTTGGTATCAGTATGGAAGAATTAATAAATTATGAATGCTCGTTACTTCATCAGAAACAATAGAAAACAAGGTATAGAGGTGCCTCTGGCTGTACAGAGTTCAGAGCGCCTTTGAGGTTTGACCTGCATCTGGCAGAGAGTTAAAGGGGGCTAAGGGTCACATGGTCCCGGATGTGTTGCCGGTAAGGCCATGTGTATCTGTGTATGTGGGTGTGTGTGTGTGTGCCAGCAGAGGAGGAGGGTGTTGGTTGTACTTCTCGGTCCAGTTGCAGTGCTCTTACTCACGTCCATATTTCATATCTGCGGCTTTCAAACAAAAGCCGTATGTTGATACAATCTGCTGGCCAGCCAGAGGAAATGGCTGTTTGTGTGCTCACTAATGATGTTTCTATTTCTCTTTCTAATGTGCTCCAGTTTTTTTTCCAGTGAGCTCATTAGATTGCCTTGTTTCATTTCTCAACATAGCCACACATCTATTCTTCTTTGGGTAAGAGTTTCATCATACTTGTGTGATGATGACGCTCTCTGGGTAAAGTCTAATCATGTCCTGTGATTCAGCATGAGTATTGCATTTATTATTGTGGACAGATGCTGTTACCAGTGATCTGTAGGTGAGACTGGGTGCCTTTTTGTTTAGCTGAAGCTCTTCTATAAGAATTGGATGATGCATATTCTTTAAGGAGGGTTTATGATTTCACTTCATGAACAGATGGAAGAGTAGAGTTTCGACTTGCATACAGTAATGTACAACTATCAAATGACAGTAATGTCCTGTCCACCTGTTCAGGTTAATCGGGTTGGTTTTCCGTTTGCTTGTTTGACATTTTTGGAAACACACTTTATTACTTTCTTGCTGAAAGTGAAGCGAGAAGATCGCCACCACTCCTGGATACCATTCTAGGAGTCTGGTTGTCACCGTGAGGTTGCCAACCAGAGGAGACTACAGGAAGTGTTGAATAAATGATACTGCACATTGCATAAAGGGCAGCAGAAATCGCAGGGCTGGGGGGAGGTGATGAAGGCCCAGCCACTTTGTTTGGGCCTGGGGCTCTCCTGTAAGTTGCATATTCAAGCAGTTGAATATTTTTACAAAACAACAGTGGTGGCTTCACACGCCGGAGGTCTCGGCCGTGTTTGTACACTGACGGAACTGATATTTGGCAGCCTCCACCATGTTCACAAACTCACTGTTTTACTGTACAGATGTCAGACCTGCTTCCATCCTCCTCTGGCCATCACCCCCGCCCTCTCCGTCCATCCTCTACCGGTGTGCTGCAGCAGCCGGCCGGTCCTCCATCAATGCCTCCTTTAAGGGTCAGTGGATGAGGGCTGCAGCACAGACCACCTTTATCTAGCGCTCTCAGGACACTCATTCATACACCAGAGAGGGAGAGCTATCTGCAGCAACACACACATACGAGCAAACACACACACGCACACACACACACACACACTGAGCAAAGCCTGTGTATGTGTGTACTTGCTTACTCAAACACCATCGGGGAGCGAGAAAACACACCTCCTGCGCTCATTTGCAGACTCTGTATGTACATCTGTGTCTGTGTGTGTTTTGCATCTGGGACTATGCATACACACACCTCTGTTTACTGTAAATAAAGATAGATTTCATTTTATAAACAAACTCATGTTTATTTGAATGATCAATCTTAAACCTGTGCTTGTGTGCAGCCATTCAGGCAGTCTGGTTTTTTTGGTGCGCGCCATGCGGCAGCTTCTGCAAGATGAACAGCAGAGGCCGTTGGCTGTTTCCCAGGAGGCTTGCCCGGCAAAAGTCAGATTTCTGATTGGTGCATTTCACCCTAATAAAGAAATTGGTATTTAAAAGATGAGTCATAACCACCCATGCACATTCATATTGAGTTTATTTTGTTTGGACAAACACAGAGTGACCCACACACATACACATAACTAAGCAGACAGTCAGAGTGGCCTCAAATCACCCAAACAAAACAAGAAAGTGGATGTTACTAATAAGAGAAGAATGTGTCCTTAAACAAAGGAAAGTGGGTCGTGTTTTTTTTTTCTCTGCTCATTCATAAATTGTACTTCTTCAGTCATTTCACAGAGATGCTAAAATGTAACTAAAACAAGACTAATTTCACTCCCACTGGCAGCACTGTTCACTTAATCTAAAAGAATAACAAACTCAATTCAAGCCCAAACCAAAAACCAGTGCACCCTGATTAGCGGGATCAAGCGCGGAGTGGCGGTGACACATTTCGCATGTTGTAACGCTAACTGATGGCAATAATGAACATAATGACAGACGGTGAGTCATTAGACCTGAGGCGCTTAGACTTCTGGACCTAAATTACAACCTTCCTCTCTTGTTGCTGTGTGTGTGTCACTATAGTACAATACATTGGTTATTTAGCTGGAGCCAGTCTTATGCAACATTCATTTCCAAGCGAGGCTGTTTTGGAAACTCCTTAACCCCATTTACTGAAAGCGAGGCCTGCACAAAGTCACAAGCGTCTCATCAGAGAAACCCGGCGAGGGTGGAACAATGATAACCGTTTTCCTCTCGCAGTTATGTGATCGTGACATGATTACAATATAAGCTATGTATTTTCAGTCAGAGAGGGCATTTCCTCTCCTTCCAGTGAACCTCCAAGCACCCATTTTTTTCCATTTTGGACCGAGGTAGACAAGCTTGACGGGCCTGCTGTGCTGTGTTGCAGTTGCTGAGCTATGATTGGACAACTGCTGTTCGTGGGAGTTTAGTGAACCTCCAATTCCAGCTGGAGGCATTCGCAACCACATATCAGTGAAGTAATATTGATGGGAGAGCAGATCATAGCCTCTTTCCCTCATATCCACACAGAAATCCCCAAGGACTCCTGCTCTCCAGAGGAAATGAGAGGTTTAAGATCTCACTGCTGATAAAGTGGCAAATCTGTCGCCGCGTGTTTACACAGCGGCACGTTTTCTGCTGCTTCCCAGTACCGAAGACCGGGCCAGAGCTTCCAAGTAAAATTCTTTTTCCTCCACTGCTGTTCATTAGAGAAGCGTTAGATCAACTGTTGAAGAAATAAGTTGTTTTCTCTTTTTTTTCATTCCCAGAGAAGTGTATGAAGTCATTCACTCTTTTGGCCGTGCATTAATTCCTTGTCAAACATCTTGGCATGTGAATTCATATTCATAGAAGTAGTTTTCCAGCACTGAGGTTGACATTTACTGAGGGGTTATTTTACGCTCTTGTAAAAGTCTTTCCAGTAGAAGCGAGGTTGTCAGAGCAACTGAGGCCAAAAGGCAAAATGTGTGAAGACTTTGTGTGAGAGAAATGAAATAGAGCTAAAGAACTCCTGAGTTAATAATGTAATCCTGATTATTTTGAGTTTCATGTCAGATTCCATGATGCAGATGTGTTAAAAGCTTTAGATGCTCTACAACAGTTGTCCAAACTTTTTTGAACATGTTGACTTGTCTTTTGTGCATCGTTATATAAAGTCAGATAGGCTGGTTGGTCGTGTGTGATATGAAAGAGATGTTTGTTGGTGAACCTGTAGAGAATAATCATCCATGCTGCAGCTCTCTTTTTAGCATCTTTCATTGTCGCTTCATGTTTCAATCTTCAATCAACCTTGTGTCCAGCTGTTTTCAGTGAACAAACAGACAGAGTGAGTGAATGACTTTTGTCAGGTGCCCGGAAACAGAACTCCAAAACTATGCAAATATTGTGCTGTGCCGGCTAACCATATTTGCTAACAAGTGACCCAACTTCTTGAAAGATGATAATATAAATAATGATATATACATAATATCTCACTGGGTTCACTTCTCTGGCTGCCCCCCATCCCCAGACTCTTGCTGCATTACTTTTCATGCTCACAGAGGTCATAAAAAGAGGTATAATGATGTACAATATATCATAATGACACTGATTGATGTATAGACTTTCTTTCCTATGCTGACTACATTACACAGTCCAAAAGTACAAATCACAGTTTTTTCTGTGAAGACTTTTAGTGCCCCATCCTCTCATTTTTTTGTGGCGTTTTCAAGGAATGAAAAAGATCATGTGATCATACAAACAATAAACAGATGATTGCTGCAAAAGCTCTGCTGATAGCAGGTTTAGGCTGAAGATAACAGCCCCAGAAAAGGTATATATATCATTCAACCAGGTCTGGAGGGAAAGCACAATAAAATGGATCATAACTTTTCTGACACTGGCATGTCAAGTCAAGTATGCCTGATATCACATGTGCAGAGCAGCGGTTCCTGACCCAGCCCAAGCTCTCTAGGAAAACAAGGAAACTCTCAGACAAAATCTTAGTACGTGGAGGAAATAAAAAAAAAACAAACAAACATGAAAGTGAAACTCAAAGACAGATTGGACAGTTGGGGGTCCAATAGGAGCTGCCGGTGGGAAAACGGTGATTACAAAAATGTAACAAAAAGTTGGAAACATGAACAACTGCAATCCGGTTGCCAGCTGGGTGAGTTTCCCTCCACCACATGTCGGGACGTCACTCCTGCCCTGCTCCGCTCCGGGTTGCAACACTGACCTAGATCCTTATGTAAAGATGACTGTGTGTGTGTGTGTTCACATGCACGTATGTAACATGATAAGGAACACAGGTGGCCACGTTGCCGCTCTGCACCAGGTTCATTCTGACCACAGGCCCACTTTTTCCAAACACACCACTGTATAACAGGGCCTCACACACACTCACATACACACTCTGTGCTGTAGTTATTGACTTACTAATGCCATAAGCCTTTACTTGGCAAATAGAAGCTGTACACATGATGAAATGTACACGGAGTACTCATATGACCTGGAAACAGCAGAAACCAATGAAGAAGAATTGAAGGAGATGATGGTAATGAAATCATGAAGATCAGATACAGATTCAGACAAATATATTTCTTGGAATTTTACTCTCAAGCTTGACAATATTTTAAATAGATTATGACTTATAAATAGACTCAGCCAGACAAAAAGAAGTTGTATTAAGGACTAGCAGAGAGACACATACACAAATATATGTTGGCACTCATTTTCTTTTTCAAACAAACGCAAACACACAAACACACATTCACAGTAGTATTAGATCCCCAGCAGTGAGACAGCATGTTAAAACGTTTAAATTCCTCCCTCTTGCCCCTGGGTGTACACAGAGGAATCTCAGGCCCATCCAATAAAACAGAGTGTGTTTGTACGACTCCTGACCACTGAGGGCTGCTTTTCACATCACCAAATACTGTACATTCCTTCAAATGGTAAACACATCCCCATCCCACACACACAAATACACACACACACACACACACACAGTGAAATACTGCTGTGTTTGTGTGTGTCGGCGCACGGCACATAAATCTGGTGAGTCAGAGATAGCTGATGTGATAACTGTTGTAGTGAGTGTGCAAATGAGTGTGTGTGAGTATGTGTGCGTGTGTCATTAGTGCCAAGCGCCGCCCAGCTCACCTGAGTGGACCGGCGGGGAACAGCTGGAACCGGGCAGCAACATCTGTCAGTCGCGTCAAACCCACACCTACTGTCTCTGCGCCGTCTGTGTGTGTGTGTGTGTGTGTGTGTGTG
>JBAJHX010000033.1:3614653-3628166 GCA_037176925.1 Amniataba percoides | reverse complement strand
ATGGGTTAAGATGCAGTGAGCAATCATACAATCAGACAAACTTTCCGGTTCAACTTTTACCCGACATTATTGCTGTTCACTTTGCACTGGTCACATTTCCACGGGGGGCTCGAGAGCTCACTCGCTACACAGGGAAATCTGTGTGGTGGCCGCACACATTGTCAAAGTGTTCTCAGCCTGTGTGTGATGTCAGCACTCATCGGAGGTTTCATTAGTGGTTTCGTCATTTCGCTTCACCTCCTGAGCTGCAGTGGGGAATGCGCATTGAACAAGTGCACATAGCTTTCAAACTGAAGCAACGCTAAGTGCTAGTCAGTGGACAGCTGCAGTGTGTGAGCCTGTCAGAAGTCCTGACGTAACAGCGTGCTTACGGTGGGGATGAGTGGCAGGGTGCATCGACAATCTTTAATTTTTCATTCTCTATGCTTACAAACCAGTGCAACACCAATAACGCTCATCCTAAAGTGTGCATCCTTATTCTGATTATTAAATATTATTAGAGTATAACGTTTAGCTTTGATTGGTAGTCTGGTTATTCTGGCATTCTTATTTCCAACATTGCCGACGGCTTGTGTTTCCTGCCCTGTCATTGCTTTCATGATGTTTCCATCTCCCCGCTTCACTTGGTTGCTGAAATGTTATCGTAATGAACTTGCAATAAACTTGAAGTTATCCTTTTTGCGTATCATGTGCGACTTTCCAAAGACCCTGGCACACTTACAGACAGATAAAAGAGTTGGATAAACAGAGATATAAAAAGGCCTGAGCTCTCACCGTGTATTCAGACCTCTGGTTGAGGTTAGGGGAAATCCTAAAGCCGCTCCATTGGACGGCACTTTGTTTATCAGCTACATTTTCTACAGCAGTCTGCAGCGGTCATGGTGACTGTGTAAAGTTTGTCTTTTCTAAGTTGCGGGTAACCAAGTCCTGAATGACTGAGATGCCAGCTTTCTGTATTTGTGTGTCTGTCTCGCTGCCCTAAGTGATTATATTCTGTTTTAAACACAGTTGAATTTGCCTTTTAATAGGGATTTCATGGGAAAACAGAATTGTAACAACTCATGACTGACCTTACCCAACACAGTCACACAGAGTATACACACACACTGTAAAACAGCTGGAGGTTGCCCCGGGTGCAGTGCTCCACTGTGTTGACTGACAGGTGCTTTAACAGGCTGTGATTGGCTCTAATCTCACCTGAGATGGACCACGCTCACTCCTGTCTGCGGTAACAGCACTTGACACACACACACACACACACACACACACACACACACACACGACTACACTCGTACACACACACCTACCTCACCCCCTGCCTCTCTACACTAACAATACCCCCTCAATGTCTCAAACTGTGTCTCTCCAAACTTCATCCGTCCCACGTTCATTTGGAAATGAAGACATTCTGTTTGATCTGCATAGGAATTTCCCCTTCTCCCATCTCTAGGACAGAGGGAGAGAGAGTCGCACAATGTACCAGTTAAAAAGACTTGGTCTCCATTGAAACTGGGCCCTCTAAACTCCCTGTAGAGCCCCCGGGGCCCCCATTACGGTTCTGGCTTCTATAGAAGGAGCTGCGGCGCTGAACACTGGGCCTCCTTGTATTCTCCCGGTGCCCCAGCCGAGAGCCATTGACAAGCCCCACAATGTCCCGAGCGCTCCTTTACAGTAGAGAAGGGCTCTTTTCTCTAAAGGGTGGCTCGGGACTCAGAGAGGGGGACCTACTTTTTCACAAGGAGCCCTCTCCAATAGAGGCATCTGCAATCTGTTGCTTGCCCCCAGCCCGGTCCAGCCCCTTCTCCCCTTCAGCTTCTTTTTATTGCAAACCGGCTGCGAACAAGGACAAATCGACCATGAATTCCTCAGCGCCTGGCAGGCACTGCCCGCTCCAGCTCTGTAAACCCTCTCTCCTTTTATCTTGTACTCTCCCCTCTCTCTCTCTCTCTCTCTCTCTTTCTGAGCATTCAGTCTCCCCTCCCTCGCTCTCTAACTCTGTCTTTTGTGTAAAAAAAAAGCCCTGAAGGCCTGTTTTTTCCTAAACTACCCTTTTACTTCCCGCTCCCTCCTCATGTGTATCTTTCAACTGCTTCCCACTCTCTCTCCGGGAGTGAATTGGCGAATACAGGAGGTGAGAGGGCTAACGAACAGAGCTCCCAATAAAAGGCCTTTATACAGAGCTGATGAATGGGAATCTGTTTTACAGGGCATCCACCCATCTACCACCAACTCCATCCCATGTCGGTTCCCCCCTGTGAGATAAATACAGATATGAGACAACGGAGGGGGGAACAATCCTTCATGCGAGGTGTGTTGTAGCTGTGAGACCACACTGATGCTGGCAGCGTTCTGTCTAAAAGTCTAAACTTTGATTTCACTATCAGAATTCTTTCAGAAAATCAAGAGATATGACATCTAAAACTGTGGAAGGTAAAGTGAAGTTGTACAAGAATACTGTGCTGTCAGTAAGTGTCCAGTGTGTCCGTCTTCCTGTCTTCCTGTGAAGGAACTTCGGCCTCGGGGGGGTCACACAGTAGCTGCTGTATAAGTTCACTACAGGCCCGAAACAGGGTAATTCAAACCAGAGCACCATTTAAATCCTCCTCTCTCTCCTCACATCCTTCCTTTAGAGAGAAGCGAGGCCTACATGGTTGCCGTGTGGACACCCACACATACAGAAGCTTGCTGTTTAACATCACAGCTGATGTGCAGTCCATATAGCAGTATGTGTACTTTTGCCAGCCTAGCAGTCCAGCACAACAGATGGAAATTCAAATTTACATTCAAATACAACAGGTGTCTGGCAGCTTATAAGCTATGACTGCTTCAAAGTTGATTTTTCATGATCCTGATGAGGATGAATATTTTCCAAACCTTTATGCCTACATTCTCTCAAATTCAGCACTTATAGTTGCTTTGGCCACTTTGTGATAGGGAACATATAATGACCTGATAATATTTTGGTCTATTTTATTCAGCAGCTGGTGATGACTGTCTGTCCATCTTTCATTGCTGGCAACGCAGCTTATTGTGGGTTTATCAAAGATATTTCCTGAAATAAGCTTTCTGATATTAAGCAGTTCTGTAGGGTTGAGGTTAACTACTTTCAGGGAAAGCAAGCCATTCACATCCCAGTACTTGTAATTTGAAGTCATTTTTAATTTGAAACAGCCACTGAAACACATTTTAATGAAACAACAGTTTGAATTTATGATCATCTGCTCACCATAATATAATGTGTTATTTTTGCTGCTAATGACGGAGTAACATTAGACTGACAGAGAAGGCATAAATGTAATCCAGCCCGATGACATGAGGAACTGATGCCACATGGAAACACATCCCCACACGCTTAAATACGCACTTGTACATGTATGAACCCACACAGACACCTACAGTAAGTAGGTGCTCTCCACAAGCTCTCCACAAACACAGGACCTTGGTCACTCAAGCCCTCTGTCAAGGCCACTCTCATCGTCTTCCCTCCTCCCTCGCCCTCTGTAAAGCCCAGGGGATCCAGTCATCCAAGGCCACTCCTCTGTGCACATCTGCTGTGCTGGACAGCCAAGCTGGCAGGCGAGGCGAGGGGCCGATTTGGGGCCCGGCAGTCAGGGTACTTGGCTTTGGAAAGGCTTGGGGGCTGGCGGCTGGATGGAGGGGGGTGGGATGCCTCAGAGCAGTGTGCGGGCTTCCATGGAGATACTGTCTTACAGTGTTTACAACCTCCCAATAGCGTGTCCGACCTCTCCTCCCCATCCCTCTATTCCTCCACAGGCCCACTGTGTCCTTCCTCTTCTAATGTAAATGTCGGGGGCTGGCAGGCCGATGAGTGTGAGTGTGTACATGTGTGTGTGCGAGGGTATGGGTGGGTAACTTGTTTGAGTGATTCTCTGCCTTCCCTCTGTGTCGGTGTGTTTTACGGTGTCAGCCTTTCATTTTATAACTCTCTCTCCATCTTTTCTCTTGGTTTTATAAGAAGTTCTGTTCATCCAGGCCTGCTGCCCACCAAAGGCTGGTGTTAGTGCCATCGGGCATTCACTCTGCCACCTATTAAAGTGAGTGAAAGGTGGCAGGGCTTAAGAGTGCTGTCTGGCCCTGAGCAGTGGGCACCTGGCAGTGTCCATGTGCCAGCCTGGACACCAGGCCAGAAACATCCATCTGACCCAGTCGTTCACACTTAAGTCCTAAAACCTTATTTTTCTTCAGACAAATCAAAATAATGTGTCGGGGGGGTGTCTTGTTTTTAACTTAAGTCAAAAGATAAGTCAAAACCTCACTTTATGCGAGATAATTATGAAGAATAGCTGTTTGTCCAGTTTTTAAAAGTAGATAAAACAACTGGACAAAAAATATTATTGGTATATACAATTTTGATTAAATAAGTTCACTAGTTATAGCAAAAGTGACTAATAATACATGCTTGAGCATTTACAGTTTTTGCACATGGACCTGCATGCGAGCAAAGTGTAAAGGTGTTTCTCAGTAATCTGCTCATCTCAGGATCTTCAGAAATGTATTAATTTTCTCTGAACACAGAGGACATCTGTTGGTTGATTTTTCACTGCCTTACCAAGAAGAAATTAACAAATTAAAGATTTGGCTAAAAGCCGATCGATCTGTGGGTCGACCGTTATGACTCACAAGCTTGTCTGAGACTAGTGTTTTGAATCGGTGTGATAGCGAGGGAAGGAACAATGAGCTGAGTGAGAAACTGTTTAAACTGCACTGAGTCATTTCTCTGCAGACGGCACTTTCTTTTCTAAGAGTTATCAGCCTCGCAATAACTCACTTACAGTTATATAGTCAAAGGGAGAGAAAGACACACACACACACTCACACTCACAAACCATTGAGGGAACTAGACAACTAGCAGACTGCTGATTGATTTCTGTGGGTAGGAACAGGAGCACCTGACTATTAGCAGAGAATGAGGGGTGGAGCCCAAACAGAGGGACTTTTTACAAGCCCAGTGTGACTGACAACAACACCAGGGAGCCGTGTGTGTGTGTGTGTGTGTGTGTGTGTGTGTGAGTGTTTGTGTGTGTGACAGAGAAAGACACGGAAGGGGGAATCTGGAGGAGTGTGTCTGTCTGTGTGCAAGCATGTGTGCATTTCTGCTGTGTGTGTGTGTGGGTGGGTGAGAGAAAATGGAAACTTTCACTGGGTATATATATATATATGCGTGTGTGTGTGTGTGTGTGTGTGTGTGTGTGTGTGTGTGTGTGTGGGTGCACCTGCATGTGCAGTGTGTATTTATGGTGTGTGTATATAGCAGGGGAGGGGAGGAGGCTCCCATCATTCCCATCAGTCCAGCTGTGCCTCTTTTTATCTGCACTTCCGAAGCCCATCAAGTTTGCTTTTTCACGCCCCCTAACCCTGCACCCCCACACCCCCCCAACACCACCCCACAAACACGTGCACACACACACACACACACACTCTCTCACACTTCTCCCCACCAGTACACTTGACAGAATCTCAGTCTACCGCTGCACATCAAAGGCTGAGTGAGGAGAAACAGCCTCGTTGAAGGAGGGAAGGAGAGGAGACACTCCGCCCCCCCTGCCTCCATCTCAGGACCCCCTGCTCGCCTCTTTTGTTGTGTCACTTTTTCTTTTCTCCCCTCCCTCCTTCACTCTTTTTTTCGTACCTATCCTATTCATTTAGGGGATTGTAAAAAAGAAGATTGCCAAGTTCATAAAGGGCCCCTGCTCTGCTCAGGGGTCCATTGTTGGACGGTGAAGGTGGTGGTGGTGAGGGGGGGTCTAAAAATCAATATGCCCGCACACTGGGTGCGATGCTGGGTCTTTCTTTCTAGTGGTAGGATAATAAGCGAGAAAAGAAAGGGACAGTGTGAGGGAATGATAGCTTCATGAGGAGGGAAATGAGGGGAAAGGTTACTTTTCATTTTTAGTAGTGGTAGCAGTTACTGTAGTGGCATTTACTAACTAAATACATCTACATGCCGCTGATCAACTGTGAAACTAACTGGCTGCTGGTGTGAACAGACGGCACATGTCAGAGTATGTGGCGGATTGGAACTGAGTGCTGGAATGAGCTCCTTCACCATCAGATATGTGAAAAACCAAAGAGGTCTCTGATTAAAGTTTATCCAAATTAAAACACTTCGTATGATTGTTCTCTAATATTGGTCCAGTTTAGATTGGTTGAGAGAACATTTGGTGAGATACAGTTCATTTTTTTTTTCTTTCTTGGACAAGGTAAGTAGGTTTTATAAGTTAAATTAGTCATTTTTGGACTTTTTGGGATGTGCGTTTATTCTTTTGGCCAGCTGGCTCCTGTTAATATATAAAGCTGTTGAAACATTGGAGTTGACTAAGAATGGACAATTGTTTTAGGTATGAAGTTATGTTAAATATAGGCTGCTTTTTACTTACATCAAAGTGACTTGGTTTCTTCAATATCCATAAAAGTTTTTGTTTTTTTTTCAAATTTTTACTTATAATCATTACTTTTAATCACTTTCACACTGTACACTCATCACAAAAAATAAAAATAAAATCATCAGTATGAGATCAGTTGAAAATATATATGAAACACAAAAGACACAAAATATACTGTTGAGAAGAGGCTGATTTTATCAATGTGATTTTTTTGCACAAGGTTTTAGTACAGCTGAAACAGAACCCTTTGACTCTCTATAAAGCTCTTTCACAGCAGACATTCAAACTTTTCTTCGCAAGAAAACCACAGTGTAGCTAATAAAATTAATGATGCTCTTGTTCCGTGCACCCAACCAGGACCTTGGAACATTTCCTGTAAGGCAGCATTTGTTATCAATCACACCCGTGACTTCCCTGCTATGACACGATATCTAGTGTCCACAATTCTCTTAGAGTGTCAGAATTCTGCGTGAAAGGAAAATTTTGTATTAAAAGGAGATTCCATACCATGTATTCAACCATGTGCAAAATATCCCAAAATGCAGTGTGTCAGCTTTGATGCCAGAATTGAATCACTGACACAGCACCCGTCACATTGATGTCGATCCCCCGAGTCAGACGGGCGTCAGACACGTCACACTGCTCCTTCAGTCGTTTATTTAGAACAGATACCCAAAGCTGTTGGAAATAAAAGAACACACAGTACAGAGACATTCCTCCCAATAAACTGTGTCACATTTTGGAAATGGTAAGCCTGTAGGGCAGTGATGCAGAACAACAACACGGCTTATTCTTAAGTTGTTTGAGAAAAAGAGTTTCGCCAACAGCAACTAAAGTGTGTTTACTGTAAAAGCTGAGCTCCTCTGGAAACCATTAGCTGAGGTCATAGAACACGTGCTTGTAGACAGAACCCATTTTTGATCTCTGAGATGAAAAACTGATGATTTCCCATTAATGACTGACTCAACCGGCTGTTCCAAATAATGAATTACTGTAAAGCGAGGGAGTCTGTTCAGGATGTCTGCAGCGTGTAGGAGCTATTTAAAATCGTGGTTTTCTCACGTCACGTTGAGCAGCACCTGCATGATCTACCAACAGGGGGGCGTTTATGTGAAATATAGATATTAGGCCTGTAAGTCATGTGCTCTCCAGTCACTGTCATCCCGCAACCTGTGCAGATCACCTGTGGTGTTTGTCTTTGCATTAGTGGAGGAAACCTCTTCAAAAGATCTCCGGTTTGGTTTCTCTGCAACAGCAGCCGCAACCGTGCAGCATGCTCTGTTGTGTGCGCATGAAGAGATAGTGGGAGTGAAACAGACGGGGGAGATGGAAAAAGAAAAAAGGAGAAAAAGAAACACAGTCTCTGCATCCAAACAACAATGAACTCAAGCAATCACATATAGAGAATGGAAACTACCCACATAGGAATATCATACTGATTCCATAACACACAAGAAATACCATATAGATCAACAAATTCTGTATCATCCTAATAATATGTTCCTCTGAATATGTTTAGGAAACTTGAATAAATATTGTAGTGATTTTTTTTGTACAAGAGGAAAGGGGGAAAGCAAGAAAGGGAAACAGAAAGAGATGAAGATGGGTTATGATAACATCAGAGCACTAAGTTCCTTTATCTGTTGGTAAGTCTGGTTGCTGAGCAGAATGACTGGAAACCTCTGTGATGCTGCACAGATGAAACCACATCACACACACTAACATGAACTCCGGTGTCTCAGTGATGTGGTGGAGCACAGGGCACATGTTCCGAATACAGTATTCAAACACACACACACACACACACGCATATACACACACACGCGCTCTTCTGCACCCTGCTGCACACATATTGTTGCTTTGCCAGGAGGTGTGGAAAAGAACAGGGTGAGCACATGTGGACCCACATGAGCAGAGATTGTGCTGATACCACACCGCGTACAAAACCACACTGTTAGCGCAAAACACTACAAATGCAGGCACACTTCCTGTACCTGCACTGGCAAATGTGGGGCAGAGAGATCACTTAAAATAAGTGCTTGTGGATGTGTACGTGCAGACTCCGATTGCAGGTGTGTTTATGTCCCCACACGAGTCAGCGTGCGAACAGTGCGTATCCATTTTTCTGCGTCACTGTCTGCGTGATGTTTCTGTGGTTGTGTATGAGCAATGCACACATCATATAGACACGACACCCCTCTGGACATCATGTGAAGTGTGTGAGTGCACACTCTCAGTCACCCAGTGTTGTGGCTCACACAGATGAATGAGAATGAGAATTCTTCCCACTCTCGAACACCCATCAGGCTGCCCTTTGCTCCCTGGGGAAACACAGTGATGAACTATTACCACCTGCTCTGGGACACTCACTGAGTCTCTGGTGCATCACGGCTGCTGGTTAGTCAGTGAGACATTGTTGTGAATGAGGGCAGTCTGTACCGAGCCTGAGCCGAACTGGGATGACTCATTCATGGACTGTACAGATGAGACGTGAGAACCTCTGAAGCACGAAGCCGTGACATAGGTGGAATTCACACGCAGGCAGTGTGTTGCTGTAGGTGGACGGGCGAACAAAGTGTCCGATTGAAGTGGGAATGCAAAAAGAACTTTAGAGAACAAAAATACGAACAGTGACGTACAGAATTCACCTCGCAACAAAGAGGCACACTGTTAAGTCACATGTTTATGCAAAGTGCTTCCTATTGGCCAAGACATGCAAAAAAAAAAAGAGATACACAAACAAAAGGAGATGGAGCAGGAAAACACACACACTTGCTAATTAAAATTCAAGCATTGAAATGAATATCACATATAACTTCTTCCACGCACGCATATTCTTATCTCATGCCGTGGCTTTTGGGTGACATACAACTTATATGTGCAATGTTCTTTGCAAGGTGTGTGATCATGTTTTATGCAAGCTTTTTTTTTCGTCTGTGCCTGTGAGTGTTCATATGTATGTCTGATTGCATATGACTGTGCGTGTGTTTGAGACAGCTGGTGCACTAATCGCTGCCTCTCATCTCCCTCACATCAGTACACTCGGCCTGTGTACCTGTCTGCTCACTTACGTACACTGTGGTTTCTCCACCAGCCCTGCAGTGTGCTCGCAGCCACAGATAAGAGCTGTTTATCTCACCACAGTGGCTTCCTCTTCAGCATACAAACACACTCTGTCACTCCCTCTCTGCCTCTTTTTCACTTCTTTCTTTTTGCGTTAACACAACTGTAAGCGCTGCAGCCCTGAATGCGCTTGTGTGAGGCAGTGTCTCTTGTCTTGTGCTAATCCTTCCTGCTCTGAGCATAGATTACGACGTGCAAGAGTCTGATGGTGTTAGCGATGGTGTGGGCTTACACACCCAAGTGCTACAAGCATCTGCAGGCATTCACACACAGACATACTCTGCATGCATGCAGTGACAAGTAACCGTACAAGCTCCAGGAAACGCGCACAAAGAGAGAGATGCATGTCAGGAATCCTCTTACACAACCAGCCCGCATCACTCGGCTGTCATGAGACATGAGAAAATCTACACTAGAACTGAGAGAAATGCTAAAGCCACAAGCCATTAAGTGCATTGTGACAGCCTTCTCCTCCCATGTACTTGTCCTCATTGAGTCAATAGCATGAAATTATCTCTCATACACCCTGCATAGTGGTTTCTACTTTTTTCAGAAATAGAGTAGGTTGCTCTGCAGATCGGACTAGATTTCTATTCGAAGTTGGCTAAGTTGGCATTTGTAAAAGTTTGTAAAAGTTGGCTGGGTGGAGATGGCCTTTTGTCAGGCTGCGTAGTTATCAGAAAGGGAAGCCTCCTAATGCACCTCCGTGTGAGCTTATGACACACTTTGTAAGTAAAATGTTTCCTTGTGGCATCTTTCAGTACCAAAACAATAGAAAAAGGATGTTGAAGAAAATCTACATAATATATTATGGAAGGAGGGCATATTTGTGTAAGGAAGATGTAGTGCACTGATTATCATGCAACATAATTTGAAACTAATGTGATAAAATTGTAATTAGGCTGCAGCTCGTTGGCTTATAAAAGAGTACAGTGTGTTACAAAGGTCAAGACAAGGAGAGACAAAGTACTTGGATGACTTGTTCGAGCTGTTGGAGAGATAAGAAGTTTTCGCAGTATTTCATGAAAACAACAGGACCCAATGACCCACTTAAGATTCTTCTCACGGTCAGCCTTTCAAAGACTTATCCTTAGGTACAGGAAATAAACTAGTTAGCGGTCAGGGATAAAGTCTAAGTACAGTTTGACTGCAGACAGTCAAACCATTCTTGTTTTCTTATGTCTGCAGAAAACTTCTGACACAACAAGGCACTAATCATATGGCAAATATAAATTAGCTAGATTTGAAAGTTCTCCAGACTTCACAAATATATAAAAGTCATATGTACAACAATGAGAAGAGACACAGTCAAACTGGTTAGACACCTTACAATAACACAGGTAACAGCACTGAGCCTTGAGGAACTCCACCGGTCAGAGGAGCGCAGACACAGGCAGCAGTGGATTCAAAGAACTGGTGATTAGATAAATAGGGAGCCATTCAAAAGGTATACTGGTATCACTGGATCAGTGGATGCTTACTGTAACCAAAATTCTTACTTTATACTTTATTAATACTTTATTTCTCATACAGATTAACATATGTATATTATATAGTATATATCTATATTATATTCTACATTTACATAAGGTAATAAATACTGACAGCTTTGCCATTTCCATATAATTCCTCCCTCGCCATTTATGACCCGCTCAAGGTGGCATTAGGTGGCAAGGCGGGCATTATCATATCTTCAGGTGCTTTCCCCATATGCATTCATTTTCTTTCTCCCTCACCACCATGACCAGTTTCTCCTTGTTTGAGTAGACTAGACAACACATCTTGAAGATGTGATTTGCTCATTTTTTGGCAGTTTGTCACAGGCTTTTAGAGGACCAGGTTTCTCAGAGAGAAAATGACTTTCTGTTTCCCCGCATGAGTTAAATGGGAACTCTGCACCACCTCCAGGTAACCAGATGGAGGCGGTTGTGTTGGTGTGATGCAAAGTGCCATGGGAGTAAAGTAAAAAAAAAGGTTAATTTTACATTTGTTTCCCATAGTTTTCATCTATTAACCAAATAGAGCACTGTAATTGTTCTAATTGAAAACTATAAGTAAATTATTTAGACACTGTAACTGTGACCCTTATAAGCAGTTTCATTATGAAAGCAGCAGTTAAATCAAGAAGAAGTAAGATGAAGCTTTCATTGCCATGATTGACTGTGGAACAGATGTTATTTATGAGCCCTCTGTCTCTTGTACCTGTGATGGAAAAAAGGGAATTTTTCAAATAAAGTTTTCTTCAGTTTTAGATT
This sequence comes from Amniataba percoides, assembly GCA_037176925.1. Taxonomy (NCBI): domain Eukaryota; kingdom Metazoa; phylum Chordata; class Actinopteri; order Centrarchiformes; family Terapontidae; genus Amniataba; species Amniataba percoides. The sequence continues at coordinate 3,616,384 of JBAJHX010000033.1, read as the reverse complement.
GTGGATGAGGAGGAATTTTGAAACGGGTCTGTAGTGAAAGACACGTTGTACACACTAAGGCTAATAAGAGCATCCTACATTCCCCTTTCTAGACACACTGCGAACTCCATAACATTTCTGTCATTCAGTTTTACGTTGCAATGTTGTCGGGAAAGTAAACAGGTTTTTGCTCCAAAACGTCCCTCTGCTGCTAAAACAGCAACAGCAGGACATGTTTCCATCTTGATTTGGTTTAATAAACCCTGAGGAAGGTCCAGCCCATCTTTTGTTTATCGTGGAGTGCTGAGAGGACACAGGAGGAGAGAGAGTTCAGGAGGGGGGTAGTGGTGGGGTGGGCGGGTGTTGTGGGGTGGAAGGACAAAAAAATGAGAGAAAAATTGGTTGGAGATGGAGGGTGGGTGGAGAGAGAAAGTGGGGTAAAAGGAGAGTGGGAGCGATGGCGTGAGAGAGCACCTGTCTTGCTGGAATCGGGTCCGCTTGTGGTTAACCAGAGTTGGCAGCACCTCAGCTTGACCTTGTCCCCCTTACGCTGCCGCTCCCCTCTGATCCCATTAGGGGCCAGGAACCATGGCAAGCCCCCCATCCAAGACACACACACACACTTTCACAACCAACGCACACCCTCCCTTGTCGTCCCCTCCCGTATCCTCGCCCCCATCTTGAGCTTTTTCTGACGGGGGCCCAGGACAAACATCAGTCCTGTGGAACAAACAGGCCACTAATGTGGACAGACAGGACAGACAATTAGAACCAGCACATGTTGTATGCAAGGGTGCACGAGCCAGAGAAAGGACGCATCGACAGACCATCATACGCAGATTAACGCATGCACAGAACAAGGCATGTTGAGGTCCTGTGAAATGAAAGTATGTAGCTCATGGTATGACACTGACCTCTGACTGTACCTGTGTTGGCTCTTGCAGCTGACCAGACCTCACACGCGTGTGCACAGAACAACAGATTAAAACAGTCCCAACTATGCACGCACAAGCAGAAATTTTAAGGTCAGTAACCCACATCAGAGCTTTCTCAAATTTGAAGTCAGCCAAAGATCGTGACCTAGATAGAGGCAGTTCATAAATGCCCTCTCTATTTGAGCATCCTACAATGGGTGTACCAGGCAAAAAAGCTTAAATTCCAAGATCAACAATATTATGAATCAGCCAGACGCACTGTAAGAGTGGAGAGGCCGAGCCACAGCACGAACAGTACAAATATTCCACTGACACCGTGAAGGAATAGGACAATAATCTCCCATTGAAATTTATTTCTGCAAACTTTTCAGGATTTCCCGAAACACGTTTTTTTTAGTTTGAGCTGGTTGAGAAACTCTGACCTAGTTGGCTTATTATGTCAGACTAAGAGGGGGAAGTGGAAGCCACAAAAAACTCTTAAATGCTTATGTAAACACAATGTATGACCTTCTCTGATGCAGAGACAGCCTCACCACAATTTAGGCATCCCTTTCATAAAACACAGACATATATATCTCCTGCTTGCATCTCTAAGCTCCACTCCGCGCTGGCTAGAACAAAAGAAAAAGCCCCAGCCTGTGCCTTTGTGGTTGTATATACAAGCAGTGCATGTACACATTACGCTAAAGTTAGCATCCGTCTGAGTGTTTGGCACAACCACAGCTCTGTAACCATAGACTCAAATACATTCATCCACACACATCCACACACACGCACAGTGTGATGCCATCCTTTGAATATCCTTTGAATATATATA
>JBAJHX010000033.1:3600631-3614343 GCA_037176925.1 Amniataba percoides | reverse complement strand
TATATATATTTATGTCCTCATCATCTTCAAGCTCATAGCACCACCACCCACAGGCCTCAGTCATACACTCATACACCCACACACACCTACTCACAGACGTGTTGATACCTGTTTCCCACAAGGCAGACTGCCTTCCCCTTCTGCAGATCAGCAAACACATCCTCACGTAAACAGGTTTGTATGCTGGCATGCTCTTGCATAAAGGATATATAAGAAGCCAGGCATGTAGCTGCACATTCTGTACATCCACACACGCACACATGCACGCCTCCCATCGGCGTACAGACTGACAGGCTGGTGCATGTTCAGTGTGACACTCAATCAGTCCAGAGCCTTACAATGAGACATACATACAGAAGAGAGGTGAGAATTCACTGAGCTTGTCATTTTACGATTCTGTTCCTTAATTTCCTTTCTGTTGTGACTGACAAGAAATAACAGAGACTTCAGACACTGCAAAAGACAAAGAAACACAGAATACAGAAAAAGCAACACGAAACACGGCAGCGGTTTGACAGAGGAAACTCAAATGGCAGTGTGGCTACACAGTGAATGTGAGTGGAAACAGAAACAAACAATACACTGGGCTGGATCCAGGATATGTTATGACTATTATTTCCTATAAAAACAGAAAAGTATTTTGGTAGGATTTAACTCAAGTCCAGTGGAAAAATACAGTTTTTCTAACAGGTTATATTTAACCTGATAGTGACTATATAACTGCAAATGTTCAGATATTGAGAAAACTTTCTCTCTAGTTTCCACTGGATGGCTGGTGTCTTGAAATAAAAGATTAGGTACTGTGATATAATGATAATGACATCTGATTAAAAACATTTTCAAATCAATTTGATTTTCATTTTAATCTCCTCAAGAATAACACACTTAGAACTCAGTCTTAATGAGATGCATGTGTGCAGGGAACCACAGTTTGTTGTATAGCTGCTTGACTTTACACTGAACTTCAAAATCTATAAATGCACACGTACCACTCAGATTACATTCAGAGGGAGTTCCCTGCGAATTCTACTGTCTTTACACTGAGATAGCTGCTGGGCTGTAACTGCTGCTGTCACACCTCCAGGAAAGCAGACGAGGGTCCCTTTAGGTCAACTCCCACTTCAAAGGCCAACAGTGAGCTTTGTCACCGGGCTGTGGCCAGTGAGCTAGAGCGTCCTGGGGCTCCTGCTCCCTCGCACAGTAATGGGATTAAGGCTTCCACAGGGCAGATTAAGGGGCTCCAGGTCCCACCCTGTTCCCCCTGTCAGTCCAGGTAATTTCCATCCGCAGCATCCGAATTCATTGGCAGTGGCAGAGTGGGAATGCTTCCCTGCACTCATGGAAGAGATGATATTAGTTTAACTTAACATATCATGACAAAACATGACATCACGTGACAAAGCATACACTGACACAAAAAAAGAGTGTAAAATGACATGTACATATATGACATATAGCAACATAACAGAACAGCTGTAAGATGATGTAATGACTTGACATGACACAACAAACTGGAACACAACACAACATGACATGTTGTAACAGAAAATGACATGACACAGTGTTATACACATATGACATGTTGGAAGAGACAGTTGAGTCAAGTATTGAATTAAAACACTCATTTCATGGAGGTCATCTGATGGTCTTGCAGATCCAAAGCTGCATCCCTGGAATGTGAAGGGGGGCACGGGTGTGTGTGTGTGAGATTAGGCTGGTATGGATGTCATGAATTGGTCATTCTAAATATAGGCAGGCTATAGTGGATGCAGTTATTATTACACACACAAGGCATGCAAAGACATGCTCGCACAGGCTTAAATGGACACTTAAATGTGCCCTCACACAACCATATACACATTTCCATGCATTCAGCCATACCAACTGTATGACTAAACAGACTGAAAAGTCTGGGTGTGTTTAGTTGTTTTTGTGATGCTCTCCAGGGTAAGCTGAGGACACAAGCATTACAATTAAAAACCACAGAATAATAAAATCAGAAATCCTAAAAGAGATCGGGGGTTATGTAAGAGGACATCATTAGACAGGCCACTACAGACAAGACAGGGGCAAATGCCTTTCTGGCAGGCCACGGCTGCCGGTTTGGCCTGCAGTGACAGAGCAGAGAGCCAGTCTCAGTCATGGGGGATGATGGGTGCTGCTACCACCCTCTTTACTTGCAGGAACACTGACCCCTAGTGTTTGTCAAAAAAAAAAAGTTTTAGGGAAACAAAAGCACTGATGAACTTCATCTACAAGCAGACATGAGATCTCTCAACCTCCAAAGGGGATAAATATGCAGAGAATATGATCAGACATGATTAGCATATGTTGAAGTTAAGCCATCATACAGTACAGCTTTCAGTCTCACTTATTTAAAGTTGTGTTCAAGTAAATGTTATTTATCTAATCTTGTTTCAGTTGCTTTATTTTTGCTTATGTCTAACAGGATTTTTGAGTAATTAAAAAAGACTTAATTGACAGTCACTCAAGGACTCTGAAGTATAATGATGAGCCAGTGTGTGTGTGTTTGTGTCTGTGTAGGTATGCTCCATCTTCTTGCTCACTTCCTGCTTTCTCTTGCTCTGTGTCCACTTTTCTCTGCTCATATGTTTTTGCCGCTGTAATCCAATTTGGTGGGAAGCATCAGTGCACACACACAGACACACACACACACACACACATAGATACACACACATACAGGACTCGCGCCGTGGTGTCTCTGGCCCCCACTATGTTGAAGTTTCCCTCTAGGCCCAGCTGGCAGAAGTTACAGCGGGGCAACAATGTGCCTGCAGGACGGGCCAGGACGGGTACGGGACGGGGGCCCCACGGCCCCGCTGAAAGGCTCCTTTTGTCCGACCCCACCTCCATCAGGGACCATTAATTATGGGCCGTGGAGCACGGCTCTGAGTCAGAAAAAGTCCGACCTCCAAACTCCCCCTCCACACACACACACACACACACAGCTAGGCTCCCCTCCTCCCCCTGTTACAGAATAAACACACTGATGGGGCTTAGGAGAGGCAGCTCCTCCTCCCCTCCATCCCGCTACCCCCTAACCCCTTCTCTCGTCTGAGCTGGCTCTTTTAATGAAGCCAAGCTGAGCACTGAGTAGAGAGCCATTACAGCACTCTCTGCTTTTTTTTTTACACAATAATTAACACTCGAGCCCTGCGGGGGATGGAGAGAAAAGGGAAAGAAGGGAAATGTCCTCAAAGGTGTTTTCTTCTCTCTCTCCTTTTACTTTCACCAGGGCATTTGAGATCTTGGAGGCTTTTGTGTGAGCCTCCACTGCTCACCCTTACATCTCCTACTTTATCACCTTATCGCCTTCCTCCTGGCTCAGGATGATTCACAGCAGACAACTGATGATGGATGTGACAAGACAGGCAAAGATGAGCATGCTCCCTACATTTCGTGGCCTCAAGGCTGGGCCATCGTCAGAATGAGCTCAGATCTGAAGAATAAAAGTTTATAGCTGTTCCAAGTTACCAAATTCAGAGAGGGAAAACTTCACATCACCACAACTGGCCAACTAGTGTCTGAAGTGGGCAGGTTTGTCTGTGTTCATGAATGGTACATGAATGAATGTGAAGACAATACACACACTGTATATGCATGTTTTTGGTATATGTATGTATGGAGTATGTGCAGATGCACTAAGAAACAAGAGTTATGTGGGCTGCCTTCCACAAACCTCCCAGGCAGAGCTCACATTATTGGAAATAGCATCAACAGTATATTTAGCACATAAGAACCATGAAACTAATATTTTATATAACAAGAGAACTAATGGCAACAAAAATGTAGTAAATGTTGGAGGCCAAAATAAGTGCCAAAAGATTTCACAAGATTAAAAATATTAAAAACAAAATGAAATAAATAAAAGGCAAATTATATAAGATTATGTAATAAAACCAAAATGACATCATCTGGTTTTGTTATTACAGTGTACTGTTCGATCAACCCGGGGGGATGACACATTACATTACACATGCCTCAGTAATGTGACGCCACCCAAGAGCAGTTACTCAACACAAAACTACATTTTGATTTGGACAATAACGGTCCAACTGTAGCCAACAGACCCCCACCTCCCCGCCCCTCTGGAGTTTGATTAACTTATTCATAGCAACACGTTCACATCATAAAACAGTTGCATAGAGGCACACAACAGGACTCAGTCACAGCAAATGAAACAGACAGCCGGTTTCTGTGCAGAGATCTGAATGAATTGCTTTGGGCAGGACGTGTTAAGCTGAAGGCCAAGTGCGTATCACATTCAACCATATGGGCTTCAGAGAAAATCACGGCTGTGTGCTGACAATTTATGAGGCCCCGGCTGAACTAAATGTTTGTTTTCTAAATGCCGTCATGTCGTGTTTGCAGAGCAGATATGAGCTCTGCAACTGAAGTGATGCGTTTAAGGACCTGGAGTAAGTTGCAGTTCAAACTGTGCCGCGTTATTACTTAAAGGTTTATTTCACATATTTACGCATCACTAAATTAAAATGTCTTGCACTAAAGAAATTAGTGCTTATGCAGAAACAAGTGCCAGCCAAATATGGGAAAACTTTTTTTAGTAAGCGATGCATTATTTTACAGCTACAGCTGTTGTAGCTACCGTACAAAACATTACCCAAATATAACACAATATATGACAGCTGGTCAAAATATTGTTCATTCATGATGAATGTAGACATTTCATAACAAATAACACAGTATGCATCAGATAACAAATCCCTTCACTAACGTCAGGATAAGTCACTAAATATTGCTGATTAGGTTTGAATAGTCAGATATTTATTCATTCTAAACTGCATGAATATTACAAACTATGAAATGAAACATAACAAAATACCCTCATAAAAGACTCTCATTTTTATTCCCGCCCGCCTGAAACATTTCATGTGGCAGCTTGTGATGCGACACTGACCAGTCACAGCTGTTTAGCAAGTGTCTTAAACATTACTAAAGTATTTACTTGCTGTGACATTCTTGAAGCTTTAACTGTGCAGCCTGCTTTAGCGAATCACTCATTTCAAACCAGCCACTGGTCACTGAGGAGGAACTTTATATACAAACAGAGAGATTTATGAAAAGCTGGTGTGACCCAGTGCAGGCTGTGGAGGAAGCAGGAGGAAAAGGAGAGATGTGTTTATATGATAGATGGACAGTATGGGAGAGGGGTGGAGATGTATTTATATATAGGAATAATATGTGTTGGGGTGTTTATAGAAGAAATGTGGAGTGAGGAGGGCTTCTAAAAGTCATACATACGCGGAGAGACGAAATTAGACTGAGAGGAAAGCTGTTTCCCTCTCTTTTCCTCACTCATGACATTCCTCCTCTCTTCTTCTTCTCTTCTTCCCTTGGTCTGACCCTCGCCTCTCTTTTTCCCTAGAGAGGAGGTTACATAACATATTTCCAGCCTCCCCCAACGCACACACACACACACACACACACACACACACACACACACACACACTCCAGCTACACTTCATCAGTTCCTGTCCCTCATCCACAGCCCCACCTCTTTGCACACACACACTTGTCAGCTGTGAAATATTTCTCCCCCAGATCTCCTCCGCTGGACATTGAACAGACTCTCGAATGCTTCGAGAACCTTCTCATGCCCTGATTCCTCTCTCTCTCCCTCTTTTCTAAGTTCTCTCTGTCTCTCTCTCCCCCTACCTTACCCCCTTTTCTCTCCTTTCATCTCTCAAACAAACACCCTGTTGCATTAATCAGGGTTTTTTTTTGCCTGCCACCCTGACAATGGTTCTGTTTTACATCACTGATTGGAGATGTGACCCCCCCAAAACACACACACACATACCCCACCTCTTTCTCTCATTCAGCTCACTCATTTCCCATAATCCAGCAGTCAAAAAAAAAAAACCAGGACCCCAACCCCATGGCGTGGAGAAGGGGTCGCTGGGTGGGGTGCAGGGGGTTGACACCAAGGTCAGTCATGTCAGATCTGGGCCCGGGGGTGTGTGGTTTTCAAGGGCTGTGGAAAGGACGGACAATAGGTCCCTCTGATACCCTCGGAGAAAAGATGCATGGCGAAGAGGCCACATATCAGCGGCCGGTTTGACACAGTGTTTTGTGAGATGCTCTGTTTCCAGTAGGGGTTGGTTGGGGGTCTTTTTGTGGCTGACAAGTACAAGTGTATTGGGGTATGATGTGCTGGGAAGTTTTGGTACATTAGCATATCAACATACATATTAACATTCAAAATACTGAAGGCTTTGTTACAGTCTGTGAGCCCCCATTACAGTGAGAGAAAATACACCCAGTGTGAAGTCAATGGAAATTCAAATGAACAGATTCAGTAAAGGAAAGTACTAACTTATGTAGTATTTCTGGTCACTGTACAGAGGAAAATGAGCTGCATTTATCTGCTAGCTATAGTTCTTAATTATAATGTGTATTCAGATTTCACATGTGAAACATCATCTTATTCTATGGGACATTTCAGCTTGCTGTTTTTGGTTCTGTGGTTCAGTCTTACAGCTCTCCTCATTGAAAAAAAATCCTCAAACTCCACTGTCCACAAAAGTGAACGGTAAACTTATTATTCAAACTGTCCACTGTAAACCTCCATCAAAGTTAATAGTCCAACCTCAGTGCTCGTTGTAGCCCGTCGTAGTTGTGCACACAGTCTCCTGCAGACATTTTGGGTAGCTCACGTTCACTTTTGCCTCCAACCTGCTGGCTCACTTACAACCTGTGCAATTGTCTGACCGCTCTTGTTTTGGTTGGACCTTGTAGTAATGTTGCTCTGCCCGGAGATCTCGGCAATTAACGTAGTGAGTACAATGTTATCGTAACCAATAGAGGTGATGGCTAAAACCACAAAAACTAAGACCTGTGTTTTAATAAACCAGAATTATCATTATAAGTAACACATTTGAACACAGCTTCACCACTGATCCAATTTGATTTATATACTAATAACAAAAGTGTTTCCTGAGCATTAAAGTGGAACACGTGGATGAATAATGATCAGCATTGGAATAGCAAAGAACAATAAACATGCAGTAATCTTTCAAAATGATGTTATTGGAGCTGAAGAGCCTGACATGAATCACATAGAGCTGGACGAAAACATGGCTTGCTACATAAAATTGGATACTTTATTATTATCAAGTTAAGGTCAGTATGTCTGCACACTTTGTATGTGTGTGTTGAGTACATGTCTGTCTGTCTGACCGTGTGAAATACTGCAGGACATCATTGGCAAGTTATTGAATTTAATTCTGAAATAATATATACAGTAGATTACATCATGTTTCATTATTGTTGACTGGCGTTGGAATCAAGGAACATCTGCGTATATATAAGTCCATGCACATTGTGTGTGTACGGGTGTGTGTCTCCACAAGCGCTCCTACCCTTAGTAAGTTTTTCCCATGCCTCATCCCTTGCTGATCATCATGAGTTTAGCTAAACCTTTGAAAACCACAGTGAAGTAAAGCGGTGCTGGCTTTGTTGGGTGTGAGGCTGAGTCCACCACAGTCTGGGTGGCAGACCGAGGGCTAAGACTGACTCAGCTGAGAGCCTTGTGACTTGTGCAGTGTGCCCAGGCTCGGACGGCTTCGGGTCTCATCAACACGTCTGATTGAGAAGCAGAGGGAGGCGGGGGTTTGCAGACTGGCAAAGCGCTGGCTCAGACTTGGCATGGGTCACTGGATCAGGGACAAACTTCCTTTAACCAGGCCCCGGTGGTGGAGGGAAGGGATGAGAGCTGGGCTGTTTTGGGATGCAGCTTTGTAGAGGGGCCTTTGGCGGGGGGTGGGAGTAGGTGAAGGGGCTCAAAGGATATCATATTTTGCATCTCTAAAAGCCAGCTCTGACAAAAGAGAGGCGTCCGTTCCCCTGCCTGACCCAATAATACACGGCAGGACCCAAAACGGGGACGCCATGCTAATGAGCGCATGCGATTAGCGTGACATAGTGAGCTAGCAATGGGGAGGGGGAGTTGGGGTGTCTATTGGTTCTTAATGAGAAGTGAAAGGCCCCCCTTTCCCAGCAGTAGCCCCTGTGGGCTGGTTTTTGAGGGGTCATTTCAGGCTGTGCTGCAGATTAATGATGGGCCACATACCAGCAGATAGAGAGGGGTGTGAGGGGGCAGTGTGGTGGTGGTGGTGATGGTGGGGAGGGTTAACTAAGACAAAAGTAAAGCTGTGGAAAAATGCTAATTCACCATTGGCAATGGGAGGCTGAAGTGGGGGGGGGTTCAGGGGAGGAGGCGACGGTAAAGAGGCAGGGGGCTGAGATGGAACGAAAGGCAAAAGTGTAGCGTGCAAGAGATATTTTAGGAAGGGGGCTTAGAGTGTGTGTGTGCATGTGTGTGTATCTGAGTGTGGGCACGGCTGAAAGCTGGAAACAAAGGCAGCGAGTAAGGCCTCGGACCCCGGGGCCTCCCGCACAGAGAAACTCAACCCCCTGTTGCATGCTGTTCTGATTTAAAGTCTGAATGCTCATGATAGATTTAAGCCAGAGACTGTTGGACAGTGACATAAACACTCAAACAGCTCCGAGTCGCCTCTAAAAGGTCCAAGATGTAAGTTCAGCACACGGCCCCATACTGAAACTCTCCACCACTGACTTTGCTTTGACAAGGATTTATTTGGACTGCAGAATTAAACAATCCAAAATCTATCTGAAAATGTATTATTAGCAGAGGATGAAATAAAAGGTTTTTACACGAGTATATATACATATATGTAATATAAAAAATAACTAGTAAAGTGTAAAGTGGTGATGGTCAAAGACCTGGAAAGTGATATTAAAAGTGGTATTAACACACTGGTGCAAAATTGCAGACTGCAATTAGAAATGTTAGGAGTTGGTGGGATCAATTCTTAAGCCTGTCATTGTCTGTATAGAGCATGGATGTATTAAGAAGATCTTGTTACCATGTTCCAAGATGCCACTCCATTCAGTCTTATGAAATTTGCTCACTGGGCACATATGCTTAAAAAAAGGCTTCCAAATGTTAGGGGTCCATAAAGCACGTGTGTCTTCCTCTAGCTCCGTCGGTTAATTTGATACTTTTTTATTTATTCATCATCTTACATCTGTTGCTTTTGTAATGATGTGTATGTGAAATAGTCAGCGTCATATGATCTTGCAATTCTGAGTTGAGTCACTGCAGCAAAATCCCCTCACAGCCCAGAACCATTCCTGGGGACTCGGTCAGTCTTTAACCACCAGCCTTATAATCAGGTCAGTCATAAGTCAAATCTTCACATCCACTCTGATTTCTCAAAACTTCAAAGAGAGGATATTTATGGATTATTATGTAACCCAGGTCAGTAAACTTTCACATCTCACACAAACATTTTCCTCATGGCAAATCAATGATCTTGTGGATTTTGCTTTCTGTTAAATGATAAAAACCCTCCAAGGTCTGACTCGCTCTCACTGAGGCTGACATGCAGCACTGTGAGTCCTCACAGACACCCGTGCAGCCAGAGGAATAGGAGGTGGTCTTGCATTCCTGCTGCTTTCAGGTGGTTCCAGTGTGGTTTCTGTTGACCCACTTTCCCTCCTGTCTGCCGGCTGGATAACACTGCGGTTTAGCAGCAGCGAGAGTTCACACCCTGGGAATAGCTGGCAGCCATTGAGGGAGGGACGATGGAAGAGCGGACTACTGTAAGAGTGTGATTAATGAGTGAGTGTTATGGCAGCACCGCAGAGAACAAAGAGACTAATCTACAGCACATGGAGAGTGGAAAACACTGCACATACCAGAGGGTGGATCTAAAAACTCACCCACGTCTGCCGGTCAGTAATAGAGCAGAGAACTCCGGCTGCGGACATGCTGAAGGTGAATACTTGTGCACTGATGTTGTGTTGCATAATGTAACCTGTGTGCAGAATATCCCTGCAGCTTCAAAGTATCAGAAAAGTGACATTTATTGATATTCCACTCTTGTGTGTGTCTGTGTGTGTGTGTGTGCAGGTGTGTGTGTCAGGCATTGATAAATGTCTACGTGCGATGGCATGGTTAATCTGGTGTGCTCAGGCTTCAGGCTACCATCCCCTCCACCGTCTGTGACAGGTGTTAGTGTGTGTGTGTGTGTGTGTGTGTGTGTGTGTGTGTGTGCTTCCAAAGAGAAAAGGCAGGCACAGTCACTCACCTCACCCATAAATCACACACTCGGCCTAATTGATTCAGCTCCGGTTCTTACGCTGCTTCCCCACCAAATCCTTAAAGAGGCGTCCAGGCTGCTTTTTTAACAGAGTGTTGGGTTCTGTTATGCAAGCCTCCATAAATTGCTCGTGCTCCTTCAAAAGACTCTACAGAGAGGCGGCAGATTCATGACCCATGGCCACCAGCTCTAGAACCTCTCTACGGACCACTGAGCTTTTAAACGCTTTGTTGGTCTGTGTGTGTTCAGTGAATGGTGGTACAGTTTTTTTTAACACAACAAATGCTAAATGGAGGTAGGTGATCTATAGTGTTCAATTTGTGATAGATATAAAAAAAAACTCACATCAGAATTTGAGTTTTTCACAGTTATTTCACATATTCACAACTTTCCAAATTACACAACTCATATGGGTGTTCAAAATATGCTTATGCAGTTTTAGATTGTGCTGAAATGAGTGGAAACCAATGGCTAGAATGGTAAATATATATATATATTAATGTATTAACACTTGTTAATATGGTTTACAAACTGGTAAGCTGTGATGTTAAGTACATTTGATTTCTAAAACCGGGGCTAAAACTTCCTGTACTTCCATTGGAATTGGTAATATTCTATGATTTGCTGTCAGGTCTTTTTGGCTGACTGTTTTCTGTCTCTCTTTATCTCTTTTGGAGTCGTGTTTTGTCTGTGGGTCCAGTTGGAAGCAATCTGCAGGCTGGCAGGGAATGAAAGAACTCCGTGGTTCATCTCTGATGCTCCCCAGCCGCCGTCCGGCCGACTCTCCGCAGGCCTCCGTCTCCAGCCCTCCCCGGTGGGCTAAGACCTGCTCAAGATCCCCTCTGTGATGTGGGCTGCCCAATAAAAGCTAATGCTAGCTGGATTCTCAGGCCCAGTTTCCCCCTGAGTCTTTATCTTTCACAGCGTTGGCTGAGGGTGAAGGCTGCCAGAGAATTAGGTTTCACTCAGCTCACACAGACTGTCTCGCTCTTTGACTCTGCTTGACTGAGGCAAAACTCTGGGTAGAAGGCGCTGAAGCAGCCAGAGGAGTGTGTGTGTATGTGTGTGTGTGTGTGTGTGTGTGTGTGTCTGTAGTTGGGTTCCCATCTCAGCATTTTCCATTCAAATCAAGAGAGGCTGATTGGAGTGGATAATTCCAACAGTTCCAAAACACTTTCTCAATATCCTGAAATAGTTCATAAGGGACAGGTTCAGAATTTTGCAACTCTTTTTAATACAACAATTACATGCATATGTGCAGTTCTTCAGATCAGTTTAGACTGAACTCATTTTTGCTCTCTACAGTTTTTTATGCTGTTGTTTAGTCCTGATACAAGAGAAACAGTCATGGTATGATAAGGATTATTGTCAATAAAGATCTGTAAATTAGTTAATATTGGCATAATGATGAAATATTTAGCACAAAGCACCGCTGTGCTTTAGTGTATCCTCGCAGAGCTGCTAGTGCGGCTGTAGCAGTCTTGTTAAAAGGATTTTCCTTCTGTAATGTCTAAATTGGACATGTCAACCATGGTTAAACTATGGTTAAGGTTAAGGCAAGTAAAACACCTCCCAAGAATAGGGAATGATTGTGGTTATATTTTTAAAAACTCTAGTCTTCTGTGTGACATGCATCAGATACACTTAATGCCATATTCACAATTGACAACAACACGTCCTCATATGCTTGACGCTGCACAAACGGTACATTGATTTCTGCATCTGCACTGAAGCGTGGCAGTGGATGTAAATAGTAACTTGTGAAGTCATCCAAATTTTAATTTTATTGTTTTGTACAGTGATACTGTCACCATAATCACTAGATGCCAAACATATGTTCATGTCTACATATTAAATAATCATACATCATATATATTAACAAAACAACTAAAGTGAGTGATGTTGTTTGTTGTTGTTGGTTTGATCTAGTTCACTGTCATAAATCACAAAAAATCATCCTTGTGACTGTGAGCATGTTGACGTTTGACAAAGTTCCAGACTGAAGTTAAAGTTGGGCTCTCTCTGATGCAACCAGATGACCGTAATGAACACGCCTGAGCGTGTAGGTGTAGTAATGTACATGTTTGTGTGTACAGCAAAACCAGCAGCTGCCCCGACTGCTCCCTGCCTCACTGTCGAAACAGGAAAAGCTTTATATAACACATTACACACAGTAAAAGATTAACGTGCAGTCAGTGAGTTAATCTAATGCACAAACACAGACGCAGACACAGGTGCGCACACAGAGGCACACGCAAATCTGAGCACCAAGCTGAGTGGAAACAAACGTCCATTTGTGCAAAGCTGCGCACATGCAAACACACACATGCATGTAAAAAGGACACACAAGGACAAACAAATCTAAGCTAAAACGCAGAGTAGAATTTATACTATGGTCAGTCTGTCATATACAAAAACAGGGATACACCGCACACACACACACGCAAACATCCCCGGACAGAGTTCACCCAGTCATTCCATCCTTGCGGCAGTGAAGCTGTTTTTCCATCGCTGGGCTCTTAGCGTGACATCGTGGTCCAAACAGCAGTGAAATATTACATGGGCCCGGGTTATTAAAACTGTTATTAGCATGGCCAATTGGGGCTAAACAGGACCTGACTGTCACCCTAATGACAGGGTGGCTGAGGGCTAGGAAAAGGGGGGAGGTGGGCTGCAGAAACCTCTGACCATCATCGACCAAACAACCCCAGTGGATTCCCTACCACTAACATCCATCCACCACCAACCACCCCTTATCCCTCCATGTGCTCATAACTCTCTGGATCCTCTGCTGCATGAGACAAATAAAACTGTGGGATTGACACACAAAGCCCCAGTTACACACAGACATGGAGACAGATAGGAAAACAAGGATGGGCAATTTCATACAAATGAATGCTGACATGTGGATGTGCAAATGTGTGCGTAAAGACAGATTTTCATACAAATAAAAATGCTAATAGACAAATAAACAGATAGACAGACTCCAAAATAATCTTTTCCTGTGTCTCAGTTTCTGGTACAGTTCCGTTATTGGCATGAATGGCTGGAAAAAATGCTTTCTTGTGTCCCACAACTGTTTATACTTTACATCAGATCATGCTGAGATGGTAAATTTAAGTTCACAAACTCAGTATATCCAGTGGGGGAAAGTGGATGAGTACATTTGGTCAGACTAGTTTACCTGAATACAATTTTAAGGTACTTGTACTTTACCTTAAATCCAACTTCATATGTATGTTTTTCTTGAGATCTGAAGCTCCACCTCAGGCAATAACAACCAATTAAAGGTACTACATGTACATCAGTGCATCAGTGAAGGGGCCATTCTTCATAACTAGTGC
This sequence comes from Amniataba percoides, assembly GCA_037176925.1. NCBI lineage: Eukaryota > Metazoa > Chordata > Actinopteri > Centrarchiformes > Terapontidae > Amniataba > Amniataba percoides. The sequence continues at coordinate 3,600,830 of JBAJHX010000033.1, read as the reverse complement.
ACTGCCCACTCAAACTGCCCCATTGCTTGACTATGGTGCAGTTTGAGTACTTTTAGTTCAACTTTTAACATTGTGGTGCTTCTTCTTCTACTTATTAGGTTGGAGGTTACGATGTCTGTGACGATTCCCATCCAGGTCATGGATGAAAGAGTTTGAAGAAAGTCAGCTGGACTTCCTTTTATCTTCTTGAAGACTTTTC
>JBAJHX010000033.1:3578558-3600531 GCA_037176925.1 Amniataba percoides | reverse complement strand
GATTCCCATCCAGGTCATGGATGAAAGAGTTTGAAGAAAGTCAGCTGGACTTCCTTTTATCTTCTTGAAGACTTTTCACCTCTGAACCTGAAACCTCTCAAATGAGAGGGGAAACATCTTCAGGAACTTCAAGCAAGTCCAGCTGATTTTCTTCAATTTAAGAACAAAGATGCACCCATATCACTGCAAACACTGCTGGTTTGTTCTCACAGCTCCTGTCTGTGTCCACACTGTCACTATCAAAAAGGCAAAATGCCAAAAAAGCTTTAAAAAAAAGAATTTGTTGACATGTTTCTGGTTTGCCTTGGATCTTTGCCTTTTCCACATGATTACTATTTCACCCAAAGAGCAGCCAACCCTGTAATCATTAATGTTTGATTTTTTCCCCACCAATATCTGTTTTCTAATAACATTATGAAAGACTTCCAAAATTGACAACATGTATTTAGACAAATCATTCAGGAGCCAATAAGCACGTATCAAGTCTCTCTTTCCTTTTACTCAGCTCCCCTTCTCACCCACCTCAGTTTCCCCTTTCTCTTTACAGACTGCAATAAACTGAGAGGATATCTTCATACAGAAGACACACACAGAGCATGAAACATAGCTGCAGCCCAGCAGTGGCCGATGTTGACCAACTACAGCGGGGTTCAGCTGGAGCCAGAGAGACCACTGTGGTTATCATCATGTCTTAGTATCCAAAACACAGTCATGCTATCTCGCCCACCCCTCCCTCTGAGCCGCCACCACTGAAGGCAAATCCACTGAAATATCCAAACACACAATGGATATCAAAACTCTACACACCCTCCAACTAGTTTTATTGCCTTGGAGCCTGAAATTAAGACAATAAATCACACTTTTTTGCATTTTTACTTGGACATACAGTAGGAAGCAATGGAATACTTACAACTGGTGAAAACAAGAAGCCAAAAGGCCATAACACAGCTTTAGACATCACTTTTTAATCAGCTTAGTGATTCCCACCATCAATCAACAGGCCATTATGGGCATGAATTAGGATTATGATTATTATAAATCACAAACTTTATAAAGAAAGTATAACTTGACATTCTGTGTCTGTGAGTCTCAGGATAAAGTTAAGACTGCTTACATTTGTCTGGTGGACAATGGAGGAACAACCAAATGTGATGGGCATATGTTGCATCAAGGATGGTTTATAACCAAATATGACAAACATATTTTGTTCAGCAGCACTGCTAAAATGCTGATAGAAAGCCAGAAACACTGCTCAGTGAATACACAAGCCTCACTTAAACAGTGGCAGAAAGCCAGCGTTCTGTTTGGACACACATTCTACATATGCAGCATGCTGTTGTAATGTACTGATCCAATTTCTAATATTATGATTTGTTTCATTATAAACTGAAACATCAGCTAGTCTGAATGATAAGAGTCTTGTTTTAGTTTCCTTTACAGTCTTAACATAATAAAAATGGGTAAATGTGAAAAGGAACTGTTTGTGGATTGAAGACATCTACTATACACACATCCATATTCAACCATCCATCCATTCATCCATTCAGATGTGCAAACATGCAGAGAGAAGGTCCAAAAAGCTATTTCCAGCCCAGGCTCAGCACATGGAGTGGGTTTGAACCAACAAACAACAAGTCTGCTCTGTGAAATACGAGTCCAAAAACAAAGCTGTCCCTTCAGTGAAACCCCCAACCTCAGCACACACAAACACACACATGCACACCTCCGTCTTTAAAAACCCCCACATGACACACTTGTTCTCTTGAGACCCTTCACCTTCTCCACTTCCAACAGTTAATCACACACAGGGTTGGGGGAGGTGAGCTGGGGGTGACACTGGGGTAACGGTGAGTTGTGGCCCTTCGGATGGTCAACACTCGTGGAGCTGGCGAGTGTGTGTGTGTGTGTGCACGTATGCCTAGATCTCCCCTAAGATTTACCCACAATCCCTTGCTTCCTCTGTGTTTCTTTGGCCCCGCTAATGGTGGCTGTCACGGACAATCGCCTGAGCCAGCCGCTGATTTACTCCAGGTGGCGCTTTGGCTATTGTCCAGCCCAAGGAGCTAGCCTGACCCTTGACCCCTGACCTCCAGGGTCTGCCCCATGCCCTAACCAGAGGACGGGGCTGGAGTTGTTGCTGAGGGGAGAGGCGACATGGGGATTAAACCAGACTGAGTGGTTTGTGTGTGGAAACGGATATTCCCACAACTTAAGAGCCCGACCTCACAACTCACAACCAATTCTTATTTACATGCATCTTAATAGTGTTGGAGAAGTTACACTGGTGTGGTTTAAGTCTCTGCCGCTGACATCTGATATGATCCACATGATGTAGTTTGTTTTTGATTGGTTATTTATTGTACAACTGAAAAAAACCAAAACTTTCAAACAACTCTTGTTTCCAGTAGAAATACACGTATGTGCTCCTTTAGTATCCACGCTTGTACTGTAAAATGTAGTGCAATCTAATATAAGAATATCAGAATATAGGTTACATAGATCTATCTGATAAAGTGGTTTTGAATATCAGCTATTAGCAGGTTTAATCACAAAAACCAAGACAGGGATACAAAATTACCCAATCACGTTCATAAACTCTCTGTTCATGTATGTTCACAGTTCACATAAATACTTGGTGCTCCATACATCTACATAATAATGATGATAATATAAGATAAATAGTCATGATTTATAGAGCACTTTTAAAAAAAACACATTACAAAGTTCTTCACAAAGGTATCAAAAGAAAACTGATCATCAGGTCTCAAATCATCATGTTCTAAAAACAACAATAAGTCTTGTCCTGACTGAGTTAGTGGGGTACATGTGGAGGGCTCATTGTTTTCATTTTTTTTATTTTCGAATCAGGGGATTCACTAGTGTTGTCTTGCAGACTCACAGGCTTTGCGGGCAAGTTCTTGAGGAATCTGTGACTGTTCAGTGCTGTCCAAACCCACAATTTATCCAGTCCACAAGGGCCTCAAGTGGACTTTCTGCAGAAGTCCAGAGATTGCACTTGGGGTGTGGACCTCACCACATTTCACTGATTTAATCACCCAAAAAGTCACTCCAATACGGACATAACATTATAGTTTTTCCACTTGCAGAACTTAAAATGAATGTGTGAAACTATTTTTTTGTTAAAACTTTACTTGAATCACGTACACCAGAAAAGACATTCAACCACATCATGATACAGAAATGCGACAGCCTCACAGCCTCACACATGGGATGACGGTGCGCATGTCACAGTAGGTACGAATGAAGTCTGTGAGAGCTCAGTCTGCAGCTCAGTTTGAGCCTTTTGTCTCATCCCAATGGAAACCTAAGCAGGATTTGTCAGATAAACTTTTAGGCAACATTGAAATATCTTCCTGCAGAACTTCACCTGCCTTAAACACACCACCAGACTGCAGCGAGTGCTCTGAGGCCGACCGTGTTGGTGGCGGTCAAAAACATGACCCTGTTTGCTCTAGATTCAGTGGAATGTATCGCCATATGACCAGATGTACAGCACACACTATGTGACATTTGCACCACCCAAAACACCCACAGCATGCATAAATATAGACTGGGCGTGTGGGCGATTAGAGACTGTATGACCTTATGAACGCAGGAGCTTTTCAACAGGCTGTAACATACACATACATACTGTACATGTTGTCGGGGGCCACTGGCAAACACAGAAAAAGGTGACTATACGAGAGTTATGTATCACTTTAAATTACTGCATACTTTATTGAGGTTTTCCAAGCTGTAATAATGACTTTTTATTCTTGTTTTTGCTTTATACATCAACAATAAGACATTTGTAAAGGATTATTTTCTAATTTCATTCAATACTCTTACCCCTGAAAAATTAAATTAAAAGACATTTTCTAAATTTTCTTTGGATGGGATATTTTTATACTTTTTCCAGACACACACACACACGCCAAAGCTGTCTGTGATCCGGGCTATATATACGTCCTGTGTGCAGCCAGGTGGTTGGTGTTCGGTACAGGCATGGTGTTGGTACGTGGCCGGAGCTGATGACAGAGCGAGCAGACAGACAGCAGCTGTCAGTCTGGCTCAGTTACAGCCAAACAGCACCAACACTGATACACCTCACCAATACCCTGAGGTCCATGTCTAGGTCACAGAGCTCTAGAGTTCAAGTGGCCTTGACCTCCAGTCTGCCGTTCTCACACTGAGCTATGTTTTCATGTGGTTGATCTGTTAGATGGAATCAGGTATCACATGTTTCAGTGTTACACTCTCTCTACATTGATAGTGCATACTACCAATTTGTTTCCCAGTATATGCTTGGGGCTGAAAAGTCCTCATTTCTTAAGTTATGTAACAATCTGTTCACACATGGGCAACAAAAAATAATTAAAAACTGCATAATACATGTGAATTGTTATATATAGCCCTTTACGTATCTCTAAAATAAAAGAAGCACATGACAAAGGGAATGGCTCCTGTGAATGCGATACTATAAAATATCTGATTATTTATCATGTGTGAGTAACATACATTAAGTTGTCAGTTGTCTTAACTACGTCTAATTCTGCCGTAGTACATTGTAGTTTAATCAAACAAATATAGCTGAGTAAAACTTTTCCCTCTAAAGTTGTGTGAAATGGAAATACTGATGTAAAGTACAGTACAAATACAAATACTTCATATATGTATGATAACATATCACATATGTAAATATTAATGTAAATGTGCTTAGTTACCTTTGGCCACTGATTTGATTGGTTGTTGCTTAGTCGTGCAGTTGAGTGACACCACAGAACGAAGGCATGGCATCAAAGAGAGTTTCTCTTATCATATGCAGTTTTCAGTCATTTGTTTCTTATAACAGTGTGCTATACCACTATTATTTTATATAGCCTACAAACCACAGGAAATATACTTTATACTTTTGCTGCGTTCTCATGCTATAATTGATGGCTGTGTTATGTTGTAAACCGCCACAATTTGCTCTTTATTTATCATACTTTTTCTCCATGCTTATAAAATTTACTGCACGGATCCAGTTTACCCCCTGAGATCATTAAAATTTCATTTAATCATACTCAAAACTCATGATTTAAGTCGTTTATGAATTTTTGAAAGGGAAATTTAGGGCTTTTAGGTTACCATCCTCACATTTTACAACCCTTCCCTGACCAGATTGCAAACCAGCACTTAACCCAACACAGACCCTCGCCAAAGACCAAGGCTGTAATTCAAAAGCCCCCCCTGTGAGTTAGTTATATAGGCTATCCCCCAGTTTACTTCCCTGTTCCGTGTGACTGGCATGGCGTAGACATGGACCCTCTGTCTGACAGGCTCCGGTTGCACCGGCAATATAAACCTGCTGGAGCTGGGAAGACATAACAGGGCAGTCATATACACGCATACACGCCTAGGAAGCAGATACACACATATATAGAACAGAAATACTGGGTCTTTCCAGTAATGTGTAATCTTATCGAGACTTTACCTGGTGAAATAAAGACATGACATAGACGTGTAATAAACATATATACAGACATACAGTTGTGCATTCAACATAACTGGAGAGTTTCATACATTGAAAGGAAGGGAAGAAGAGAGGGAATGCAGGGGGTTATGGGAGAGGACGTCTGGAGCAATAAAGGCTGGTACCAGCATTCAAAGTTTAAGGGCCAACAGGGCTTCGGATATGAATCTCGCCCAAGCACGGTGACCCCTGACCTTCTACCAGAAGTCCCCGTGGGGTGTAGTGCAGTTATTGTTTCTTCTTTCGGCCCAACTCTCCCTGACCTCCTCTGTCTTCCATCTGCACAAGTCCATTACGTCCATTTATTTCATCGCTACAACTCTCTGCACATAAACTGCTTTTTTCTCCTCTTCTCCGCTCTATTCACTCTCTGTCGTTCCCGACCATTCATGGCTCGAACAGAGCCATCGATTCATTGGGCGGACGTGACCGTATTGTGTTAGAATGCGAGGATGAGAAAGGGAGAAAGAGGGAGCGCATGCTTGGCCATTAGGGCGACACTGAAAAGCAGAGACCGGACCCGAGGTCAGCCTGGAGGACAGAGGACGGGGCAAGTGGGATCAATGTTGGACCAACTTCAGATCGCTCTGTGTATTGTAGGATATTTGGACTTCCAGACAACTGATAGCACAGTTCAAAAGGACTTCACGCTGATTTAACATCCATCAGTCATCCACTGTAAGCTGGAACAGATCTGACTTTCCATGTCATGGGAAAAGGTCTTCTCTATGCTAATCCAACACCCATTACTCATCCATTAGCTAACTAACAGGAAGGAACAAAGATTTCACATTATAAGTGAAAAGGAAGAAGCCCTTTGGGGGGTCTTGTAATCACTTCACATTCATGTGTGTATTTGTCTCAGAGTTTTTGGTTTTGTGTGCTCGGCCTGGCCTGTTTCTAATTATTGAATTATTTAGCTATATGATTTCATGTACATTTATATCTGCACCCTACAAAACTCAGTAATATATCATGGGAAAAGCCTTCCAGGGTTTTTTTGAGACAATTGCAGAGCCGCAGAACAGAACTCAAGTCATTGGCAAACTAAGGAATGATTACAGTACAAAGACTGCTGTTGTCATCTAGCTCGAACAAGACAGCACTGTCCAACAGGAAGACGTTTCAGCGGATCTGTGTGAGCTTCAGTGCTTCTTATTCTGATTAGATTACTTTATTTGTTCTGCAGAGTGAAATCCTTCCTGGATGTGGGTGCGCGTATGTTTCTCTGAGGTCAGAGAACTAAGGTTACGTCGCAGTGGACGCGCAGCACGGTGTCACAGCGGGGGGTGGAAACCTATACGGTACGTAAGGACTGAAACAACAAGCTGTTTTTTTTTAAAAAATGTGAGCTCTCCCGCTCTGCCAGAGAGAGATTTGAAGTTTATAATCATGACATCAACTCACTACATGACAACAAATAGAGCAAGGCGTAACCGGGCGACCCTCAGGGACCATCAGCGCCATTCTTGGTTTCTTTCTCCTCTTCCTTATCCAACTCCTCCAAGTCCTACTCCTCTTTCCCCTCACGTCTCTGGGGACCTCCGAGTCACAGATGAACAGAGAAGGAAGAAGTAAGCTCATGGTTAGCGTGATGCATTTGTGATGGGAGCCAATCAGATTGACACTCTGGCTGTGAATGAACAGATAAATGTAAGCTCCTGAGAATGTACTGGACCGTGCCACTCATAATGACTTTGGAGGCCTCAAATAGAAACAGTGAGACATGTTTCTTCTTCTTTACCAGAGCTTTTCAGCTGAAATGATGTACTGTGTCGATTACAGACTCTGCAGGCCTAAATGCTTTCTTCTTGTTTGGGTTGGAGGTGGTAAAGGCTTGGTCATCAGTGTTGTCAGTGTTCAGCTTTCTCTTGACTGAGTGATCTCTCATTTTGGAGGGAACTTTCCACTGGTGCTCATAACCAACCGCAGACTTCTTTAAGTGTGTGTAAACTTTCCTTCACCCTCCTGGCTATTACTGTGAACAAGAATGTGTTTTTAGTGAACCTGCCTGTTTAAATAAGGATTGAAGACTTCCATCTCGACCCTGCCCTGGTCGGCCCTAGCAACACACATTCCAGTGCATCACGGGCCACGTAGCCTCACAGCCTAATGAAGATGAGGTGAGGTGTGATGGGAGATGAAGTCATCGGGCGAGGGGAGGCGGTGGGAAAGCAGTGGTGGGAGTCATAAATCAGAACTCATTGTCTACGTCGAAGAATATGTGTGTGAAGGGGCTGTGACTGGGTGGATGTGGAGGGGTGGTGAGGGTTCAGAGTGGGGCAGTGGGAGGGGTGGTCAGTGGTTGGGGATAAGGGATGTGAGGGAGATCAGGGTGCGGTCAGTGTGTGATGTAATCCGCTGGACATCTGTGCTTCGATGACAGACAAGACACGCCGTGTTCCGGCTCCAGGAGTTCTCACACTCATACACACACATATAAACACACACAGATACACACTTCCCTCCCCGGGGAGCTGCGGTGCTGTCCCTGTCTGGGAGCCAGAGACGTGGTACTAATGAGACCAAATGAAGCTGGAGCCTCTCTGAGAAGGGGTCACAGCCTGTCAAACAGTCAGTTAGGTGGCTGCTTTAATACCGGTTGGAGTATATACTAGCTAGTTTAACAACCAGTTAGATAGGCAGTCAAGCAGCCATCAATCAAGACAATCACCTGATCAGTATCCATTAAACAAGCTGTTCTTTCAGTCAATAAAAAGGTTAGCCCATTAAATATTTAGCAACTAGTTGAACAGTTAACCAGCCAAGTTGCTAAACGGGTAATGAATCAATCAGACATTCAACCAGCCAACCTGTTAGTTGACAGTCAGTCAACCAGTCAGGCAGTCGGGTGGGCAAGAAAAGAGTGATGCAAAAAGTTAGCCACTAAACCAGTCGGCTCATTAAATAACCAGCAACTAGTTGGCTGGTCAACCAATCAAATTGCAAAGCGGCAAATGAACCATTCAGTCTACCAGACAGTCGGCCATTTTGTCATTCAAACAACCATCCAGTCAATCACCCTGCCTGTCAGTCACCGAGAGCTGAGTTTAGCCATGCATGTGCTGATTAAAGCAATGGGGGAGACGGAGGGAGGCCGAGTGAGGGGTGGGGGGGGTGGGGGGCGTGTCAGGCTTATGTAAGGCAAGAGCTAGGCCAAGCAGAACTGACACAGGCCAGGCCTTAGATTGCCTCAGCATGGGACAGAAATGTGCTGACCAAGGTTGCGGGTTGATTGAGAGTCCAGGGGGGTCGGAGGATTGAATGAAGTTTATTTGACTGCGGGTAATATAGGCTTTCTTGAAAAACAAACAGGACTCATTTTGTTTGCTGTGTGTTTTAGCAGCTGTGACCTCCTATATGACTAAGCGTGACCCCGTCCCTGCAGCCTATGGGGGGATTCCAGCTCCTCAAATGTCCAACACTGAGTGGACCCCAGATATATATGTACGTGCATTTTTCTGCTAGGTCTTTAGTGTGTTTGAATTAGGCAGCGTTTTGTGTGTACTGTGTGGTCCTTTCAAGGTTGGGTGACGTCCTTGGTACAGGTGCAGGATGGAAAGATATACTGGACAATGGTCACCACACACTCAGGCTCGCATGCTCACATCCACACACACTAGATCTCTTGCAGCTCAAATAACAGAGACAACACAGTCGCTCTGGCCCTTTTTAAAGCCAAACCAAGACTTGGACCAGACTATTCCCATGACCTAAGGGCTGGGATGATGATTACACTGTTGCTATAGAGATGCTTCAGATGACAAAATATTGTCAGTGAAGTATTCATGACAAAGTATTGCAGCAGATGTTTTATGGCCAAAGACTTGTACTAGTAAAACTCCTAATGGAGGTTTTGACATTCTTCCTAGTACATTTGAAATAATAGAAATAAGCACAGTGACAAAGGATTTGTCATTCGAAAACTCATTTAATTCCCTAGCAGACGTTTTTTTTTATCACACTCTTAAATACCTCTGAACCAGCCAGCTATATGTATAACACATGCTTTGACACACACACACAGTCACAGACACAATGCAGGCGCTTACAACTACAAAAGACTGAAGCTCATAGCTGAATAATAACCATTAACATCCATTAGGGATAGCTAATCTATTTGCTTCTCATTTACTTATGTAGGTCATATCAAGGCAGTGTTGTTAAACTGAGACTGTTTCATAACCAGTTGTAAACCCTGTAGAATAAGTGTAAGCACTGAAAGCAATTAGAGGAAATTACATTTGACCAGTAGAAGGTGTGGGACATAGAGGAGGACAAAAAGTGTGGTTAAATGTTGTTTGTTTGTTTATTTGTTTGTTTAAAGGTGACCTTTCTGTAAGCACTGAGATGAGTTGAGGTTTCCGTGGAGATTTGATCACTGGGAGCAGTGAAACAGTCATTTCAGAAGTGAAAGTAATTGATGTGTAAGTAAGTAATAAATGCATTTTACTTGGTAGCAGCACTGAAGTTAGTTCAAGTGTGTGTACTGGAAGCGATTGAAATATCACTTGGTATGTGAGCACTGACAGCAGTAAAAGTGCCAGATCTGAAAATAGTTGAACTCTCGACTGAACAGAAACACGTTCAAGTGTCGTGTAGTTGACATGTAATGGGTGAAAGCAGTCAAAGTGTCAGTGAAAGTGTGCCCGATGAAAACTCTTCATTTGAAGTCAGTGAGAAAGTTGGTGGGCTTTTACTTTGAAGGCCAATATTTTCAAAGCTGTAAGATACATAACTGAAAATGTGCAAGGAGAGGACAAGCTTTCTATACAGTGTAGAACTTATGGAGCAAAAAGATGTGAAAGAATCTGGAGTGCATTATGAAGTACGATGCTATGAAATGTTCTTAATAATTCTTCACAATGACCAGTCAAACAAACTAATTGACCTGATTTTCCATCCATTTTCAGCTTGTCCAGTGTGAGAGGTCAGAGGTTGGGGTTGATCTGTTAAGGTCGGACCATCGGGAGTCTTTTCTGGTCTTAATCCTCAGGACCCCTCCCTGGGGCAGGTCAGCGCTACACGCATCACATACGCTATCCTTTGCTGTGCCTGACAAATAATGACGGAACAAAGGTGGAGGCAGCTTTTCCCGGCAGTTGCCAGTCTGCTTGAGAAGTCTCACAACAGCTCTATATGATTCATGGGTCCACGTCCTTTAAACCTGTTACACAATCCTCACTTTATTTCCGTAATTCATGCAAGCAAAGACACGAGTATTTGCTTTGACGACGTACCACGAGTTATTTACTGTAATATCGACAACAAATAGAATTAGGTCATTCCTGTTAGCATTTTTTATTGTTTTATGAGAAATATGTTTTTAAGTCAATAATAGATAATAGCAGACAGCTGCAGATAAACATGTTTTTCTGATTTTCTCCATCTACTGCTTTCTTTTGCTCCCCCCCCACTTTCTACTTCTTGATTCTAATCCTGCTAATTAAACTTTGAGAGCCTGCAGGGCTTCTTCCCCTCCCCTCGTCATCTCCACTACTTTCTCACAGGGAGCATAAAGAGCTGGAGGAGAGAGAGAGAGACAGAGAGGGAGAAAAGAGGAGAGTGAGAGAGACTGAACAGAGGGCGAATTCATGGCCGCTCTGCTCTGCTTCTTATCAGTATCCTGGCTCTGTGAATGAAGCTCTTCAGAGGAGCTCCTCGCCCCTCGACATCCAATACGCCTCCAAAGCTATCTCTGAATCCCCATCGCGTGTGCGCACACACGCACACACATGCAGACCTTACAGTATATTACAAGTATATTACAAACTGTGTACTGCACATCTACAAAGAGAGGTGGAAATGGAAATAAACATCAGTGTATGCAATAATGTGCAGTAGAGCTGCAGCTCACTATTATTTTGGACATCGTATAATATGTCAATTTGCTTCTTTGAAAAATAAACCTACCTACCTGATGTTTTCCTCTTCCAGCAGCCTGATGTACCAGCTACATGTCCACGCAGACAGAGCTTAGTTTTGAATGATACATATTAGATACAACCTAGATTTAGATTTGGGCTGTAACCTCTTTCGATGTTTGGGACTAATGCTGAATGTTGAATAGACAAAGGCACGAGTGGGACTGAATGCTACATTCGCTTCAGATGGAAATTAGTGATGGCACTGCTGGTAATGTTATAAAACTGCTTACTTTGGTAGAAGTTTCCATTGAACATTTGTTTATGTTTTGATGAGAAGATTACCTCTTCTGAGAGACTTTTTCAATAATGTGTGTGTGTGCAGACCTCATCCTTTTATTGTCATCTTTTGTTTTCTGTTAGAAGATTATTTGATGCCGCCTATTTTCAGGAAAAAAACATGTAAAAAGCACACAGACATGACACTCGTAAGGTATGTCAGTATTTCAAATGATATCAGACATCTCTGCATGTGGACATTCGTAGCCAAAACTATGACGGTCTGATGTCGACAGCACCAAGCACCACCAAGCGTCAAAGCTGCTCATTTGATGGCGGACTAACACTAAAACAAACTGGGAAATCACATCACTGACCACAATGTCATAATATTGATCAGGTTCTGATTTGTAAAGGCAAACAACACACCAGAACCTAATTTCACAATACTAAATGAAACCGACATTTCATTCTGATTTCCTGATGCTCTTGCATAGCCCTCAGTGATGCTTATTTATCCAGTTCACAGTAGCCTCTACTTAGTGGCCAGTCTGTAATGACTGGGAGCCGTTGTGCAGCTATGCACTGGTTAGATCCAAATAAAAGAGGGGGGATATTGGGTATCCTAGCTTATTTGCGGTGTGGGCAGCCCCCCCCTCCATCTCCCTGGTGGAGGCTGTTTTGGAGATGAGTGGGGGGTTATATTATAGGATATTAAATGGTAATGATGGGCCTGGAAGTGCTGGGTCCATGGGAAAGTGGTCGATGCGTCTCGCTGTGGCCCGGCGTCGGTCCTGAGACTCTGCAAGCCAGAACCGGGTCACCCTGCCGCAGAGATCATTACAGGGTGGGGAGGTGGTGGTAGCGGTGGGGGGAGAGAAATTGAGATGCCAGACCCCATCGACCACTTCAACCCCCCCCAAACCCCTACTCTTCTTCCTTCCTCAGACCCAAAGTCCGTGCGCTGACCGCCCATGCCTGCCCTCTGGAAAAAGACTCGCCGCAGTCGCCGGCCTCCACCAACATTAACCCTGACTCCGTCGCCATGTCGACCAAGCATCCAGACAAAATTTTGCAACCTCGAGGCGGACAGGAAACTGTCTGCACCATGACAATGAGAAGGGGAGAGTGGGGGCGCGCACCACAGTGCTCATCTCAGAAATGTCCAGAGAGGAGATGGGAAATGGACGATAAAGCTGCAGTATGGATAGCCGCAGGGCACGAAACAGGGAAGAGCAGGAAGGAGGGGAGGAAAAGAGAGAGGGAGACAGGAAGAGAGACAGGGAGGAGGGCAAGCTCCTATTTCACTACATTCCTTTAATTCAACCAAGCAGTCCGCACATTACTGACAAAGCCCATACTGACATCTCCCCACAGTGTGTGTGTGTGTGTGTGTGTGTGTGTGTGTGTGCGCGTGGCTGCATGAGTGTGTTTTTTTGCATCTAAAACAGAATACCTACGTGCAGCTTGGCTTCCAGCACAACTCGAATAAAGCGTGTTATGTAAGTAAGCGTGAGTTTGTTAACGTGCTCTGGACAACACAGTGCAGCTCACTGCATTACACTGCACGAAGCAGCTTTGGTTGTGAGCTCATGTGTATACAAGTTTTACAAACATAAATCAGTCTCCTCTACAAAGGTATACACATGGGGTTAGCTTCAGTTAGACTAAAATACAGCGTGACGTGTTTGTGATTGGTAAGAAAGTCTGTGAATTTTGTCAGTGATGTTTAGGATGCAATGAAAAATCAAAACCACTACATTTGTTGGTAAAACCCAAAGTCACCAAACTTCAAGTTTGACCTCAGTGAGTACAATGTTATTAATACAGATAGCTGGCAAAACATAAAAAAACTGGAGGCGGGAGGGATAACCCTTTAATCCATTTTAGAAGGCTGTTATAGAGATATCACCAAAGAATGTTAAATGTCAGCAGCTACAAGTGATTCAACGTCACGCAAGGAAGATAAAATCGCCACCAATTTCATTAAAGTCATTATAAACTCATCACCAGACACCACAGACACATTTACAGTCCCTGCAGATATATTATATCAAAACCATAGCAGATAAAATTGAGATAAATTATGATAAGGTCACTATAAACTCAGTACTGCGTACCCCAGACACACTGTGGGAGCACATCAAATTGTAATGTTATAGGAATGTTACAGTGACACCATAGGAGGTTGGAGGAGGCCATAAAAACCATATGGTCACCAAGAAATCAACTGTTGCGCACCTTAGAAACATTATATACCTTATTAAAGCTCCTTTAGTGTTATTGATAGGAATATTACAGGGATGGTGATACCACAGGAAATTAAAAATCTGCCATAAAGTACATTTGATGTCTTTAATCACACTTTGCAAGTGTCTATAGGATTATTAGAATGACTTTTCCATGTAGGGACTATGCTGTGCCAGCATACCTCTCCTCCTCCCCTTCCCCTTTTTCTCTTCCTCTGCTTGTATCGCTTCATCCTCGCGGCGGTATTTTCGACCCGAACCCAACCGTCCAACATGATCCCATATAATTAAGCAGGTTTAAGGCAAACTGATCCCCTCTGAGAGCCTTGTCTTCCATACATTCCAATTAAAAGCGATTACACACAGTGATCTTTTACTGCTAAGAGGCCTCTGTCAACTCCTCATCACCCCTCCTCCTCCACCCTTCACCCACCCACCAGCACAACCCATTCCCAGGGTTTCAGCTGTCACCCATCGCCTCAATGCATCAATCTCAATACAGTTTTTTCTCCAGTGTTTGTTTTTTTTCTTTTTCCCCCTCGAGCAAGTAATTGCATGTTTTGTGTTGTTTTGCATGTGTTAAACTAGTCCAGATACATTTCCCTTTTCCATGTGCTGTCAGCTCTTGTTTTGTTTTTTTTTTTTTATGTTGTGTAGCTTCTGATTTTAATGTGATACTATGATCACTAATCACGTGAATAAGAGGCGTAGAATCATGTATATTCACTCTTAGATGCAGGACGTGACAAAAGCTTGAGCCAGGCAAATCCTTAAATCTTGTCAACTTTCACTCAAGGCACACACACACCCCTTCATCCCCCCCGATCACCACCCATGGCCCACTACTCTCCCCTTCCTTATTCTTTTTTGGAAATGCTTGCAGGGAGATGAATAGAGAAGCCCCACATTTCCACATGAAGTGAGCAGCCAGCAGCGATCTTCTCTCCCCTGGCAAAGTTTACTTTTCTTCTAGCTGTGAGAAAGCTTGGTGGGACTGTGGTTATGAATATTCATGGCGGAGAGTTCCCTGTCAATCAGTCAAGGAGAGCCGAGGCAGAATTTATGTCTCGAGTGGTTTCTTTTGCCAAGGAAGGAATTTGTGCTAATTCAGTTTGAGGCAATTCTATTGCTAATTTTTGTTATATTTTGGTTTCTACTTTATTTATCAAGTTTTCTCTCTTTTTTGTGAGCACAACAGTGATATGCTTTAAACTGATTTAATTTCACATTGGATGTTCACATCTATGTGTATCTACTCATGTATGTAAAAGAAAGTAAAAGAAAAGTCACTGTACTGTTGAAATATTTCCATGACTCCAATGATGTGTGACTGCCATGAATGTAATCAGCCTGCTAACTAAGAAACGTTATGGCAGCACTGTTATAGCTTACACACATCCATGGTACATCTTAAGAGTGGCCATGATGAATTATGATAAACTCATGCTCATAATTACGCTTTATGAGAAATAAAACACGTCTAGAAGAATGTTGTCATGAAACTACTGAAATGAACAGCAAAGCTCCAAGCTCAGCTACATTGCACAGTAGCAGTTAGGTAGCACAGCTATTAATTTAAAAAATATAGCTTTTCCAGTTTGATGCCATATTTTTAGAAAGCTTGAAATGTTGCTTAAACTGTTCTGGTATCCTGGTCACCTCACTCTGCCCTCAAAAAAGGGAGAGTAATTAAAACTGAAACTTGAATTTACTTGAATTTCATGCAAATGATTGACAGACTGGATCACTGTACACCCCCCATCATACCTACAACTTCAAAGATTTAATGGATTAGCTTTCATATCTGAATTGGAATATTATATGTTGAAATGTATCATTAAACATTATTAAGTAGGAGGCATGAGAGCATTATAATTTCAGTATAGGTACTCTTTTTCATAGTGCCCATTGAATACAACAGTCATAGAAGATATAGCAAAATGATAACCAAGACCTTTCTTTGGGAAGCATGAAATCCATATCAGCAGTCTTGCCCTGGCCAGCAAGAGTATATATGTATATATAAATCTATACATAAAGCTCTATATAGATATATAGAGAGAATCAATATCTATAGATAGAGTGGGGGTGGGGTGAGGGATATGAACAAATTAGGGAAGCAAAAAGTAGCACAACACATTTAGGGAAAATGAGAAATGAGAAAAAGAAAGGTGTAGAGAGAGAAAGTCAGAAGAAAGCACTGCTGGGCACCACTCACAGAGGCATAAATCTAAGCACTCACAATTGGATTCAAATGCAAATCTAGCACTGAGCATCCAATGGAAAGGCCAACCTCAATTTAGCCAAGTCCCAATGTGTGTTTGCTACCCCCAACTGACAGGAACACCTCATTCTCCACACTGTCTCTGAATGTGTGTGTGCACGTGCATGTTCAAGGCATGCATAAATATGCATGCCACTTACAGAAGTGAGACAAAGATGACAGTTTTCCATTTTGAAAAAAAATGGGCTTTTAAAGAAAAGTGACTCCAAACATTTACTTTCTCTGCTTCACTTTCAAACTTTGATATTGTTTGTGATTTTTATGGATGTGCATGTTGTAAAGGGTGGGGGCTGTACACCCCCAACATGCTCAACCTACGTGCACATCCCTGCCCATCCCTATTCTCCTCTCTCTGTTCCCACCTCCCAGCCCCTCTAGTGAGGGAGTCAGAAATGAACCTGAACTGATTGGGAGTCAAAAGCAGTTGCTGGGGCAGGTTCAGTGGGGCAGAAGCAGTTGCTGGGGCAGCGGTGGTGGTGGATGGTTACAGAAGGAGGAGGGGGTAGAGGAGGGCAGGGAGGGTAGCTCTGTTGGTTGCCAGGGGGCAGCCCGCTGGTTGCTTGGGAGTGCCGTAGCAATCGGGCAAGTGTTAAAGCCATTAGGATGCCTTATCATATGAAAGGCAGGGTGGGTGTGGCAGGGCTGAAGATGAGTCCTGGGAGGATAGCCCCACTGTCAAACAGCAGGAGTCTTACAAAAGAGCCTTTCACTGGGCCATTACTGCCCCCACCCGCAAACACACACTCTCACATAACCTCCACCCTGCGCTCCCATCCCAGCCGGGCCCATTCAGAGCCAGCGACCGTGGCCACAGAATAGGGGAATTCCCCTTTAAGTATAGGAATGACAGGGCAAACAGAGGAGGGAGGGAAGACGAGAAGAAAAAGAGTGGAGAAAGAGACGACACAGAGCACAGAGACCTTCAACCGGCCTGTACGGAGCTGTGTGTTTTCCACTGAGTTGGCATCCACACACAGGCTGGAGGGGCCTCTTGGGACCGCAGTCCAACCCCCAGGGAGAGACTCATTACTGGGGGCAACAGCTCCCTGGCGCTCCCCAACCTGTCCGGGAGTAGAAATCTTTATTTCCCTCTTACTTACGAGCAGGGGTACTGTTTATTATGCAGTAATGAAAAAAGCACACAGGAAACTAAAAATAGACTGAGCTAATGCAGCCCAAACAGCCAGGAAAGGAAATCTGGGTGTAGACTGTAGATATATGTGTGTGTGTGTGGACGTATAGCCGCAGGTATGGGCTGCAGTGGAGAGAAGCAGCGATAAAAGCCAGCCTCTGTTTCCTGTCCTTAACAGGCTAATGGTGGGGATTTACTGGCCTTTTATTATGATTGCTCCAATTAGCTGTAAAGCAGCACAGGACCAGGACCTTAGTGCCTGTTTGCCTGTCTCCCTGTCTCAGCTCCAGAAACGTTCTGGTCTCTCTAAGGATGACAGTTTGAAACATAATGGAAAAAAAATTCAGTAAATTGTCATTATGCAAATGGTCTGATTAATATTAAACACAACTACAGCTAAGATGGATGGGGATGGCATTAGTTCAGCAAGTATTTGGTCATCAATCAAAGTACTGGACGAAGATGATGAGAAGATGATGAGAGTCGAGGGATCATCAAAGTGAGGAGGGTTCGTCCTCTGAGGACTGTTAATGCCTATACAACATTTCACAGCCATGGATCCAACTAGCCGCCCTGCAGCCACACTGCTGTTGGGTCTAATAAGTCAACAACACCATCTCTGTCATGTGACAGTGTCTCCATTACTCTCAGTGATCCCCAGAACACAGTGCAGACATCAGGAACTTTCTACTGAAGACATACAGTAGACAGTATAAAACTTCTGTGGTAGATCCATAGTAATGGGGACGCTGGCTTTAAAAAGAGACTTTACTGTTTGCCACTAGAGATAAGCAAAGTATGTTTTGTTTGAAATCTGACTCCCCTGGCCATTTGAACCGGGAAGGGTACTAACAGCATTGTGGTTATCTCTTGGGTTTGTTTGATTTCTCACAAAAACATCTGTGTGTGGTGCTCGTTTGCTGGCATGGGGACACAGAGGTAGATGGAGGCCTCAGAGAAATCCAAGAAGTGCGTGAGCAAACCTGACAGACTGGCTGTGAGTCTGTCCTTTCTTCTTCAGTTTATTTCTCACTTTGTTGTTTATTTCAGTACACTTTTGCATTCTCTCTTCCTCGCTGTCCAGCTGTGTGTTTGTGTTGGTCCATCAGTTCTTTTTACTCTGAGCTGACCTCAGTCCAAACCTCATGTCGGTCCAAACATCTGCACTGAACTAATCTTAATGGAGCTGTTTTTAATGTTGGTTTCGTTATACAACCGCCCGCCACATTTTGTAACGTCAAGACAAAATACATCAATTATGCGTCCGCATGTGAACATAGAACAGTTTAAATAAGCATAATTGAGCCTTGAATTCCTTCTCATTTGGAGGTTTCCTTTTGTTCTCAGTGGCCAGAGGGCTTTGTTGTTGCACAGGACGAGGGGAGGCAGACCGCTCGGGATGCAAAAAGGGAGGAAAACAACATTTGCTGAAGTTATGTTCGAGTTTCGCTGCTAGACCATTGAATGAACCGCTGCACAGTTTGATCCAAGTCGTCCGCTAATTTCATGATTATGAGTCAGCAGTGAGGCTTTGTGAGTGAGTCAGTGCTGTGTGCGAGTGTGAGTGGGTGTAGTATGAGTGGGTGTGAGCCCTGTGGTCGAGAGTATGACTAAGGGGCAGCCTATGAGTTTGTGCATGTGTGTGTGTGTATGTGTGTGTCTGTGCCAGAGGAGGGAGAGCGAGAGGGGTGTGTTTGACACGCTCACATGTGATTGGCCAGTTTTTGCGACAGAGGCAGAGACTGTGCAGATACTGACCACAGCACAATGAGATTAATCGCTCAGCCAAGTGACATTAATAAAGCTGCATATCCCACAGAAACACAGATTTAAAGCTTTTACAGTAAATGTGTGAGGATTTATCCTGGTGGTCTTTAAAGGGATAGACACCTCTCATATTTGTCTGGCAAATACGACACTGTAGTGAGGAGATGGTTAGCCTAATTCAGCCTAAAACCTGGAGGGAGGGAGAAAGAACTAGGCTGAAGGTCATGGTGAGAATCATTCCTGACTGTCAGTGAGAATTCATCAGGAGGCAAACTTTCCCATTCTCACACAAGACACCAGATGAAAATCAAATGATGGAGATCTGTGAAAATGAAAGTAAAACCATTTTACATTATGTGTCACTGCAAAGAAATTTATGAAAAGGGGGCTCAGTATTGAGTGGTTTCCTGTAATTTTTAGAATTTTACTTCCCAGACAGGCTGGTCTTTTCCAGTAAAACTGGGGTTTCTCACAATAATGGAAGTTTGGCATAAAACAAAGGACTGCGTAATCTTGTAATTATTCTCCTTTCTGAAGTCATTGTTTTGTATTTATCAATATTTTTGAACAGAACAAAAGGCCCTCTTTCAAGTGGAAAAACACAATTTTAACCATTTGTTTTTCTGCATATCCAATTCCCAGTTTTAATAGGTCCAATGAGCATATGAGCGTCTTTATAGTGCTGACCTAAGGTTTTATTGCATGCAGGAGCAGACGAGGAAAATCTCATGCAGCCATCATGTTATTTAGGCAGATTTAAGAACAGAGGTGTTGTTCTTGGACATTTAGTTGTTGAGAGTATTTGCTGCATCTGTTGAACTTGGCATGGCACTTCGACTGAGACCTGCTCTTCTATACCACTTGTTGAACTCCAAGTGCAGATTTCATTTCCACTATGATTTTTGCACTTAGCTTCATTTACTTTTATTCTATTTTTTTTTTTTTTGCCACACAGCTAAACTGTAAGCTATCATTTTATTATGAATCACTCATGGAAATGTACCATATTTTTTTGTATGCTGCATTATTTACCCACAATGCAATTTGAATACAGGCAGTTTAGTGGGAGATTTGGATTAGCTAATGTAGATCTGAGATAGGTCAGGAGCGAGCTAGTACATTAAGCTTACTTCTCTCTAATTTCAGATTTTTTCATTTTCTAACTTTTAGTTTTTAGCCCTGACCGACTCAAATGACATCACTCGAGGAAATGTATCATATTTTGTGTGGTGTCTAAACATGACATAGTGCTCCCCAAGACCTGTAAACAGACTTTGATGTGTGCATGTGGTGGAGTTTTCTTTTAAAAATGCATTTTTAGTGGCCTGCATTTTTAGCGAGGACAGTTGTTTGGTAGCATCAAAACATGTGGAGGAACTGTTTTCATTTCAATACATGCATTAGTATTTAGTACACAAACACACGTGTACAAAAGAACCATTACAAATGCACACACAACCAAGGGATTCCTTAGGTAAAGAGCATCACTTTTGGCGACTCACTTCTGGGATTTTTCAGCATTTGTCATGTTGATGCATGTTCTGCAGGCCCTAAAGAAAAACAGAAAGCAAAGATTTCATCAGATGATCTGATGCAAATGGAGCCAACAGAGTCCTTATTACGTATTCGATCGCAGTTAATCAAAGCAGACACAGTATTGACTGATTCATGGAACAGACTGTATTTTGGCTCATGGTATATTAAAGTGGTTCTGTTTTGAGGAAAACCCAGACAACAAGGTGCTGGCATGAAACAGCAGCAGACTGGCGATACTGCCAGTTTCTTACTAGTGCCACTCCAGTGGGGCCTGCAGACTTCAGTGACCTGTAGAAACACACACACGCACACACACACAGACATACGCACACAGCAGCAGCCAGAATGATTAGTCACGGGGTCCCGTTCCCTCCCTGTGTTTATCAATTAACACTGAGAACGTGGGAAAGGGAGGCAGAAAAATCCAAGGGGATTAAAAGACAGACTGACAGCAGCACATGTTCCCAACTCTTTCCACTCTCTGCCTCTGTCCAGTGCCTCCTTCCTCTTCTTCCGTTTTTCCTTTTTCTTTCTCTCTCATCTCTCCATCTGTCCCTCAGTACAAATCCTTCCCCACGATTCCTGTCTGGCTCTGTTTTGGCCCTTTGTTGATATCAGCCTTCACACATGACACCGAATCTGGTATTGGCAAATAAAGTTTGTTTGGTCCAACTTTGCTGGCAGCTTCATGAGCTAACTCACAGGGGAACCTATAAACATGTTACAAGCAGTCAGATGTCAGTGGAAATATACTATGCGCAAGTCAAGTTTATAGGCGGGTATTTTTCTGTGAATTACATTTAGGTCTTTACACATATAAGCGTTACAACACTTCAGAAACATTTACAAATTCACTGCTCATACGTTGTCACTGTTGGATTAAAGAAGAACAGCACTGTAAAGCTTCCAAAAGTATTGTGAAATAAAATCCATTTTGTTATTTGAAATGCACAGTGTCAGATGACATCAGGGTTGGGTGATAGTAATAGTAATAGTAGTACAATAATAGTAGTACTAAAGTGTGCATGAGTATGTGCTGATGTACTTGGGAATGAGGTTAAAACTGACAGAAGTAGAAATATCTTTGGGAAACCACATGAATCCCCAAATATTGGGAACTTTTGGAAAGTTAGGAAATGCACTAGAACTATTTTTTAAACATAGAGCCACAAATGCACGGTCCTGTCATAAACAAGAGTCCTCAGCCATGGTACTCTGTACTTTGAGCTAAATGGTAGCATGCTCAGAGTGACAGTTACAGCATGTCATACCATCTTAGCTTAGCCTGTTAGCATGCTAATATTTACAAACTGCAACACACAAAATACAGTATAGACTGATGGGAAT
>JBAJHX010000033.1:3556361-3570984 GCA_037176925.1 Amniataba percoides | reverse complement strand
TTATAACAGCAGGGAGGCCAAGGCTGCTCTGTGTCAACAGGACATTACCCGTCCACCTACCTACGCACACTCACACACACACACACACACATATTGAGCCGTCTGGCTCTTTAAGTGCCTCTTCCCTGGTCGCTGTGATCTAAGGGGAAAGGGGCTAAAGCTCAAAGGTGAAAGGTCATTTTTACAGGGACCACTCTCCCTTTACTCTCACTTCCTAATTAGGCTTTAATCAAGCTAATTAAGCTTCATTAACAGGCCAGGGGGGCTGGGTCTGCTTAACCCAGGTCAGACCATACCACATTTACAAGTTACAGAGGGACGACGGCTGGGGGTCGGCAAAGTAGAGAGGAGGCAGAGGGAATAGAGGCTCCCTGAAATTTCTGTAACTCAGATGAAACTGTGTTACATAACACTGAAAACAGAGAGAGGAAATCCACATGTAACAAGTGGTGTTTTATAGGCTTGTATGTATACACAGACATCAAAAGCATCATTATGTTACATCTACTTGACAAAAGATACAGACATTGATGTCCATCAGTTTCACAGGACACTTATCATCCATCCTTAGGAGAGTTTTGAGAGATGCAAAAGCAATATGTTCCTGAGTGCCCTTCTGTCTTTCTGAGTATGAGTGTGTTCACTGTCCGTGCGTGTGTGTGTGTGTGTCAACCTCCCTTTTGTGGTCTGACGTCCCCAGTGTGAGTCCCGGGCCGCTGCAGACCTGTGGTCCAGAGAAAGGCCTCTTTGTGTCAGTATGGGACCGATCGGCCACTTCTGCACTCTTGGCTTCCCCTCAAGCCCTGGCCGACCTCCAGATCCCAGAACCAGGCCAGGCCTCGCATCTCTGTAGTCCATCCCAGACAAAGAGCCTCTACACTGGGCTGACTCTTCTCTCAACCCCCCCAACACACCCTCCCCTCCCCTCCATCACAAACTGGGTTACAACAGTCGGCCTAGCCATTAATGTTGACATCAATACCTTCCATTGATCTAAATGAAATTTTCCTCACTAATCCATGATTTCCTATTAAATAATTTAATTTGCCTCTAAGTTCATGAGGCGAATACAGTTCTTAATGGTTTATTTGAGACGTGTTGCTACGCGTTCGCCAGTGCTTTTTTTGGAACTAGTCTTTTCTTGAAAACACTTGAAGGAAAACATGAGCCTGTGTTCGGAAGAGACTTTTGATTTATTTGAAAATATGGACTGTGTTAAATTTCTTGAATGTAACTCCACAATAACGCCACCAAGATAAGTGATCCATGCAGGCCAAGTGCAGCACACATGTTGTAAAAGTGTTGATTTTGCATGTGTTAAGTTAAACTGTATATTGTGGATATATGATATTTATATATGTATGTCTTCAAACTCATTTCAAGCACCACACATCTGAGATTATGTGCCTCTAGGAAGGAAAAGGCAATGGCAATAAACTTACTAGGTGTTATATAGTCCCAGATGTATTTTATATTTTCGAGTTGCACGCCAGAAACCCAGAGACAACCTCAGCTGAACCCAAGGGGACAAAGGTGAGAGGTCAGAGGTCAGCTTCCTCTCCCTCCACAGTGGAGTGAAATGTTCCAGTGACCATCTACATCAGTGCTAATGGAGTTGTTTTGGAGAAGTACTGCCTTGACCTGTACCTCTCCAAAACAGCACCGTTGCCCCGCTTTGTTCACTGGGTCTGACCGTTGCACTGCTTCAAACATTTTGTTGACAAAAACGAACACCAGCTGTCATGCTCTGTTTCAGATTTTACAGATGTTTCAGATTTGTTCACATGGTTTTCTTGCACAGAGATAAGTTTTTTAGAATTTTCGTGGAGCCCATGAAAAGCATCCAAAACTGATTGTTTCGTTCCAAAAACAACTTTTCATCAGTGGGAAAATCAACTTTTTGTATGTGAGGTCAGGCTGTTTGTATATCATGTATCAAACCAGAATGTTCATTTAGGCCTCAGAAACCTTTCAAAGTGCCTCTGGAAAAACACTCTCAGGTGATATACTGTAATATACACGTTACATTACACAAATTCTGTTTCTGACTACAGCCCGAAAAGTATACCTTTCATCCACTAGCAGTGATGCAGTTAGGGAAGTGATTGTAAGTACTGAACCTAGAAAAGTTTATGATCTACTACAACAGTATTTTTTATTTAATGCAACTAAAGTCCAAAGTACCACCTTTATTCAAAAGACTGGTTGGGATTCGTCATGCTCACACATCTGGATTGAACAGTACAACTCATAGGCCTCATTGGCGTGCATGCAGTAACAGGCAAATTCTTTTATAGAGTGGATTTCCCCTCGTGGAGTGCTTGTGGAGCCCCTCTCCTCCAGAGGAAATCAGCCTGCTGCTGAAGGTTTTACTGTCTTAAATGCGGCCACAAATTGCTGCACCTCAATTACCTGAATCCCAACTGATAATTAGTGTGCCACTCACTTCTTTGCTTGCATGAAGAAAGATTTTCACACCTCAGGTGAGTACTGCTGCAGGCTTTTTTCCCCTCAACATCATCTTTCTCCCCATAATGCTTTAGCTCTGTCCTGTTTATTGTTGGCTTAAATTTTCTGCTTGATTTGCACGCTCACATTTGGACCCACACACAGAGAAATCGTCTAAAGATACATTCAAATCGCAGCAACAGTCAGCCTGAAGGCCCCATCGATGTGCTCTGGAGCACGGAGCTGAATGTCCAACTGCTCCAGGTGCAAGCACGGAAAATCAGAGGAAGTGCTGCAGCCACTTTACTGTGCAGAAGAGCTGCAACAGTGAGTGGCAGATGCATTAAAGCTACCCACAGCTGGCAGGACACTGAGCTTCCTAACACTGATCCTCAGGAATGTGAAGGAATTCATGAAGGATACACACTCAGACACACACTCACATACACACACACACACACACAAACCTACATACATAGTGGAGCAGAAACCAGAGGAGTCTCACAGGCAACTCTGTGTGTGTTTGCATGCGTGTGTGTGTGTGTGTGTGTGTGTACACCCTCCTCTTGGTCTAATAGCAAATCATTACCCCCCTTTAACCCCTTAGCGTGACATGTCAGCCTTCCTTTATACATACAGCACAGAACATCCTGTGAGTTTGTGTGTGTGTGTGTGTGTGTGTGTGTGTGTGCTCTATGGATGGAGAGGGTTTTCCCATAACTGTGTGGCAACCAGCCAAATAGACCTGTACATCTGGTTTGATTGTATGCATTTTTTCTAAAGGGCCCAATCACACATTACCAGAACAGTCTCCTCCATTCCATTAAATCACGTGTGTGGACACATGCAGACTTTATAACAGGCCTTCTGAACACACACGCACACACACACGTGGGTTGACACACACACCCAACTGGCCGGCTTCTGCCTTGTGCACAGAGAGCGTGAAGGCACGGAAAATCCCTCCTCACAGTTGCAATTCCACACCTTTAGTGTTGTTGTCAGGCCCATCAGACACGGCTGCTAGTGGATATGAGCAGGGCAGGGGCTGGTTACGCCGTATTGTATAGAGGATAGGGGTGTAAGCTACACCCGCACATCTATTCTCCATTCCACCAAACAGGTTCTCTCATCCGTCACGTCACCCCTCTCAACAGGCTGGCTTGAACCCTCCCTTTCCGCCTCCAGATCTCCCCTCCAAAAAAACATCCTTTCAGCAGAGGGGGAGGAGGTGGGGAGATGACAGAGGAAAAAGACCAACGCACAGGCATGGATTTAAGTTACACACAAACCAACACAGACCACTACAACCACTACTGCCCGCTTCCGGGCCCGGGACAAACAGGCCTAGCCGGGACAGAGTGGGGGCCTTCACTGCAGATTGAAGAGCCTGGCTAAAAATAGTACATCTGGTCGGCATTTATTACTTAATAACCACAGTTACATATGCACTCACGCACATGCAAGAACAAAAACACATTAGGGTCAATGTTTCTACCAGATTTTTTACTTTTTAAAAAAAAGCCACCATGAGACAATGGTATCTCCATTAAAATCAAGGCTGATAAGGTTGTTTTGAGATACAGATATACAGCCATATGTGCATGCAGGACAACACACACAGTGCATGCTATGAAAAAAAGATTTTCATACAAATCATACAGTATGTACTATATGCCAGATCCCACCCACCCACGCTCATACAAACAGAAAAAAAGAGTCAGAGCCCAGTTGGTTTCACTTATTAACCCAAATGAAGTGAGATTATATTACCAGAAATGGTAGGAACAGCAGGTTTTGCTTAGAGCTTGGCATATGCAGCAAGGACACCGGAGAAAAACGGTTCAAAACAGACCTTGACTCAGTCAATGAGCTAACCAGAGAGCAGTATGTCACAACTCATACACTTCATCTCATCAGAATCGACCAAATCCCACGAGCGTACAGTACAATGGCTAAAAAATGAGGAGAGTTACATGTGTTTTAAGGCAAATTTGTTTGCAGAGGGGGGAGCTGCACTTGAATTTCTCACAGTGACTGGAGGTCTACCTATTGGCTGCAGTTTTTGGCACTGTCTGTAATGATTAGGAAAAGTAATGATGGCAACTTGATTTCCTTATCAGAGCAGTGCTGTACATCACAGCAGCTCCAGCAGCACGTCGCTCCTGCTGCCCGGATAGTTCAAACTTAGCTTAGTTACAATGGCTTTAGTGTTTACTAAGTGGAAAGTTACACATTACTGAATTAAAGTGATGTGTGAGTTGTACCACACAAAGAAAAAGTCCACTTATGTAGAAATTGGTTGTCACTGAATATTTAAAGGTACAACTGTTATGTTATTCAGTAAATAAACTGACAGGCCTAATGTTAGCTTGCTAATATATCAGCTGTTTACACTGAAGTGAAAAAAGGTACTTTGAAATATTTTCAACACATCACCACACACTTGATCAAAATGCTGTTAAATGACGTTAAATGGACTCGAACACTAATTTTAGCGATGGATTGTTGAATAGCTGCTGCAACTCAATCCAGGTGACTCTCTGCTGTTTACTGTAGGACTCACAGAAGATTGAAAGTTGATCAGTCTGACTAGCACGGCCAAGTGAACCACAGCCCTGTAATGGCTTTTCAATGAGGGAACCGAGACAAATCAGTGATTACTGGCGAGGAGGGTTATGGGATTGCCTGGAAGTGACGCCGCAAGTTTTTGTGTGCGTGTTACATGCATGATTATGTTCGGGAACTTCTCCTTGGCGTACTTTTGCTCATAATTTGTGTTTATGGTTTTCCCTTGTGTGTGTTTTTATGGGCCTTGCATGCATAATTATGCTCATGCATGACCATCCATTTCTTTCTTTTAATGACTGTGTGCAGATGTGTGTGTGTGTGTATTGTCCAAGTCAAATGAGGGTTTGGAGGTGGGTGCGGCTGCCCCCCTTTCCTCCGGGTCACCTGCTTTACGGGGCAACATTCCCTCATATTCCCTCGTTTGGAGGCCATTAGAGAGGAAATGGGTCCGCCAGCTATCTGACCTTCCTCCCCCCTTTCTCCTCCATCTCTCCCCAAAACTCCCCCTAAGCTCTCAACATCCCGTCATCGCCCCACAGCCACCCCCTCCGCTCCCTCTTTCTCTCTGTGTTTTCACAGTGTTAACAATCAAGCCGTGGCCCTGAGTGTTCCGGGGCCTAATTGGGCCAAATACTGGCGTTGATTGTGATGGATGGAGGGGGGCTGGAGAGGGCCCGCTGTGGACACGTCTTTCATCTGCCTGCTCTGGCCTGTTGCACAAGAAGGGAATGGGGAAGATGGAAGGGAGGACCTCTAAACTGAGCAATGGACCACGGGCCTGTGGTCACTGTCGTCATCTTGGATCTGAAGCAGTTACAATGAATCCCAAAGGTCATCCAGAACGAGCGCAGAAAATCATCAAAATGTCCAAAACTCCCTCTAAAACCTTTGTGGTATAATCCAGTTCTGTTTCAGCTAAAGGTTCCTCTTCCTTTTTTTAATTTTACAATAATACTATAAAACATCCACCCAGCCTCCCCGTCAACATCTGGCTGTGTCATCCTCAGTTTGGTGACAGACAGTATCGCATCATCAGGGTGGGTTTGTTTGACAAGAACATCAAACTGGTTCTTTCCTGTCATGTGTTACTTGCCTGTTGATGCATTACCTTTGTTGTGCTGTGCTGTAAGTTTTTTCCACATCAAATCTTGTACACTCAGCTCTACACCCTCTCCACCTCCTCATCTTCACTGAACATTTGAGTGCAACGACTCAAAGCACATCTCCCTGGCAGCTCACCAAGAGCATCTCACATGAGGCCGAGTCTTATTATTCATCCGACCAAACGTCATCGCTCAGGGCATCCCAGAGACTCTCCTGACAACAGAGCCAATGATTTGATCTGACCTCATGCTACCAGATCAAGAGATGAAAGCGGACCAGAGTATTGCCTCTCTCATTTTTTTTTTTTGTTCCATAGAGGTAGCTGGCTGTGGTTAAGTAATGAGACCTTTTGAAACGAGGCCAGTGTTACCTGTGTTTGTGGAGCACTTAGGGCCATTGGCGGCTTGCAGACCATTTGCTTATCTTTGGGGTGAGTAATGTGTGTTTGTGTGTGTCTGTGGTTGCAGCCTGACCCTGGCTGAAGTCATCAATCACCGCAACCCTGGGGCTGGTTGACTCACCATGGATTATAGGAGGAGAGGGTCCTTGGATTCAGAGACAGAAAATGCATGTTAAACAGAGATAGAGCAAGACAGACATATGCATTCATGTAAAACCTGTGTGTGTGTGTGTGTGTGTGTGTGTGTGTGGGTTATAAAGGCTATGCCTGGGTAGTCACCCTCATTTGTTTAGTCAAAGCCACGGCTGAACTCTCTGTTATGTGATCAAATCATCTGTGGTTTGCATAATGTAACAGCTGACAGCAGCAACACTGTGCAGTGTGTATACAAGTCTACGTGAAATGAAAGAAGAAAGACCTTTAAATACACCTTGATCTGACGACCTTTCGGCACACTGGCTGAATTTTCCACGTGCGTTCAATAAACCTGCAGCGTCTCCTGTGTCTGCTCCTGTATCTGTAGCGCCTCAACACGAGCAGACGCGGCTGACGTGGGAAGTGAATCCTTATAAATCCAGTCAGGCTTGCTTTTTATCTGTGGAGCACAGTTTATACAGCTTTTCAGAAGGATGTAAATATTCATGACACAAATGAATAGCACTAGCACAGATAAAAGGACACAGTATCAAGCTGAGGTTTAAGTCTTTAAGGGTGAATGTGTCATGGTTTGATTTGTGGTGGATCCCCAACAGAAAGTCACACATTGAATATCGTATCATATTATAGGTGACTCTGGAAAGTCTGTAGTCAGCTTGGACTCACAGTTGTTACAATGGCATCTGATGAATCACTATTGGACTGAGTAGCATGAAATTTCATCCAGACATACAGGGTCACTGGAGGATGAATACTATTGACTTTGGTAAACTTTTGACTCTTCCTCATCAAAGTTTTCATTTATGCTGTCAAATATTTCAACATCTTCAACACTGATCACTCACAAAGTTTGGTGCATATATCCACGTTTCCTGGCTTTAGTGATCCTCTGACATCTCCTCTAGCTCTACTATGAGGTCGGTCTATTAGTTCTTCACTGACAAATCTCAGCAACAACAACAATTTTGTACAGTAGTTTGGTTAATGGTCAAACACTGACAACTCAGTTGTTCTTTGAGTTCAGCACTAATTAGTTTTATCTGAACACTCTTTCAGGCAATGTCTGCTGTATATTTCTCAGCACATATATTTATAACTATTTATTGTTTTATGTGGATTGTTTTATTTTAACCCTATTTTCAGCTCCAGCAATGATCCAGCCTGCCCACAAGGATCTGCAATGTTTCATCTCATAAATCAGCCACTCATGACTCATATTCAAGGTCTGGCACATGCAAACTGCAGATTGGTTTTGCCCGGTGTGGCACGTCAGATATACCAACTATGCTGATTTTACTTCCACATTAAAGGAGGGGCAAGACTTTCTTTAAAGCCACCTCTGCCCACAGTAAGACTGCACAAATGAAATGTCATGTAAAGTGTGATGTTTTTTAAGATAGATGGATAAATATAACTAGCTATGTTTCCTGTATGGAGAGACTACGTGTCAAATGTGATGTCTCTATCACAGAGTGGGATTCTCAGCTGCGTTATTAGCACAAGGACAGAGGCTGTAAATCATACCGATGGCAGCAGGCAGGACACAGAAATAACAGTGCAAATGCTGTATAGATCTGCGAAGTGTGTCGTTGTGCCTGTGTGTCTGTGTTTATCTCTTCAAAAGATTATCTACATGATGGCTCAGTGCTCAGGGTGTCCCCCAACAAGTGGGTCATGTTGTCCTGCTGAATATTATTGACCAAGATGTTTAGCATTCTGGTCATCAGTCCAAGTACTGCTGAACACAGTGTGGCAGCCATTTGTTTCTCAGTGTTATGTAGTCACAGCGTCGTTGTAGATACACAATATTAAGACTTATAGACTAAATATGACACTCTAGTAGAAATGGCAAATGACAACCTTGAAGAAATCTTGTAAATTTTTATCTATACTTTTGATGACAGTGATGGAGATGAAGTTGAACCCAATGATATTTAAGCTTTACAAAGTTAGTATTTGTTGCATGGTTTATGTATTACTCTGTATTATATTTGACAGGTGTTGATGGTATTGTGTCCACCCCTCTGTACGATGAAGCCGAAAATGGACCAGGCAAATGTTAACACTGGGAAAAGATACAACTCAAACAGAAACTCCTCTTGTACAGAAGTGGGAGTCGTCGGCCAGCAGCCTGCCTGTGCATCTGTTCTGGAGGAGCAGAGCGTGAAAGCGTTTGACAGCAGGTATCTGGAGGCCTCTCAACCTCTGCTTCCTTGCCTGGGCCTATGGAGCTCTCAGCTCTCATTTGTTCCATATCAGAGACATACAAACTCTCATCACTCTGCGATCTGTATGAAAATAAACAGCTGGGCAGGGAAGCAGTCCCGCTGACGTCAAGGAAGAAGACGGAATCTGATCAAAAACACATCGAGGCAGAGAGGAGGGCGACTGTGCCGTGATATGACAGTCTGGCTGGGGATTTTATTAGTGGAAACCCACAAATAAAGATACAGATTAGATTTCTTTAGCCGCTGTTGAGGTGCAGTTGAGCAAGGCATTTTCCCCTGCAGCACTTCCTGTGGAGCAGCCACATCCACAGAGCCGTGGTTTGTGCTTAGCGTCTCCCAGGTGTGTGCGTCTGTGTCTGTGTCTGCGTGTGTGTGTGTGTGAGAACGTAACCCGAGGGGAGCAGCCCTGCTGACGTCAAGGAAGAGGATCTAATCAGAAACACACTCAACAGCTGAGGAGGATAAAGAATTGGAACAGAAGCTGATCTATATTCAGATTTGGATGCAATATCTGAAGGACAGCTTGGTAAAAAAAAAAGTTCTCAATTGAATCTGCACTGGAGAGAAAAAAAAACAAAATGAGCACAGAAATATGGAGTGTGAAACTTTTCAATCAGTGGAATCCCTGTGGCGAGGTTTGATGTGGTGAGGTGCCGAGTGTGTGTGCGTGTGATCATGTACGTGTGTCTGTGATATTGTCCAGACACCTGACAACTCAACACTCAACTAGTGGTGTTGATAGGTGTGGGCGTGGCCTGCAAGTTGGAGTGACAGGTCAGCCACTTGGTGGGATTTGACAGGAGGCCAGCGGTTATCTCACTGACCTGCTGACAGCAACATACACACAGACAGATGCGCACACACACACACAAACACACACACAGCACATGTGTACAGTGTTTCTTTGTGTGTCCATTAATTTGAATGCACATTGCAGAAGAAAACATCTGGCTCTGACAAGACAGACTGATGAGCGTACAGTCACCCACACACATACACACTGTCTTAAGTCACCATACCTCCCACAAACCCAAACACACACACATCTTCAAACATCAAACAACACCCCGAACCAACTCCCTTTACCCCACGGTTTACACTCTGACCCTGTCCAGACCCTCCCCTAACACAAACAGCCCCAGCGTCTCGCCCCTGACCTCACGCTCACACCCAGCACCCTAAAAAACACGAGCTGGGCATTCCGCTTCACTCCACATGGCCTCCTTATAAAGTACATTAATCTGCTCACATTAGATAAATACACCTAGAAAACATCCTTTGAACCAAAAATGTTACCATATGTTGATGACACGATAATGTGCACATAGTATATCATATATACCGGATATTTAGACACAGAGTAAGAGGGTAAGTAAGACTTCCAATTATTGCTTATAATCAAAAAAAGGAGTCTGATAATGTACTTTTTTTTTCATGCTGTCAGCAAATCACATAAGACCAAAACCAATAATTAATGTATCCACCTAATAAATGCTGTGAGTTTATCCACACTGATGTATTTTCTTTTTCTATCACAGAGCTGTTACTGTTACTAGGTGGACTGTTCCCTCATTACCATGAGCACACCAAATTATGGTTGAAAATACATACAAATACACTATGTCCTCCTGTGTAAGTAACATTTACTAACAACTAAGTAAAAGTGCTCCAGGATGTTTGAATCAGATGTGCATTCATGTTATCCTCTCTGATTCCAGTTTTACTTTCTGTTGTCATATAAAATAAAAAAAAATCAAGAAAAGTTGTGCAAAGTGGATTAACATACCCCAGTTTATGCACGTCATGATATGGTGAAAAAAGAATAAACCCATAAAACACAGAGCCCGTTTACACCTGAGGACAGACATATAATCAGTGGCTGTCCTTTTTGGATGAAGGAGCAAAGTCACGACTGCAACCACATGTAGAGCAGCAGCTGGAACAGTATGCAGTGTACCAGAACATCTCTGGAAAGGACTGCATAACAGTCAGCCAGGAGGAAAATACATTTGCATATAGATAGAAATGACAACATTCTTGGCCAAAAACTGTTAAAACCGTCCATCACAATTTCCCAAAGCTCTTCAAATGTCCTTAAATGTCTTGTTTTGTCCAGTTTACTAATGAATATCAAAAAGAAAATCAATAAATCCTGACATATTCTGATATTTTTTCCAGAAAAAATGACCAATTAACAACTAACAATTAATAACTGAGTAACTGGTTTGTTGTTACTGTACATCTCTAAACGCGGTGACTCATACTGGGTGCTGTCACTTTTAGCTGAAGTGGTTATTGGCTAAAAAACTGAGATGTAACGTCAATATGTAAACAGCAGCTAAATCCACATCAGATCTGCCTTGTGCGTAAACTGAGCCTCAGTCACCTCAACAAACAAACTCTTTCTAACTTCTAGCTGCAAGTCTGTACACAGCGTACCACCAAACACAGAAGCGCTCGCCCACACACGTACGCGCAGTGTTTCTCTGACCTGAGCCACATGACAGCGAGGGCTGTACACACTGCCCGCCACATCCCTATCATAACGTGTCCCTCCTCAAGACACCCAAGAGGATCCTACTCTGTCATTGGCTCTCGCAGCAGACCGCTTTTCAACAGCAGTGACACAGCACCTCTCTAATTAGCCCTCTTTAAAGGTTACTAATCTCGGTAACGCTGACTCGGCGGAACATGCACAATAGCCCCCTACCCTTCCTCTCTTTCCCAGGTTGCCTGATGGGAACTGCTGGATCCCACCGACATCGACTGCGGTGGGTAAAACTGGGAGTCGTGTGTGTTTTAACGGATCTGTTGGTGTGACTGCGAAGGATGAGTGTGTGCAGAGAGAGATAAAGACAGAAAGGAGAGAATGAGTTTACTTTGACAATGACAGTGAAAGTGCGTAAGCGTGTGTTTGTCTGAAGATATCTGCATATTAATGTTGTTTACGTGTGTGTGTGGGAGTGTGTGTGTCTGCGTTTGTCAGTCAGAAGTTTGGTTGGGCCTGCTTGGCTAGGCCTGTGATCACACAGCCTTAAAGACTGTGATTAGGTGGACACACACACAACCACACACAGCGGACAGACAACAAATCCCAGACTGCAGGAGCACACACACGCACACGTGCACACAAATACACAAACCGCTCACCAGTAGCAGCTGTGTGTCACCGGCACACAGTCCCACAAACAGAAGCAAACCACAACACAGACACACACTCTCTGACATGCACACTCAAAACACACACTTGCTCTTAGGCTTGGACTCATGTGAAATGACACACACGTCCCCGGATGCTCTCTAATTTCCTGAGGATGAGCTGTGAGGTTGCGAGGTAAGTCACGGTCGGGGATGGCTCATCACGCTCTGTGGAGATTACACAGGGAGCCTCATCCCGACACGCTCACACACACACTCGTTGCTGGCGGGATGCGTCATGCACTCAGGCCCGGGGAAGCTCAACTCAAAATGGTAACATGTGGGACATTTTGCAAAACACGCTGTAATCTGCAACCACAATGTCATCATTACTCAGTACTATTTATTTACCTTATGTTCTGTGTACAAGCCGTATGGAGCTGTTTTTACTGTGAGTACTTTGGGCAAAGTCCAAGTGAAGTCTCGAGACAGTCGACAAAGCCCAAGCCAAGGCACGTCTATGTTCTCAAAGCAATCAAGACTGAATGAAGTCCCAAGTCCTATTATAACAAGTCCAAGCTGACACTCAAACACTGTCAAAATAGATCCAAGTAAACTCTCGTGTTCCCACTTTTGTGACTTAAGTCTACAGCAATTGCAGGTCTCAAAGTGGACAGCACTGCCACATAGCCGCATTTTGCAAATTACCTTTAGATGGTAAAAGTATGAAAGGAGAAACTGAAATCATTGAGTGAGTATAGTACAGTCTATGGTAAAGTGCTTATAGTCCAGAAAAACACATTCCGGAGCTGGCAGTCAGGTAAATGTTCCTACACTGGATAAATGTGCTCCACAGGCCAAAGAAGAGCATCTATGGAAAGCTATGGAAACGGAGAGGAGCCTTCAGGCAAAGGCTCCTCTCCATTGTGGAATACTATAAAAAATATGTGAGACCCGGATGGATACCATGAGTGAAAAGTCTTTTTCTGTTTTTTTTTTGTTTTTTTTTTTAATTTGATAGTTCAGGACTGATTTCCTTCTCCATGTGCAAGTAAGCTGTGCCAGAAAAAAATCTTTGTTCTGTGACAGAACAATCACAAGTATGATACACTTACTGTGTAAAAACACATCACAAAAAGCACAAAATGTACACACACACACTCTTATTACTGCAAGGGATTACGATTGGCAGTTTCACTGTGGAACTATATGACTGTAATCTAGTCTCATGTAGTCTGTTGCTCCACAACTCTGAACACTCCTCACAGCCTGGAAAAGCTCCCTCATAGTTTGTGGGTGAATCACACACATAGCAGGCTTCAAAACTGTCTATTTTGAGAGATCCCATGTCAAATCTGGTATCTGCCACTTAGACATTTTGGACTATACGCTGCAATAAAACCTGTCAGTGATAAATGTCTCCATGCAGTGCATTCAGCAAAACACGTCTTCATAACTCAACAAGATGGTGCAGCAGAGTTTTATGATACAAACTGGATTCAGTATTTACATTCTTAAAACCCTACAATCCCCGCCACTTCTGCAAGGGTCTGCAAGGCCCCAAAACGGCCGACCCTCCTGCTCCCATGGCCTTTAACTACAGGCTTCAGCAGAAAATGACCACCTTAAGTCTGCCTCGACCGCCCTTCAAGGCGACAAGCACCCCAGAGGCTTGTGATTGGTGGGTTGGTGACAGATGTGTGCCATGATTGGTGGGGGCCGTAATTCAGGCTGTAATTTGCAAAGTGGAAATGTAGGTGACTGAGCAGTTTGTGTGTGTGCGTGTGTATATGTGTGTGTGTGTGTGAGATAGAAGGAGAGAGAGGGAGCGAGAGAGAGACAGAGAGAGAGATAGAGACAGACAGAGAGAGAGAGAGAGGAAAAACAGCCATGTGAGAGTGGCATAGACATGCTTGATTTGCGGGATATCTTGGATACAGTTTACCATGTTCCTTTTTCTAATTATCCTTAATGTGACTCAGTACACTTTCCACTTTGGACTCGATCAGCACACTGGAAGCAGGACAATAAGTCACAATATCATTTCCCCTTTAATGCCTTTTCACTTCCTGTGGTCTGGGACTCTGAAGTGTCTTCCCCCATGAGCTTGTGACAGTGTGTTAGGTTGTGTAATTACAGTTCACATCTCAGGTCATGCACATGCTGTTGTAGCAACAAGGTCAAAGGTCACATTTGCAGGGGATTCACAGACATGTTACCACATCCAGATACGTCAGTTTGGGACATTTTTATATGTGCATGTGTACCTGTGTGTATGTCTAAATGTGTGTCTGTAGATGTCTGTGTGTGTGTGTGTGCCTGCATTATTGCATGAGTGTGTGTGTGTGTAAGTGATGGGTTAAATGGTGAAGAAAGGGGCTTTTCTATGAGAGGAAACAGTGGTCAGAAAAGAGGAAGTGTCTCCTTATTTTTATTGTAGCAGCAGTCAGAGGATGGCTGCCCAGCTGCAGTGCTGAAAGATAGACAGCTTAAAACACATCCCTCTGCACACACACACACACACACACACACACACACACACACACACACACACACACACACACACACACACACACAC
>JBAJHX010000033.1:3527807-3556261 GCA_037176925.1 Amniataba percoides | reverse complement strand
CACACACACACACACACACACACACACACACACACACACACACACACACACACACACACACACACACACACTGAACTCCCCACCTGCTTCTCCATTGCGATCGATAGCTGCTTTGATGCTTGGGAGTGAAGGACCGATGGTGGTGAGGCGGGGGCTTTTGGGTACAGGGCTACACGGCCCATGGGACCCATGGGTGTCAGAGGCCCTTTGATCCTTGTTACGCCCCTACATGTAGAGTACTGGTCTCTAGAGGGGGGTGCCATATCCCCTCCCTCGCCCCTCCACACCAAGTTACCCCCAGACTGCCCCCCTTACCCCATGCCTCTGCACCAGCTCCGGAGCTGATCCTTGGGGACAGGTGAGGCAGATACTGGGGAAATGTGGACGCTCTCACGGTTGAATTGCAGTGATTATTACAGGGCTGGAACACACTGGAGTTACAAGCCAAAATACACAAACACAGGCAATGTATGTGTGCATAAATTTAAAATAGTTTGACATTTTGGAGCGTACACTTTATTTGCTTTCTTGAAAGTTAGATGAAAAGATTAATCCTACTCTCATGTCTCGATGCTCAACATAAGGCTCTAGGCAGCATATGGAATGGAAACAGATGGAAAACGCAGGTTCAAGCTCACAAATTAACATCTTATATACGTCTCATGTGCTTAATCTCTACAAAATCGGAGGTGTATAAATGACAAGTTTTAATTTTAGGTCTTGTTTTTCGTTGTTTTTTTAAAAAAAACATTTCTTGTCATTGCAGAGAGCAGCCAAGACTTCCAAGGTAACAAGAAAAAACATCCCCCCTGTCTTTATCCTCAGCTAACCTAACTGTCTGGCTGTGGTTTCCTTTAGCATACAATCTGTTAACTCTCAACAAGACAGGAAACATCTCCAAAAAAAAAGTATTGCTTTGACTTTGCATATTATTATGTATTACATATACATATACATAAATTGACTATTTTTATGCCAAAACCAACATTCCCTCTTTTCTAGCAAATGTTTCTATCAGTTACAAATCAGAGCGAGCAACATGTGACACAAACAGGTTTAGATGTTCTTTGCTGCTACCTTATATGTTATTTGCTCATATGAGCACCTCTTTGAGCGCATTGTTGGTAACTTCATACATGAATATGAATACAAATATAAATTTGACTTTACAGTTTACTTTACCATCCCAACAGTTCTGCAGCTGCATCCTGATATGGAGCTATTTGAGCGTGCATGTGTAAAGACATACATGTAGGAGCATGGGTACCCACGCATTTACTTAAACGCACACACTCATGTAAAGGTAATTCAGTATCATTAACATGCCTGAGCATAATCAGATATACGACTGCATGGTTCATACAGAGTTGAAAATGTGTTCAGGTTGAATCTAAGGAGGAATGACACAGTAACCACAGTGCTGAAGGAAAGGAATGGACACAAAGGAGCGTAACAAAGAAAAACGAGAGAAGGAAGGTGAAATAAAAAATGGGCCCATGGGCTTGCAGTTTCAACAACAGTAAGGCTGATGCATATTTCAGAAGATAAAGGGGGAGATGAAGGGCACATAGAGGGAGAAAGAGAGAGAGGGGAGAGAGAGAGAGTTACACAGAGAGGGATTGAGAGAGAGAGGAAAGAGAAAGAGAAACACAGTTCAGCATGAAGAGGACAGCAGGACGAACAGTGCGTCCATTGTCCATGTGGCCTGGTTAACATTTTAATGAAGGAGCCACATCCACAGTCCTGCCACAAGCTACACACTGATTCACACAATGATTAACACTCTGCAAATAAGCTCAAACAATACTGCAGCTAACTGCAAACTCATTGACATGATCCCAAAAGGACAGACTGTGGACAGATGACAAAGAGTCATTCACACAAAGCCATACCTGCATACACGCCCAGGGATCCAGCTGGACGGATATTTCAAGGATAAATCAGGTTTTTAGAAGGCTTTTAGAAGAACTTGTTTGGATGAAGCAAACCCCTGTGTGTTTTTGCCAGGTTAGTACAGTTGGCGTACGCTGGTGCCAGACGTCAGTCAAATCCTGCTGCGGACCAAACAGCTTAAACAGGGTCCGCCTCCAAGTGGTTCTGGTTTGGTTGGTTTGGACCAACCATTATTTTTATCATGGTAACGGGTCAGCACGAGTCAATCAGACTGTCAAAGCAATGGCATTGCTGCACAAAATGTCTCTTTTTCAGCCTGTCTAACATGCAGACGACTTGCAATTGAACACTATTAATAATACTGATAATAAAATATTACTCTTTTTCTCTCTACAGAAGATAAATATACACATAAGAAACCATAAAAGGCAGCATGACTTGCTCCCAGAGATCAGAATTTGGCTTGAAAGTTGTAAAATCATCTTTATCGAGAACATTGGCTGTGAGGTTTTTACTAAAGGAATCAGAAAAGAAAAAATAAATACAGAAATCAGTGGAAACTGACATGTGTGAAATGATGACTGTTGTCTTTTTCTCAATAATGGCATCAAGTGGTTCCCTCCTGATTATACCACATTGGCTTTTATAAGGGGGGCTGTTGTGAGTCCTTTGTTGACACCCACATATTTAATACTGGATGGTATATTTTGTCATAATGCAGCATTAACAGATAAACTGTAATGTAACTTACATTAAAGGGATCCTTACCTGGGGTTTTCAAAAGTCTCACATGTAACACAACCCTGGGTCTTTGGTTAAAATCTTTCTTACCTTTCTAACTGCATGTATTTCTTGCTGCATCACACGTCCTTTTAGCGCTGTTGCCATGTTCCCATATGTCAGCAATTAAATTGGTGAGCACAGTGTTATTTTATTGATGGTAATTATGGGTAGACTTACAAAAACAAGACCCATATTGCATTAAATTGGAATTTCCCTTTAAATGTAAATGCCCTTGCACACAGAACACAAGTGTATGAGATTATAGACACACTCATGCAACTGGTGGGCCCAACAAAGTTTCCCATAAATCAAAACCCAAATGTCCAGCTTCAGTGCCCACAATAATATGGATGATTGGAGGAAACTGCTTTGATCCTGGCAAGAGCGGTTGCAGCGGACATGAATGTTAAAGACAAAGAGAATATGAATGTTTATTTGTTTTTCCTCTCCACAAAATGTAATTTTCTATGATGAATAGGTAGTTTTGAAACTGTGGGTGAGATGACCCCTCAGATTGTGGGAAGACTAACATCAGGGTGGAACTCCATCAGCCCACCACCCACACTGCTCAATGCACAGGAAGTGAAAGATTCTTAAAGTTTGGTCAAAAAGCTCAAACGTATAGGAATGACTGTCCTTTTGATTTAACACAAAAGGGGGCCACCCCCCCCCCACACACACACATTACCCAGTCGATGTAGATCTGCGAGGCATATGTCGAAGGGGCTATGTAGGGGTTGTTTTCAAACCAGATGCAAATGTTTTTGAGCGGAGACTGCAAAAACACGAACAGATATGTTGGCAAAAGTTCAGCGTCCCTTCTGCTGCCACTGTGTCGAATGCTCTCTCTCTCCATCTCTCACACTCTTTCCTTTTGCTCCTTATCATCTCATTTTCTTTCTCCCTTTTCATCTTTCGCTCCTTCTCTCTCTCTCTCTCATACACACATACACACTCACACACGTCTCAGCATAATGTCTTCCGCAGCTGTCTCTCCAGGGCAGCCAGTGTGAGGGTGATATGATGAAGAGGGTGAAAGAGAAGAGAAGGGAGGAAAAAGAGGAAAGAGGAGAGGAGGGGGTGGTGTGTGTGGAGGGGGTTTAAATCTTGGGGGTCACTGCCACTGGAGTTGGATTCCTTCACACCAGTTGTTGAAAGCTTCCTCTGCTCCTCGCATGGGAACATGTGTGCGCGCAAACACACACGCTAAAGAGGCTGCGCTTAGTGTTTCCTGTCAGCCCCTACTGCTGCCTCCGTATCGAAGTGATTGTCTGCTGCTGTGAGGTGGGCGGGGTGCGTCGTGACCAGGTGTGTTTGATCACACACACACACAGGCACACACCTTGTCCCACCACAGACCCCACCTTGATAGCTAAGGAGGTCTGAATGGAGAGAGGGGGCATTTCTTTACATCAACTTTTTTTCCCAGAAAGAGATACAGCAGCAGGTGAGTGTCGGGACTTTCCAAACTGAGCGTCCCACTAAAGAAAGAGAAGGGAGAGACAGTTAAATGTTCCCCAGAATCCCCACCCACCCCCCTCACATCTCTGAAACAAGGGTGCCTTATTAAGAGTTTCTTTATTCAGCCTCTCCTACCATGGCCAGTTAATTAATGATTCTCAGAGCTCACTTCTCTACTGGACAACAGAGGCTACAGTTTCAAAACAGTGAGGAGGGGCACATGGCTGGGTGTAATTCAAGACCTGGAAAACTGCTTTAGAATCTGAATAGAAACTATATTGGTACTCATGGTGAATTACCAGACTCCACATTTTGAAGGCGATGTGGATCGAAGATATAGCTCGTAGGGTGGTGTCTCTTTTTAGCCAACGATATGTTGTTTCGATAACATTACCCGAGATAATGTTATGTTTGCCAAAGACATCGAGTGGTGTCCATGCTAGAAGGCTTTCGTCTTGTAGCATTCAAAGTGGAAAAGATATTGTTCAAAAATACCAACAAGTGTGTTGGTTTGTTGAAGGTAAAACAAAGTTGAATGTAAAGGCTTTAGATCAGTTTTGGACCACAATCCAAAATCAACTTTTAGACCTTTGATCAGTTTTAGACTTTGGATCTTTTTGAGTTTGGATCTTCCCGTTCCTATGGGAACGATGAAAAAGGCTGATGGATAATGTAGCGTTAAAAATACCAAACTGAAGGAACAGTTGTGATTGATAACAATGACACATGGCAGCAGTGGAGTCGCTGTCACACCATTCTGCATTAGAATTCCTATTACATTACTTTATTATATAGTCACTATAAAAGTTTAACTGCTGTCCCAGCTAGCAATTATTGGTTCCAGGACCGCTCCTCTGACATTCCTATTGGGTTATGAGAGTATTTTTTGTTCCAATAATATGTTCTGTATGATGTTTTTTAAACGGTTCTCAGAATGTGTTTTTTAAAGCTATGAAAATATGCTTAAAACAGCTTAACATTTTCACCAGTGCTCCGAGGAGAATATTATGTAATCTTTAATCAGCCAACGTTGGTGGGAAGTAACTACGTACACTTACGAAGTATATTTTCTTATATTTACTTACTACTTTACTTTTTTGACAAACTTATACATCTCTACTTTTCTGAGTGGTTCTCAAAGTCTTGGCCTTTTTACCGAGCTACATTTTGTTGTTAGTTTATCATTATGAAGACAGCGCTTCCCATAAATAGGCTCGACCTGGGCGGCCCGACAAAACAGGCCGTTCTGACCTGTGTAATGGCAGCAATGGAAAAGTGAGTGAGGCGGTCGGACTGGAATTAAAAATAAGTTTACTTTGTTTCAGTACCATTACAGTCATTAATCTTACGTAGCCACAAGATATAGTAACGTATTGTTATTGATCCTGAAAACAGCTGTTTTCTTCCAATAAATGCGCTTTTGTCCACAGGAGGCGCCAAAATCAACTCAAAAATGAAAGTTACACGTAGCTGCTTTGCGTAGAATTTAAATAAACTTGTGTAGACATAGTTGCTAAAGTTCTCAGAGCTAAATGTCCTATTGTCAGTGTTGAGGATCAAATTGTCAGATTGTGTAAGTAATATTTTGCAGGTAATTCTACATTAGTCACTATCGTGGTACTGAATGTCCTGAATGTCCTGAATGTACTGAATGAATGGAATGTTCTTGTAATCAGTGCTCACATTCGTTCAACACACATCTTTAACTGACACCTACATTGCACATCAATCAGCACAATTACACAGTAGATTAAGCTGCAAACACATGTACACACTCATACATACACACACACACAAACACATACTGTGCACACATACTCATTATTTGCACACAGATTTCTTTTCAGGGATCAGTGGCATCTTATCATGGCCACACGCAACACACAAATGCATGACTATACACAGACTACATATACAGAAACTCATATCACACCAATGTGAATGCACAAATAGGGACTTGACAGAGGACTGAAGTTTATATTGCACACATGCAGACATGCAGTATACTGGTTAGTGTGAGCACAGAAACTCACAGGTATGCAGTTTGCAATCGCATTCATTCACAAGTGCACACACACACACACACACTCAGAAAGTAAACACACAGTGAGTGAGCATGGCTGGAGGTGCCTGGTGTTGTTTTCTGACTCATATTACAGCTCGCTGAAGCAGCTCCATGCTGCTCCTTCTGCGGCCACGGCTCTCATTCCTCTGAAGCCACATCAAGGAGCGCTGGCTTCCCTGCTAAACAGACGCTTGAGCAGCACAGCCGCTGGGTCCCA
Organism: Amniataba percoides; assembly: GCA_037176925.1. Taxonomy (NCBI): domain Eukaryota; kingdom Metazoa; phylum Chordata; class Actinopteri; order Centrarchiformes; family Terapontidae; genus Amniataba; species Amniataba percoides. The sequence continues at coordinate 3,549,842 of JBAJHX010000033.1, read as the reverse complement.
CCAACCTAGAGAAAGAGTGAGAGAGAAAGAGAGACAGAGAGAGAGAGAGAGAGAGACCTCCACCCCGCAGCAGCACGGCCACACCACAGCCATTATGTGCAGATTCAATGGAATCTAATGTGGAGGATGTGGCTGGCTATCTCAGATGCTGTTTATGTAACCGTGAAGAGAAGAAGAGTGGAGAATATTGAACAGAGAATAGTGGAGGCCAAAGACAGAATAAAGCCGTCCATTCTCTGCCTTTTGTCTAACCGGCTGAGCGCTCCTCTGCAGCCCCTCAGCTGCCCTGCACTTTCTAATGGCTTAATGAGCGCTAAACAGAGCCATTATAGAGCAAATGACCATGTGTTTAAGGTTGGTTTGAAAAATTGGGCGATTACAAAGTGATGATCATCTGTATAAACAAAACGAAGGCTGTTCGTGCCAGATTTGGACTGCGCTGTTGTTTTCTAGGACCGTAAAAAAAAAAAGTTGAGCGCTTCAAGCAACATGCCTGTGTGTGATCAGCCATCATCCAACTCTCTAAATCACTGGAGTCAGTGAGTCAGGACTATGCTCTACTCATGTTTTGTATTAGACTGCCCCCTAGTGTTGGCCTTACCTCTCCCCTCTCTCTCTCTCTCTCTCTCTCTCTCTCTCTCTCTCTCTCTCTCTCTCTGTGTGTGTGCATGAAGTTATCTAACAGGTATTAGCGCTCGGGGAGTCTTGACTTGAGTGAGACCAGCAGATGTGGAGGTGATAATGACTCTCAAAGTCCTCTCGTTCTTGGCTTGAGGAGTTTTCCCAGACTTTATGTGCTCTGTCAGCTAAATTAGTAGAACAACAAGTGCTTGGGGAGCCAGAGAATACTGTACGTGCATGCAAGGATGGTGAAAGATGGAAAGATCATGTTGGCCGCGTTTGATCAATCCCTTGTGTTCAGCTAAATTGATGCTCGGAGGCCACTCGATGCCTGAAGACACAGATGCTCAATAAGTCGCAGATTTTTTAGTCATTGTTCAACTGATATGTCAGCCCCAGATTTCTTTATATCCTGTTTTTGTCAGCCCGTAATTCACTCCTGTGTGACTGGCTGTTTATGCTGTCAAGACAGTAATAACTGTCATGCAAAGGAGAAAAAGAGAAACTAGAATCTTCAGTTTCTGTTTAACAAATCCCCAACAATGTTTATCTGAACCCAATCTGAGGCCTTATTTCACTTCATTTTCAAGCTGTTAAAACTCTGGGACTGAAGTTTTGGAGCATTGGAAACAGGTGGAGTTGTCTTACCACACTGCCTTGAGTCATTCCAGTTTGTGAGACTTGATACTTCTCTCCCCACCAGATTTCACAAGATCCTTTCCCCCCACTATAATCTGACAGCTGCAGTTTTCACTTTCCAGAAACTTTTACATGCAAAATCTATGACGAGCATCACACCGCGCAGTATCATGCACTGACAAAACTTGAACATTAAATGGTAGTAGAATGAGCACCAATGGTTAAATACTCGGTCTGAAGGCGCCATTATTCATCTTCTTCTCTCACGTACTTCTACTTTAAATCACGTCATAAACCTTACTGGAAGATCTTCCCAAAGGAATCTAGACACACTGGCGGTGAAGCCACTGATGAGCTCACTAGAAGGACTCATTGGACAGCTGGTGCTGAAGAAAATGGAGGCGGAGGTAGGTGGCATCATTCCAGCAGTGAAATGACAGCTGACAGCAACAGAGAAAGGAAGAACTAAACTCTGAGTGATTGAAGTGAAATGTGTTGGCCTTAGTCAGCTGGCTGAGGTGAAAGTGGGACAGGAAATATACGAAGAAATCAAGTAAACATTGAGAAAATCCTCTGCTAAGTTTCACATAAAGATTTTTTTTTTTAGTTTAGTTTTTTGGTTATGGCTTTATGTGATAGTGGCAGATACAGACAAGGATAAAAACAGGAAGTGAGAAGAGCTGCACGCTGTAACTGAACCAGAGACACAGCAGCACAGCCAATGAGAGAAATTCAACCAGCATATTCTCCTTAAGGATACACAATTTTGTGTGATATAGGTGAGACAATAGTGCATTTTATGTTTTATTGCTCATGATATAATCATTTTAGAAGTAAAGTAAGATCACATGATTTCTTCCTACTGGATGAAATTTGCATTGTGTTTTATGAAAACAAAAGATAAGTTCTACATGTCTTTTTTTATTTTTACAGAGCTGAGATGGGAGACACACTTCTTTGTTTGCAGTGTAATCTCATACATATGGAGTGATGATCTTTTTTTTCACAGATGTCATTTTACTACGAGTGTGTGGTAATGCATCTATATGGGCTCAGGACAAAAACAACTATCACACCTATTTCTGCTATTATTTATTTAAGACTTCCACACTCATGTTAATTAAAGTTTTTAAGATGCAGATGGCACTCATTTATCTGAGTCTTTACTATATGTTTAAACAAAGCTCAGATTCTTTGACTGGTTGGACAGGGTCTTTCTCTGAAGCTCTCCTAGTTTAGCATGTACATGTTTCCCCTGAGAGGTCAATGTTCACACTGTTTTTCACAGAGAAACGATGATGTGACAATTTCTCTGAGACAGAATCCAACATTGACAATGAGATAATGATTAAAAACCTGTTGGGATCTTAGAAACATGACAAACCTGAATGGCATTCATCATGGTTGTGTGTGTGTGTGTGTGTGTGTGTGTGTGTGTGTGTGTGTGAGGAAACAGGGTTTTTGGTTCATATCTCCTGACCTGGAACATGTCCTCACTCAGACATGGCAATGTGGCACTTTCCAAAACTCATTCATCTCTCCGAGCAAGACAGATTTCAGTGCATACCCCAGGCAAATACACACACACACACACCACACACCTACACACACATGCATGCAGTAACAGTACAGTGTATGTTTAACTTAGCAGCTAGAATATTCCCCCAGTGAGAGGTGTTGATGGATGGATGTCAGAAAGTAATGACCTGCCTGGGTCTCCTCCATTTCACACAACCACATTAACTGGGTCATCAATCAGTGTGTGTGTGTGTGCACGTGTGTGTGTGTGTGTGTGTGTGCGTGTTTGAGCAAGCACAAGCACACTGTGTGTTTAACTAAGGCAGAGTTCCAGCATGTAAATTGCAAGCATGAATCCATATGTACTGGTGATACAGTCTCTCTCTCTAACACACACACACACAAACACACACACACACACACACAGAGGGATAAGGATCTATGTTGTTGACCTGCAGGGCCTCATTACTGGAGCCAATCAGGAGACAAAACATTAGGCTGATTAGTGAACGACCTGTACAAATAAACAGCAAAAGATTGAGCAGAGAGAGAGAGAGAGGGGAGGGTGAGGGAGTCGGGAGAGTGGGGTTGGGTGAGAAAGAGATGGGGGAGAGAGAGATAGTGTTGCCTTAGGTGAGAGGGCTTCCTCTCTTGTACAACTTAACCTCACACTGCCCCCTCTGAGTTCATGTCAGAAGCCCTGTGGATACATTACTATGAGCAAAAGGGGAGAACACACACACATGTAAACACACCCACTAGCTCATACACTTGTTTTTCTTTCCTGACCCTTATATCTCGCTCTCCTGTACATACGCGTGCACAAACACACACACACACACACACACCTAATGTTCTTTGCAAAGACGATCTGTCCACAGTTGAGCAGTGCTACACCTCAGTGGTTGGGATGAATGAGAAAAATCACAGCTACCAATCTTATCTCTGTGTGTGTGTGTGTGTGTGTGTGTGTGTGCGCGCTTCCTTCCAGCTGTGCTTTACTTCATAGCCCAGTCCCCTCTGATACAACCTCTCTGGGTTATATAAGAGTTGGCAGACTCAGTTATTGAGAGTGTGTAAGTAAATTACTATGTACATTACTGTCTGTAGATGAAGGCGTGTGTGTGTGTGCGTGTGTGTGTGTGTGTGTGTGTGTGTTTGGAAGTGAGCATGTGTATCTCGAGACTGGCAATGCCCTGCAGCAAAAGCCTGCTGCTGTAAAACAAAAGTTATCTGAAACGAACATGCAGATGTTTACAACCATGATGAAAGAGTCCACATTTCTACACATACACACACACATGCATTTGCACTTTAACGTACAGTACTGTAGACAGGCACACAGTCGACACACACACAAACGCACACACGCACACGCCACAGTGATACACTCACACCAGTGTGAATGGCATTACAAGAGCTGAGGAATCTGGCTGCTGGATATTTCCTCCATTCCTCTGTCAACCATTCATCTTTCACTGCATGGGAGGAGGGAAGCGAGGGGCGAGAGAGGTATACAGAGAGTCAGAGATGGAAAGAGAGAGAGAGGGAGAGAGACGGTCTCTTCATTCACCAGCTGGCTATCAGCCAAGAACATTCTGTACTGGTTTGTTTGTAAGGGGAAATAGAGAATACGTTTCTATTCCTCATGAACTTGACCTTCCTGTTGGCCATTTACTGTCTGTAGGATTCCCTCTATGTCTGCTCTCACATCTCTCCGTGCGTCTGGCTGCGCCCCTCTGTGTCAGCTCACCTGCCCATGAGTCTGCATGCAATGTTAAAGGTCTTACAAGCTTATACTGTGGCAGAAAGTGAGGTAATGACGTAAGACAGTAAAGCTGTCTGTCTGTGTAGCTTTATGTGCCACTGTGAGAGCACAGCTTCTGCAGTCAATCAGAGTAAAGCCCGGGAGGAAAATGGCCACAGAGGCCTGAATGTGGCACCACTGGTTCTGCTAAGAAAGAATTATGTCTGCTGGATGTGTAAATCAGTGATTCACACCTTTCACTCAGCTGTGAGATGATAATATGTCAGCATGCACATATCATTTGTTTTGCTGCCCCCTCAGGTCCCCCCCCCCCCCCCCCAATATTCCTTAAGCAGCCCACACCCAGGTTCAGTTCCCAGCTGTGTGCAGGTGGGAAGCCAGTGAGGGGTCAGGTCCTTGTCACAGCACTTGACTTCTAGTCATTTGTCAAGGTGCCTGTAGGGAGAAGAGGGTGAGGGTGGAGGAGACTGCAAAAACTTCCAAGGCTTCTCACTGGAAAGAACAAAGAAGTGACGGTGGATCCAGGAATAAGGAGGACCATAGTACAATGATTCATTCCAAAATAAATCACACTATATATTCTATTTACATTTTTGATGTTTTTAGTAGTGAACAACCCCTCCAACTGTTGAATGATGGTCTGAAACTCTTTACATTACTGAGACTTTAGTTTTAGTTTTGTGATACATGATTTCTAGTTGTTAAAGTCCACAAGAAAGCAAAAAGTCCATCCGTCCAGTTAAAATCTGTTGTTTTTACATAGTGCCATTAAGGGGCACCGACTTGAGGCAGCGTCACCTGCAGCTTTAAAGTCAGCACTAAATTGCGTGACATGTTAATGGATATGTTTAAAGTATATTTACCTGTCTGTCTGTCCGTGCGCCTCTTTGTCCGTCGCTCGGCCTGCCATAGTACAGCTCATGACAAACAGTCTAAACACAACCAGCTGTGCCCTGGACTGCTGGGAGCCCCATCACCCAGCTCTTATTTCCACACACACACAGAGTCAGTCACACAGGCATAGGAATATACAGTATGAAGACATGGATGTATGAAACCACACATAAAAGCAAACAGCGGTGCACACTGTAGGTGTGAAAATACACATACACACTCTAAGAGCACGCAAAAGTGTGTGAGTCCCTCAGTATGGAGAAGCTCTAAATGAAACAGAGCAGAATATAATATATTACATTCAGTATAGTTTCTATCTTATTGAATTGTTACTTCTTTGACTTCTTCATCTTTAACTTCTTGTGTGTCTTCACATTTGTGTGCATGTGTACACTTTTATATGACCATGTCTGTGTGTGCATTTATGCAAGTACATGGTGCGCAAATGTCCACTCAGTACAGCAACCAATAAAAGCCTCTTTGTTAGAAATATATTAGAGGCAGTAGACCTCTCTATGGGCCTTGCTGTGCCATAAACACCACTTATTAGACTATATGAACTGGCATTATCCAGCACAGATCTGACAGTAAAAAAATGTATTTTCAGCGCTGCCTTGGCTGGCATACATCAGTAACAGCTTCTTTAAGTTATTAGTGAGGGTGTGTGGAAAATCTATGATGACAGAAGAATATGTGCCTTACAGCACAGAGCTATAACAGAGTATGAGCTCAATGTGAGTTGGAGACTATCAGCATGCATTTCAGCACCACAGGCAATTAGAGTGAGCAGTGGAGTTCATTTGTTTGCTGTGACCGGAGAAAAGTCAGCCAATGTTGACTGACAGCTCGTAAGTGTCTATGATGCAGATGATGAGATGATCGTATCAAACACTGAGGCAAAGAAATCCACAAGGGCTGAAAAAAAACAAAGTTGTTCTACATTTCCAATGACTGCAGCATGCACCCCCCAACCCTGCTTATTCACATCAACCAATGAATAATCATCACTATGGCTATTATATATTACTATTACTATACTATTAGTGGAATCATATGTTACTCATTATAATAGCCACATTTCCACTGCTTGAAGAGCCCCTAACATGAAATCATGCTTAAAGGTAGTGGGACAGAAATAGTGCCATACACTGATATTTTTTCTGCATACATGATAGATACTAACACCTGGGACCCAGAACATTTGTTGTACTTTCTGGATGTCACTGTGTGCTTGTATTTTGCTGTTCTTAAAGTTTTCTATTTCTTTATGATAAAAGAAAACACTGTAATCTCCCAGCATTAAGCCAGTTAATGTGTTTGTTAAATGTGCATTAATCACTTTTTTGGGACACCGCAGCAGGCTGTAGCAGTTACAGTGACGTATCATCATGGCACACTAACATGGCTAATGTATTAACAAATAGCTGTATGTAGATCATTTTACAGCAGATGAATTCTCAATTGTCACTGCAGGAAAAGCACAAGTGCAACAAGTTTTGTCAATGATGGGCCAATACCATCAAGTGTCACAGTAAGCCATGACAGGAAGTCATCATCTAAATGGAATGCAGACATATTTTTAATGTTATCAATCACACATGTGCCTCTTTCCTGCTGTGACTAGACAAAATGTTTGCTTTGAAAAATATCTATTTACATATCCAACAGACAGAGAGCCACATTAGCATTCATTGAGTTGTGTTTGTGTCTACCTGATGAACATAAGGCCAACATCCAGTCTCTTTTTAGCTCTTTTGGTCTCCACTAACTGCTGATGAAATGAAACTGTGTGAGCACATAGTGTGTTGTGCGTCTACGAGAAAACAGCTGCTTGCTTTGTGTAGAGACAAGGTCAGTGAATTTGGTGAGAATGAACTAAATCTGCAAAGTTGTGAGCTGCAAAACCAAAACAACAAGCAGGAAAAAAAACTCAAGAATGTTGACCGCCAAATGAGGTCTTGAAAAAACAATATTGACTAGAACTTTGTGTTCTGCAATGGAAAGGGGCGACAAGCTCCAGCAAAACCAAATGTGCATCGGACAATCGCAGCGAGAAGCACAGGTGCAACTTCTATTTTTCCTCCAAGTTGGCTCTTCCTCGTCAAACCTGGCTCCATCAGCCGCAGGCTATCTGCTGCTTCAGAGGTAGACAGCTCGTCAAACTGAGTGACAACTGCTGGGGTGGGAACTTGACCAACTGCGGGGGAGGAGAGCACAACTGACAATCCTCACTCTGCCTCGGGTGAAAAGTTGCATATTGTGGCTTCAAGTTGCATCTTGCAACATATGAGGCCACCAGCAATTTGGGTAACTTCCAAGAGGTTTTATTTTTAAATCCAGAATGAATTCTCAGAAGCTGATAAATCAGACCTCTTATCTACTCAACAAAAGGACCTTCTGATTGAGACACCAGCACTTAGGAGTTTATCACCGGCCTGTGTTAAGGCATGTTTATAACCTTTGTTTTTTACTTTGCAGAAATTCTTATATCGGCCTCTAAACCCAAGCCAAACAATGTTATATCAGTATGCTTTGAATCTCACAGCACCACATCCTTCAACACACACACTTAAACACACACACCACACGAAAGGTTCAGTGTGTAAAGGGTCCACCTTTCTATCTTTCAAAGCAGCCTGAGCGTTCAGCAGCTGCAAGACTCTGCTGTTGACTTCATGTTGACTTAGCCATTAAAAGCTGTAGCAGGTCTGAAATCAAAACCTGCACGACTGTTTGGCTTGGACTGAGCGTGCCTTATAAGTGTACACTTGAGCTGGGTTAAACACTTGTACCTCTGACACAGTCCTCACACAGGTCGCTGGTGCATCTCTTAAAGAGGAACGTCATTCAGATTAATGTGCTAGTTTCATACATCATAAAGAAACAAAGGTGAAAATGAGCAGGTCAGACTTATAGAGCGAAACTTTGGGTTTTAACAGGTTGAGAGCAGACTGGGCTGATCAAAAAAGTAATGTATGTGTTTGTGAATGAGTGTGCAGACGTATGATTAATTACCCCGGCTCAAATAAAGCAATAAACAACAGAAAAGCTGGAGCGTTCCCATCAACCCGTCTGTCATGTCAGACTCAAACATCTTGATTTTAGCAACCCTCCAATCGCCAGTTTCATTCCTGACTCACATGTTTGTTCTTCTTGAGTTTGCTTTTTGAAAACAAAGACATTTCAAGGAGAACTACAATATCTTTGGCATATTTTTGTAACCTTGCTCTCAAAGATACACTCGTTCCATTATTTGGTTTCGCAGCGGATCAGTGCATCTCAGTGTGCATGCACACATGTTTCAAAACTCCAGTCACCACACCAAGAACATTCCAGAAAACCCTCAGACTGATCGCTACACCCTATTACATCTCATACAGGTTGCGTGAACCCACTCGTTTTTCCTTTCGTGCGTTTTCTTTTTCTTTTTTTTTTTCTCTTGCTTTGCTTTGACGTTATAAAGATATTTTGGCAGATTGTTGGAACAGCGTTTAAAGTTGTTCCAGATGGGCCGTTGATGGGTCACCTAAAAAGAAGTCCTTGTTTTATGGAATCAAAGTGGAGTCAGGCCTAATTAGAGCTGAGAGTGACATCAGAGAAGGAAAGGACGGGATAGGAGAGCGGATCGAGGAGAAAGCTAACATCTCAGGTGTTTCGGGCGTCATGCTTCACGTCCACATCCCGTCCACACGTTCCGCCTCTGGTCCCTCTGAGGCCGCTGAACCAACGTCCAACCATTGCCTCCTTTTTTCCACGGGCAGCATAACATCCTGTGATGCTTTTGCGCACTGTAAAACTTCAATTAGGCATGTGCTTTCCCCCAAAACACAATTGCTGCTCGCACATTTGCAGCAGCGGGCAGAGTAAGTGTTTGTGTGTGTTGCAGGCTAGACCCAAACTGTTAAATGCAGACGTCTGACTGGGTGGACCGGGTGGGAGACAAGACATGAGAAGGGAACGTGAGAGAATGAAAGTTTCCTGAGAATCCTGTCACTCATCTTATTAGTCATCTTAGTATTACTGTAGTTCTCCTCCAACAAAAACACACAGAAATACACAGACACACATGTTCTGCGCTGGGACAGGGCTGATGTTTATTAAGCCGTACGTGCAACCATTATTTAAGAGGACGAAGTGCAAACCAAATATTGCTGCAGTCTTCTGCTGCTGATAGAGTATCTGCTGTCCCCATTACTCAGCGCTCGGTTAAATAGTCCAGCCAAGGTCCTGGGACCTGGAAATACTGAGGAGATGACTAATACTCAAACACGCACACATACTCACGAACATGCGCAGACAAATGTGTTTTATCTCTCAGCTCAGCCAGATACAAAGTTCCTTGATGGTTCCTCGGAAGATACTCAGACACACAAACACGCGCGTGACAGTACAAACACTTTCACATGACTTAACTGACATTATGTACAATAAGCAGGCGATGGTTCATACATTCATTGTATTGATTAGATAGTTTTCTCTTCACATGTAGTGATGAGGGGGAGAGCAGACATATTAAAGCAGGACGGCTTTTATATTAATGTTTGTGCTCTGTCTTCTCATAACAGATGGAAATGAGCTAACTCTGGTGTATTTTCATTTCATTAGTGTTATTAATTTGCTCTGTCCCTGGCAAGAAAAAACAAAAAGAAAGAAAGAAAGAAAGAAAGAAAGAAAGAAAGAAAGAAAGAAAGAAAGAAAAAGAAAAAAGATGTGACTAAAATACTAAATAACTAGTGTAGGTATTGTTTTATCTTATTTTTTACATTTTTTGGGGGGGTCGAGCTATAAAAACTGACTAAGGTCAATCACGCTATAATGCTGAACTGTTACTGTTGCTCTGGTCGTCTTCACTCTCCATTTAACTGTTTTGGTTTCCACTTCTCCTGAGAAAAACTATTTGGCTCTTTAGTTGCAAAGTACTCCACCGTGTTCAGCTGGTGAACATGGCCCGACTGCTTTGTGCTGGGCGAGTGGTTTGCAGAGGGATCATGAGATCAGCTGCCTGCTGCTTGCTGGAAACAATGTTGATGGGAGCTGTGAGGCTGAATCTGAAAAGCAAAGTTGTGCGGCTTTAAGTGTACATTTTTACCCCATATTTAGCATACATTTCTTTCTTTACCGTATGTGTACCATGTGTTTTTCTTGCAAGCCTAATTAAAAGACTAATTTCTTAAATTGCAGGTGTGCAGGCATGACAATCTGATGTGAAACTACCTTAAAGAGTCCTTATTCCAAATGAACGTCTAGACCTTTAAATAACCTAAGCCAGCCTTTTAACACTGCCTGAATTTATTTCAGTACTGTTTCTTTACTGAAGACATTTCTGCGGCAGGCCAGCCTCAGTCCAACCTGAAATAACTCTGACAGTAATATCACAATAGTTTGTTTTTCTGTTGATCCATCGAATAACAAAGCAATATTTCACCAGTCTCTATTATCATTCCACATACAAGGTTCCAGTAGAAACAACACTGCTGCCACACTGCTCACTATTGTCCAGTTTATCTGAGAAATAATATTTTCTTTCTGAATTATCATTATGGAGTATGGGCCATGGTCGAGGGCTTTAACGTAACAAGGCAACAAATCAGGGGCAGGCAGACATGCAGACACACAAACAGACGGGCAAGAACTCACAGGCCAAGACACAGAGGCACACAATACTGTACACACACACGTACTGTAAGCTCACACACAATGTGTCAGCTGGGTAGTTATTGTGTGGAGCAGTGTAAACAGGAAACATGTCGCAGGACCTTGCGATTCGTCATCAGACCTCCCAAAGCTTCGGTACACAGCAGAACAATACAAGCAAGATGCTAAAAATACTCACACACGCATTTGTCAGCATATCTGCACATACCTGCCATTTGTCTGAGCACATGCGGGCATCTGTGCATGTCCATGCATGAACGCGTTTTGTGTGTGAGTTTATCTCCTGCGTGTGTGTCTGTGTGTGCTCGTGCGTGTGTCTGTGTGGTTAGCTGTGTCGGTAAGGAGGCAGAGATACAAACAAACTTGTGGTTTGTTCTGGAGAGTGGGGCAATTTCCTGGTACACACAGCAGGATAAAACCCTGGACAAGTTAGGGCAGACAGAGAGAGAGAAAGGAAAGACTGGACAACGGTTTTCTTTCTAATTTTCTCACAGCTTCCACAGGAACGGCTTGGTCTTCATCCATCAGAAAAGAAACACTTTCTGTTCCAGTTTTAGTAGAAAGTGTGTCTTATAAAAAATCTACACTATGTAAAAGACATTTCACATAAAACCACAATTGCAAACCTCATAGTGGAGCTAAATGTCAAGAGGTCACCAAAGTTGTTTGGATTCATCGTCTGGGAAACTGAGAACAAAATTCCACCTGTGTGGTTCACATGTTCACAGGATGAATCAGAACTTTCACTTTAGCCATATCTGTATGCCACCAAGGATACATGTCCGCAATTTCATAATAAACCATCAAATAGTTATAAGAGATATTTCACTTTGAACCAAAGAAGCGGACTGACCAACCAGCTAACTAACAGACGTCACCTCTCTGAAAATCTCAACAGGGCTCACACACAAGTTTGAGTTTGATATTGCAAGCCTGTCCTCGTTTAGGCAGCTGTATGAGGCAGCGCAGTCATAGACAATGTATTAACAGACTTACTGTAGTTATCTTCAAAGCCTGTAGCGTGCCTATTAGCAGTAGCTTGAGAACACAGAGTTTCTGTGAGAAGTATATTTTCTAAATTGCTCAAATGTGAATTGGCAGATAACAATGTATGACTATGCATCAGAACAAAAAACAGATTATGGAAGGAGAAAAGAAAAAAAAAATAGAGTGAAGTTCCTGGAGTTACTGTGAACCTTGCTGGTTGTCACCATGTCACCAAGCTTCTGTCTCTATCTATTTCCCATTGATGGGCAAATATCACTTTGCGGCGTGACCACCACTTAACCCCACCACAGAATCGTATCAGAAAAACGACTACTCAGTATTAAAAACTTGAGATAAATACGGGCAGAACAAGCCTGTTTTTTATATAAAACTGAATCATTGCACTGCTGCTCAAGTGTGAGCAGCCAGTTTGCTGTTTGTTTTCTCAGAGTGACATATTACACAGTTACAAGACTGAACCTGTCTGCACATGCTCACACAGCTCATACTGATGTAATTGCTCGGCAAAGAACAATCTTATCCTTCTGCCATCTGAAAAGACTGATGCCAAACGCACGCACACGCACACACACACACACAGACACACAGCCCGGGAGGATGAAAGCGGTACATTTTATACATTGCTTTGGTTGTACTTAACCTGCCATAAATTAACAGTGCATTTCCTTTATTTAGTTTGGAGCCGGGCCAAACGTTCTCACAGCCTGCATGTCTGACTTGACTCTCCCCACAACGTGTCACTTGCTCAGATTTGGGCTGCGGATCAGCCACGCATGTTCACACACACGCACACATGCACAAGTCATTAATGTGTGACCCCCACTAAAACACTTAAACCCTTACAGATTACTCTGGGGGTAAGCCCTCTGATGATTTTCATTTGAAGTGCAGAGAGCTTGTTTCAGTACAGAACATTTAAAATATTTTTAAAGCTTAATTGACCACGAACGTGACTTAAGATTTGTCTCCCTATCTGTGCGCAACAGTTTTTTTCCATCCTGAAACAAAGAAGGCCTGTATGACTGTAAAGTCTGGGGATTATGATTAACTCTTTGATTACTGAGGGCGTATTAGAAAGAGATGAAGCGGTGAGAGCGAGGGAGGGCAGGGGAGAGACGTGAGAAAGACGTGGAGGAGGTGAGGGTGTGAAGTGGGTGAGAGGGTTACTAGAAAACAAGTGCAAAAGGTGAAGAGATGCAAAAATTACTGGCAGCTCCTCCTTGTTGGGTGACAAACATCTCAACGGCTTATAAGCTGCGTGTGTGTCTGCGTGGCATCGAGCCAAGGTCTCACACCTTCCAAGCAACCCGACACTCGTTTCTATTGTTATCTCTGTTCTCCATCAGGTTTCTAGGAGACTGTGGGTGTGTGTGTAGGTCTTCTGCATGCTGGTGCAAGATTAACCCGACTGTAACTTTGAAACCTGCTTCATACCAGTGTTGTGTACTGCACGTGCAGCTGCACGGTGCACATACACACGGTGGTCGTAAACCGACACGGTGAGCTCAGGGAAATAGCCCACATCCTTGCTAATGTAATCCTGTGAATTGAATGTAGTTTAACTTACCTGTTGATCTGCCCGGACACTGGAATGAAAATAAAAGCTTTGACTGGATGTAGCACTGTCTGCTGCATCGCTATGAGTTTAGCTCAGCAGGTGAAGAGGAGTTTTTGCACTGAGGCAGCAGCGAAGTGGCCATCTGGATTCATGGCAGTTCTTTGGATGAGTCAGTCCTGAGTCCAGCAGCACCAATATAAAAACAGTACGATTATCCACTGCTAAATGGCAGCCCTGAGTACTAGTGTGTGACAGGATAATAAATCCATCACTTCCCATGGGTATATCTTCCTTCCTCTATAATTTCACATTATGCTGCCTCAAGTGCCTGTCAAATGTATCAGAATTAGTCGAAGTTGACAACATACTGGCAATGAGGATAATGGAAACAACTGATGTTAAATAAAATTAGTGTGATCTGCCAGTTTGTGTCAAACTTCCAGAATCGTTTTTCCCGACCAATTCCTGCATCCAAGAAAGCCACTCTGACCCAAAGTGTATCAGTTTAACACCAACTTAGGCTTCTTGTTCACTAATGTGTTGTGATTTAATTTCCCATCTGTTGTCTGTACCCAAACATCCTGTCCAGGCTCTGTCCTGTGGCTGGAATCTATCCCAGCATGCATTAGGTGAGAGGCAGGGTTCACCTAATTTTATTTAGTCTCACCTTGAAACGTGAAGCGCTGATTGTAGTGTTGTGTTATCTTCCTTTTCATTTCCATAATCGTTCTGTCCTTATCACTTCTAGCAAACTGTGACCACAGAAAAGAGTGAATACAAACAGTTGCATGTCCTGCTGATTGGTTGAATCTCTGTCATTTGAACTGATGGTTTGTGGTAGCTAAAAGGATATTTCCTCACTGAAAAAAACATGCTATTCATGATAACTGTATTTCTGCCTTCATCTATTTAACATCAGGTCCTACATATTTTAGCAGCTCTGTACAGTAGGCTACTTACTGTACAATACCAAAGTACTGGACAAATACAGATGAACCACTATTTGGTATCTAACCATATAGTTCTAGTTTTATTCACCAGATTTGTGCCTCTGTTGAAATATAATGAATTGTATACATTTCTTTCCTAAAAATAGTTCCCATGAAAATAGTTCATTGATGTTTCAGTGTCCCACTGATCGTTTCACTCTGACTGCTTCATCTGTCAGCCTCTGTGCAAAGAAACGAGTCGGTTCACTTCTCAGGGTTTTACTGCAAAGGGAGCCGAGCTCTCCCAATCCCTAGGCTGACTGCTTTATGAGCACACGTTGCCGTTGTAGCACATTGGTATTAGAGTACTCAGAGTGGGAGTGATGTATGTTGTGAAATGGATTCCTCTCTCATAAATGTACAGATCTGCCCGACTCTTTTCTAGGCTCCGTCTTTGATCTGTGCCTTGTGTAATAAACTCTGAATTTCAGCACAATTTCCTGTCCCACCGGAGGACGCTTTGCGATTGGGTGATGAGATCAGAGTTAAAAGTATAGACAAACGCACAGTTTATCTCATATATGTGCATATGGATGCACACCCACATCCATCCAGACACACTTGTTATACAGACTGATTACATGCGCTACAGGGCCTGGGGGAATCCAGATAAGGTCTGAGTCTGGAGGCGAGTACAAATAAAACTCAAAGCTGGCCTGACACAGAGGCTTACAAGACAAAAGGCTGCATAAAGACAGGCTGTACAAGGTAAAATGCACACAGTAAATACCTCCCCATAACGATCATCCTCAGCCTGTTTCATAAGCGCACTCATGTCAGGTCCCGTTTTTCTGACGTGGAGCACATCACTAATCTTGCAGGCTGAAGGTTTGATTCTGTCCGGCTGTTAGCTCTCAAAGGAGCGCTCGCGAAATGTGAATGAGAAATGTGAACACACAACTTGTACAGTACAAGCTGCTCTGTGCGGTGCAGACAGGCTCTCTGAGGTTTCTGGGTCCAATGTCCATGCTGTCATACTGCCATGGTGTTAAAGAAACATTCAGAGAAATAGTTCAAGGTTTTGGGAAAAGGTTTGCCAGGTGTTATTTGAGAAGACTCATCCCACATATCTGTTCGTTACGCAGGGGGAAGCTGCTGGTCCACCTCTGTGTGAAGGTTAAAAGATACTTATCTTCCTCAGCTCTTAAGATCACAAATGAACATGCCGTGGAAAAAAAGTGTAAAATACAAACATTTTTTTTTTATGTCTCTATCTCAGGCAGGATCAATGACTGACTAATAAATAAGGCCTAAATGCTAAACATCTAAACATCCTAAACATTTAACACATTTAGGCCTTATTTATTAGTCAGTCATTGATCCTGCCTGAAATTCATGACAGTGATCTTGAGGGTTGAAATCAGCTGTGGTCAAATGAACCAGACGCTCATTTTGGCATTTTCCATTGTGTTCTCATTATCACAAGAAAACAACTTTTCTTCAGTTTAAAACAAACCTTGTTATCTCGAGTTAACGATTTAAGTAACTTGTGTTTACTGTGATTTCCTGGAAACACCAGTAGAAGAGGTTGAAACACATTGTTTGGTTCTGCATAAATAAAACAGTACAAATGAATCTTCAGTGAATGGGAATGAAAGGGAGCAAGTGACAGAGGCTTCGAACTAGAACCACAGAACTAAATCACATATCACAAGTTTATTTAGCCCTTGTTTTATAAACCATCAAACATGGCAAGCAGTAAGCACATTCTTCTTATGTTCTCTGGTGAACAGATGAGGATTCGACGTCTTACTTAAAGACACTTACACAGCAGCCGAGGCCAGAGAGGGCTGAATTAAACCCACTTAAATCATCTTCTTCCAGATGTCTGCTATCTGTACGTGAGAGCTGGCAGAAGGGATAGAGATGTGAGAGAGGGGTAATCTTAGTTGAATCAGCAGGCTTTCCTACCCAATGAGAAACCTGCAGGCCACAGATCCAGAGTCATGCAGATCCCAGAGGCATTCCCTGATGGCAGAGCACAGAGGTCTGCCTCTCTGCGTCTTATATACAAATCTTACTGTGCTGTGAAGTTTTCTAAGATTTAAATCAGAGTAGGACTTTATCAGATGTTCCTGTTGTTCTTCCTGTCACGTCAGTCTTTCAAAGAACTGACAGACCGAGTTCAGCGTAAGCAAGGACCATCAGAGGTTAAAAGTTGCACTACAAGGCCTCCAGCTCAGGGCAAACATGCAAATATATTCCATTGCTATTGGCCAGATTTTGCACAGAAGGCCTTTTTACATTTAAAACTCTGGACTAAGGTTTGCTGGGTTTTTGCACTGAACACATTTAATCTGGTTATTTCTGGATTCTTCTTTGAACGAATGAAGAAAAATGAATGGACAGCATCATTTCATGAATGCTGATGACAGTCTGGACTAAACAAGGTAAGTTATGGTGGTGTGAGATGACTAAGTACATTTAGTACTACTGTAGTACCTTTACTCAAATAAATGACTTGTTCACTTTACCTTCTGTTATGAGTATTTTGGTAAATAAAATTGGAAATCACAAGAAGAAACCGCGCTATACGGGTGAATACACTAACTCACTACTGGACAGCGTGTCTCATTGATTATGTCTTGCAGCAATTCAGCACCATGAATCAATCGGTTCAAGTTTAATTTTAAATGTTCAAAAAGAATCTACAGAGACTGCAGCTGTTTGCTAAAGGACGGCCGACTAACTGATGACTTGACGTGTCGACCTCAACATTTCACTTCATCCTTCAACTTGGCCAACCCCCCCAATTCTCTCTCTCTCGCTCTCTCTCTCTCTCTCTCTCTCTGTGTCCAGTCTCTCTCTCATTCTTTGTGTCTCTCCCTCTGTAGTCCCAGGACTTTGATAAACACAGTTGATCCTGGGCCTATGCGCTGAGTATGGAGTGTTTGAAGGGCAGCCTTTCTACTCAGGACCTTGTTTATTCTGCCCACTCCCCGTCAACCGTGTTTAATGTCACCAAGGCTTTTCTCTCCCCTGAACACAAGCACACACACCATACACACACACACACACACTTTATGTAAGTTGTGACAAAAGGGAGAGAGCGTGGAAGACGGAAAGAGGGAAAAGAAACAGATAGCAGCTCTATGTGCATGTGTGTGTATGTGGAGTAGGAGGTGGGGGAGGCAATGCATGAAAGCCAGAGCTGCTGATTACATCTCCTTTACGAAGTGTGTGTGTGTGTGTGTGTGTGTGTGAGAGAGAGAGAGAGAGAGTGTGTGAGTATGGAGGAGTTTGCTGAGTAAAACCAGGCATACCAGCATCTTGGCACATGCACATGGTTTTGGCATTTTGGTTTTGTTCGGAGTAAAACAGCGTTCCCTCTCTCCAAAGACTGCAGAGCGCAAAAGAGGCTTAATGTGTGTATGTGTGTGTGTTTGTGTCTGTGTGTGCGTGTGTTAAGCAGTGGGTTTGTAGGCTCTCAGGGTAACACTCAGGTTGAGGTGTATGATTTGTATGGTGTGTGTGGGGGTGTGTGTGCAGTTAATGTTAAAAGTGAACCAGCAGTGTAATCTGAGTGCTGACAGTCTAAATCCCCAGTGGGAAAATGGCTTTTGTACAGTAAAAAAAGACATGTGACCCAGATAGCTTGCAGCAGAGTACATATCATTAGATTATAAAACATATAATCAAATACCATTCATTAAAGTGGGGAACTCATAGTTTGGAAAAAAAACATATATTAGTTGTGTGGGATAAAGGGATGTCCTCGAAAAAACAAACAGCGCTGAATTCAGGATTTTGTGCTCTGTTTCATCATCACAGACTTTTGGTGGTAATTCAGAGGATTACATTCACTTTTTACTTTAAAGTTAATTACAGCAAAGCACTTTCATACTTTTCAAGATTCCTGATGAGACTTGGTTTTACCCTTTGACAGGGTGTTTGTGTTTGACTTGGTTGACAGTGACCAAACAACCAATCAGCTGTCATCAGATCCTTTTTTAAACATTGTACATAACATCATGTGAGAGAGAGAGATGCGAGATACACACACACTAACACAGCATGTGTGTTCATGCTGAACCTCACTGATCAGAGACAGAAGCTGACTAAGGAAACTGGTTTTAGGAGTCTTTAAATGAAGATGACCTCCCTCCTTCTCAGGACGTAAAACTTTAGGTTGTCTTGTCTCATTTTATTGTAAAATCTCTACGACAGCAGCCACTGCAGCCGTGACTTTGTGTTTGATGTTTGGGACAAATCCATTGAAATGGTTAGCTAACAACCTGACTTGCTAAAATGTATCATAGAGAGTCATAGAATAAGCAGGCTGACATCAATAATAGAAGTCACACAGCGGTGTCTATCTGATGTTAGCTAACATTGGCCAGCATAAACTGCTGGTCACACCAGACCAAGTAAGGCTCGAGCAACAAAGCTCAGTGCATTATAGTGAGCAACAGTGTGTTTTATCGCCAAGGAATTCAATGTTTCATTTGAAAGACAAAGTATGTGTTATTTCTTCTTTCAAAAGTTCCGCTGACTGCCTTTAAGGCATTACTAGCCCACCTACATTTTAACTGCACAAAACATATCCTGGGTTGTATCAGTAGCCAGCAGACAGGGTTTTGTGTTTTCCCCACTTTGTCTCCACAGGTCTACTTGATAGATTTCTATAAATCAATGGGAGCAGCAGCTAAAGACATTTATGCGCTGGGTCTGATGTTTTACTGAGACCTGCAGTGGACAAACACACACACACACACACACACACACACACGGATAGATGCACATGTGCACACAAAACCCCGAATGGTTCATGGACGAGATCGGGGATGCAAGCACATTACAAAGACACGTGCACATTTTTACAAACACACACACGAGTGCACGTCCAAACTCACACATGCAAACAGCCCCCTAAGGTCCAGCCTGTTCTACAGCCCCCCTTTCAAAATTCCCAAACCCCCCATGTCTGCCGAGTTCACAAAGAATTTATTAGCCGAGCGGAGCCACATCTGCAAGCCATTTCAGCTGTTGTTGTTGAGTCGGGCTGGGTGGAGGAGAAGGACTGGACACTGCATTCAGCCCCCCCTTACCTCCCCACGGGTCAGGACATCTTAAGGAGGTCCAGGGAGGAGGAAGATTGGAGGATGGAGTGTGTGTGTGTGCGTGTGTGTGTGTGTGAGTGAGTGAGTGTGTGAGAGGAGAGACCAGCAGGAAGCCCATCCTCCTATTTCTCGCTCAGGGGGACTTTATTGTCCAGGTCCGGTGCTAAATCCCTCAAGTTCATTAACATCTTCAAACTGCTTCAAGGTTTCTTCACCATTGCATCCCCCCACCACTACCACCAAGCCCCCATCTACTCCAGCAACAAAACAATAGTTCTTTTCCCAAGGATTAACATTCAAATGGTGCATACAGTACAGGCCCTTTGACGTTCATATTAATGGTCTTCATGCATGTGAATGAGACGCAGCAGGAGGGACGGAGCTGGATGAACCCGCTGGATATTTGCATGTTTCATTAATCTGCTAACATTCATCCGTGGGTGGGCCGTGTGTCTGTGTGTGTGTGTGTGTGAGAGAGAGAGAGAGAGAGAGAGAGAGAGGAAGAGAGAGAGTATTTAAATTTTCCACTATTTTAGGCATTCGATCTCTGCTGAATAGAGATGGTCTGTGAAACCACGAGAAAAAAAAGAATCCTGTCAGAAGTAAAAGGAGCACACAGAAAGTTTGGGTGGCCCCATCGCGTACAGTTATGTACGTGTGTGTAGGTGTGTGTGAGTGTGTGTGAGCTGGGGATCTACAGTAAGCCCCGTGCACACAGACCGTCATCAGTGATGAATGGGCCTACCTGGTGAGAGGGCCCTTCATGGACACACACATACACACATACACAAAGTCTTCTCGCAAAATGGATTACACTGCACCGACAATAGTCATCTTCTGTTTCATCTCTTTTATCCCCCCCAACACACACACACACACACTCAGTGTAATCCACTGTGTGTGTTTATATTGTCCACGGCCCACAGGATTACAGCAGCTAAGCGGGGAATGCTGGGAACAACAGGTGAAGTACCGTGATGGGTCTTCTTTCCATGACGCAAATCTCTGGAGCAGGTAGCTGGAGACGTGTCTCCATATCAATGAGAATGTTGCTCTGTGTCTACTGACTATACACAGGTTTGCTATATTAAGTACGTCATCGTCTTTCAAGCTTGTACCTCAAGAGTCCAAAAAATATATTAAACCTTAATGTCAGCCTGTTTTATGCAAGGCAGCACTTGTTTTTATTTAGAAACAAAGTGTAATGAAGCAAAAGAGATTAGAAAAACAACAAAAGTAATTATTTCAGATGTTTCTGCCATAATGACTATCTGTTACGATGAGAATGCACAAAGCAGTTACTGAAATCTGGGAACCCAGCAACATTACAACAACATATGACCAGGCAAGACACACAAGAAACAAACATCAAATGTGAGAAATGTCTGTAAAAGCAAAACTGGGAGCACAAGCAGCTATGACAAGTGCAGTGGGTGACAAGTTAATTAGTTTTCATGTTTAGCTTAGCCAGAGACTGATGTTTCTTCCCTTACAAAGGATGGTCGAATCTCAGAAACTAAGCCACAAGCTGAAATAAAGGAGAATTATCTATGATTTGTAACCAAGTGGGTAAGTGAATGAGACTGGCAGCAAAGAGAAGAGTGTAAAGAAACAAACATCCTCTCTTCTGCCCCTGCTGATCGCTCAGGGTAGCGGCAGTTAACCTGCCCGTCACAGAGGAAACCGCTGTACAAACAAGATATGCTGGCACTCTGACACCCTGCGCTAACTCATCTGACTCATCTTCCTCGCTTTTATCACCGACACCACTTTCCCACAGCCACATTCAAGGCCACTACTGAGCAGCTTCCAGGTCAAAGGTCATGGTGGCAGCCTGTCTTTCTGAAGTTTTCTGAGGATAGAATACGTGATTCACTGAACAATATCCTGATATTGTACTTGTTTACCTGAATATAGTGTCATATTATGTAATCCCAACACTCACACATACACAGTTTAAGTAGCGTGTGCTCCATACAGTACAGAGTGCTGCAGGTTTAACACAGGTATCATGTCTTTTATTTAGGGGTAGCAGAGTGTAAATGAAGCCTGCGCCGCTCTGGCGCCACACAAGGTTCATTCTGTAATCTTCCCTGGATTTATGTGTGAGAAGATATTGACAGTGATCTTCTCCATAACGTCTGCCTGTCTGAATGTGGAGATGCCTGGCCTTGAAAAATAGTCAACAGGCGCAATAACACAGTTTTTTTTTTTTTTGGGGGGGGGGGGGGGGGGGGGGGGCTGGTTCCCCAACCTTCCAAAAGGCCTTTCTCTGATGGGGGGAAGTTTTTGGCCCCCAAACAAAGGCCCTTTGCAACTTTCATC
>JBAJHX010000033.1:3510900-3527707 GCA_037176925.1 Amniataba percoides | reverse complement strand
CCCCCCCCCCCCCCCCCCCCCCCCCCCCCCCCCCCCCCCTCCCCCCCCCCCCCCCCCCCCCCCCCCCCCCCCCCCCTACCAAGCTTGCCAAAGGAATTTTCTCTGATGGTAGGAAGTTTCTGGCTCCAAAGCCAGAGCTATTTGAAGCTTTAAGCTCTGTCATTGCTGTTGAATCTTGATGTTTCCACATACTTTTCTGAGGAAAATAACTATAAAAGCAGCAGTAAGCCTTAATATTAATAAAAACTGAGATGCTCCAGGTAGGGTTTACAGCATGACGGTGTAAATCACATTTCACAGACTTGGTGTGTGTGTGTGTGTGAGTGTGTGTGGTTTTGGATGACACCATAGATGAATGGACCTACATAAGCCTGAATGGTGCTTTATTCAGACTTCTCATATTACTATGAATTTGGTACATCATGAAAGGCCAAGCCGCTGTCATTTGATGGCTGTTTTGAATTGTAGAATTGAAATAGCTTTCAATGTTACATTTCCAACATCCTCTCTCTATACAAAACCACTGTTGGTTGATTGTCAAAGTCATGCAAAGAATAGGCAGCTATAATTATATTTGCTCCTTTTAAATGACAGCTTGTTGGCCTTCTCTTAGACCCCCCCTCCCTAAATCCTTTGGGCAAACAAGGTTAAAGCATCTGGAAAAACTTAGCTCATATATATGCTTTTTTTGTCACTGAAATGCTTGTCTAATGCTTATGTTGTGATTTTATCTTCCCTTTGCGTATTTTCTGTAGTCATTTTGTACGATTGTGTTCCATTCAAGTTTTATCTGTGATTGTTCCTAATTTCTGTCTGCCTGAGAATTTACAACCTCATTGGATGTCATTGTCCTATTCCCAAACTAAGCAAAGTTCTTAAATAACCTGGGAATGCAGGTTTAGTTACAAGAGACAGAATAAACAGCATAAATATTGAAAGAAAGATGATCCGACATGGATGTGGCAAAGCAGCAGAGAGCAGGAGGCCTGATTTGGAAAAAAGAATGAGTGGTGAGGACAGAAAGAAATGGAGAAGATGGAGGGGTAAAGAAAGCGGGAGGGCGGCATTCATCCGTCAGTTATATAAGCCGGCTAAATGAGTCAGTGCAGAAATCTGAGCTATCAGACCAGCGAAACAGACAGACTTGGCCGAGGAACTGGAACAGAGCGAGGAATAACACACAAATGATAAGGCTGTGTTTTATGGCCCTTTGGCTGCCGACTCATGTTGCTTCTTGATGCTGTTTTAATAAACCTGGAGATCAAAGTCTGCTGCAGATCTGGATCCCACAGCTGCTGCACTGATATTTGTGTCTTAGTAAGTCTTCATTTATGTCACCTGCAGGTCCTGGGAGTGAATCTGTCGATCACACATTTGTAAATACCTCCTGATCATTGACTAAACTTTCTGGCAAGCCCATTTTGTTGTCAATCTGCCAACAAACCCATTAGAGATTCTATCTCGCCTCAAGCAGGTATGTGCAATAAAACAAACACTGTAAAACTGCCTGTCTGTCTGTCTGTGTGCGTGTAACTGATTAGCTCTAGATCATATAAATAAGGGTTAGAGATAAAGGTGCGGGATTTCATTCCCCTAAAACCCAACTTTAAAATTAGTTTAGGCGTGTGTATTTAGGTGCATGTGAGCAAATGTCCCTGTGTTCACGTTTGTGTGTGTGTATGTGTGTGTGTTGTGACGCCAGAGAGGAGCCAGGCTGTAATGGTCCAGCTCAGTTTGTTTGCACAGCCACCCAGAGACCCAGCAGGTCCACAGATTCAATCAGAGGATGTGGTTTCACTTCTAATTTTACACAAATAGTTTTGGCTATGCTATGGGTGACTGTAGAGCCCAGGATGAATGGATGTACAGATGGATGGGTAGCAGGAGATATGAGTGTGTGTGTACGCCTTACTTTGTCTATTTGCATTCATCTCTGCATGTGAGGCATGCAGAAAAAAGGAATTCTGTTTGTGCAGAGCATGTAGAAAGTGCACGTGTGCCTGTTCTCATGCACACCCTGATTTATATATATATACATACACACACACACACACACACACACACACACATATATATGTACTACATGAATACACAAAGTATTACAGTGTGTAATGTCTGTGTGGCTGTATGTGTGTGTGCAGAATTCGTGACCCAGTGCTCCTACAGAGCAGTAATGAGCTTATTAGTCTGGGGATGTATTTAAAGCAGGTCACAGCGGTCTGGATTATTAACAGCAGACTATACGCACACAGACATGTGATATACTGTGTGGTAGTGGCAGTAATTGTAACAGCAGTAATAGTAGTTAGTGCTAGTTGTTAATGTGTGGTTGTGTAGTTTTGCTAACACGGGTGATCTGTCTATGTCGTATCATTTTGCTAATTGTAACCATTTGGCTGTGGAGGGACACATTTCCTAAATGTTCATGCAAAGCTCACGTCTCACGTAAGTTTGCAAAGAGTACCAGAGTGTGTCTGACCACCACGAAGATGAAAAACATTTATTGATACTGACATCGGCAATGCATTAGTAATACTGTATATGTTCATGCCAAGAAAGTCAGTTTTAACTGATTTGGACGGATGCAGCTTCAACTGTTTTTTAATTCATCTACAGTGTGAATGATTGTAGCAATAGTTTCTATACTCTACTATCCAAGATCATTAAGAATCGGTCCTTATATGAACAGTGTTTTTAATTATTATGATAGCCACGAGAACCAACAGCAGCATACAGAAAGATCCAGTGAATAAAGAGCCATCACTGTGTGTTAGGCAGCTACACTTGTCTCAGGTTCAGCTCTGGAGATGTTTTCATCCCAACATACTTTCCATCTTAATCATTATGAAATGTCATTTTAAAGAAACACAGCTTTCTCGCTCTTTGCTGTGTCTGAGTTTGCAACACAGGGGTTTTGGTTCCACAGTTTAACAGCCTCTCTGAGCGAGACTGCAGTGATGGCAGTAATTGAGTAAAAAGGTGGGTAAACACACAGGTCAAAAGTTAAAGGCAAATATTGACCTACTGACTCGAGACCAGGAGGCTCGAGAAACCAGCCCCACAAAATGAGCAAGGTGAGCTGGGAGACTGCGAGACATTACTCGTGGAAAGTTTTTACTGCTGGTTTCGCAGAACAGCCTTCTTGGACCCTTTTCAGAAGCAAAGAAAGTCACACCACAGGTCCAAATCTCCTCACTTCTATGTGGGCTTTAAGCTTTCCAGCAATGAGACAACAATTTCAAGTTCAAGTTCCTTATAATTCCCACAGAGTCAGGCAGGAGGAATTTGGTTCGGCTCAGATGAAAATTGCTCTGACATTTACAGCACCTAGCAGTGCCATGCAGGACATAAAAACAACAGATCCTGTAGACAGAACAAAGTATAACAGCGCCAGACACTTAAAGTTCACAGGAGAAGAAATCAGTGTGGTTGCTTTATATAAAATACTATGCTGCTTGCTCTTGTAGCTGCTTCCTCGGACTTTCTCAGGCCTCTCTTAGGTTTAATGCCGTCTTTTAGTGATCCAACAAACTCGACAATTACTTACTAAACTTTTGCCTGTGTCCTTCATCCTGCTGGCCGAACCCTCCACTTCCTTCTTAAGTTACACTTGTCTATCATTGACATCTGCACAGAAAAATTAGACCCTTGAAAAGATTTCCAATCTCTGAGATTGGACAAAGAGCCTTACTGCCTTTCATAGTAAATTACCTATATCAGTGTATGCATATCTTAGCTATATCTTCAACTGCTTGCTTTTGCTTCCAGTGGGCAGTCATTATGAAAACTCTTGAGTTTCAGCCAAGCAACTATCACGATAAAGACCCCTGGGTGGAAATCTAGAGCAGAGGCCATTTTGGGTCTTCAATGACACGTAATGGAGGCCATTGAGTGGTCCCTGGACAGGAAACCAGAGGCCGTTGGGGGTCGTTGACAGGCGTCACTGACCCTTTTCTCCACTCATCTGGGGAGAAACCAGAACCCTCCAGCTGACAAACACAACATCTCCTCACATTCAGGCCAAGCCAAAGATTTGGTGCTAATAGCTATGGAATGATGATTGTCCCTCCGGTCGGGTTTCACGGAGAAGACGTTTGCAGACAAAGGACAGGGAGGGGAGAGTTAGCTCAGTGTCAAACGCTATGTGCATGTAATCTCTTACAGATACACTCCAGAAAGTATTTGTGCACTGACATACCATTTTTTTTAAAGAAAATAACCTGCCCATTCTGTAAAAAGTCATAAAGGTCCTAAATATCCCAGACACCTCAGATATATATTTAAAATATATATTATTAAAATTTCAGTAATGAACATTCAGTACATGTGTGCTTTATACAGCAATGTTGAAAATCAGGTACGGATGTGAAGTTTGGGGTCTTGGTGCATGGTCACGTAGCACTTCACTTGACATCTCTGCAATAAGCATTGGTCTTTAGTACACACATGACCTTTCCCTAACTTTAAAGCTGCTATCATCAATTGCAATCAACATTTTTATTAAAACAAAGTATCAGACGAGAATGTGAAAACAATCTCAGTGATATCACTCAAATCTGCAGCTCCCCTTGGCTTTATGGAGCTTTAGAGCAAGTTTCAGCTCATTTAGCCGTCCGGCCCATAACTTTACTGTTTTGGTTCACTCTCACTGCTCTCAACAGTCATTTTCAGCTGCAGCTAGCATCTGTTTTCAATGAAAGACCTCTAAAAACTTACTGTACACTACCTGTGCTGCACCCAACAGCAAGCAGACACGGTTAGCAACAAGCTGGCCAACACACTTGTTGGTAGAGACCAAAAACAGTGTTAAAACTGAATGAATATTTGGCTTATATGTTCCAGGTTCCCTGACAAATGACTCAAAATCAAACATCAAATGTAGCTCTATAACATCTGGATGTGTAAAGGAGCAAGTGCTTGTTAAGAAGTTCACCATGTAACCTTTAGAGGTGATGATACTGTATGTCAGCATTGTGCTCATGGCTTGTTTCCATTGCCCCAAGAGGCCAAAAAACAGGGACTGCAGATTTAACCATGTGGTTATGTTATGTTATGTTATGTTATGTTCTTCTTTTTATCTCTATGGCCAAAGTTTGTAACGCAGGCTTCCAGTCTTCAACTATAAGCTGTTATAACCCTTTTGACATCAGAGTCATTTTTTTTAGACTTTAGGAGCTCCATCCAGAGCTGAAGAGAATAATATATCACTGTTTTCAGAGCCTGAAGTACTTCCCAATACTAATACATCTGTAAAGTTGATAGAGTGCCCATTTATAAAGTATCTGTAATGGGCAACATCAGAGCCAAATCTTCCCTTGCCAGCACCAGAATATCTTTCTTGAGGACCTTCCATTTAACATGCAGACACCTGGCAAAATTTCTAAATTACCACTGTTGAGATCAGCAGAAAAACAGGCAGAGATAACATTCGAGATCAGAGTCTGCAGTTACCTCACTCTCTTATATAATTTCACCTCCATTCATTTACTATTTAACTACATCCTGTGGACATGTAGTGTTAATTTCAGCATATACTCTGATGGAACAAAGCATATGCTGGGTTGCCAATATGTGCCTGTGAATATGCAGTTAAAAGAAAGTGTATCATAAGCTGTAACATGTATAATGCAACACATATATCAGTACCATTCTGAAATGGGCTGAACGACCCAGAATATGTCTTGTAACCACAATCAGGCTCAGTTATCCTTGAATCTTGTAAGTTATGAATTCAGGCGACACAACCATCAGTCACCGCAAGACCCACATACACAAATAACCCTCTTAGATAATGACATGTGCAGTGAATCAAGAGATCGAGTGACACTCGCACAGATCCTTCTCTTCAAACACCCCCTCAAACCCACCACAGACGGAGGGGGAGAGGCCTCCAGTCAAACAAAAAGTCAAACTCCATCTCAGAACCAAACAAATTTGCTTAAGATTTGCTTAAGACAAGCAAGCCCAAACAGGATTAGTGTCGATTGCATAAAACACCAGCATAAAGGACACAGAGGAGTGACTTGGATGTCGCAGACAAAACTCCCATGTTTTTTTTCAAACCACAGTTAAAAGTCTTAAGATCTGGATGTAGGTCAACAGAGCTC
Organism: Amniataba percoides; assembly: GCA_037176925.1. Classification (NCBI taxonomy): domain Eukaryota; kingdom Metazoa; phylum Chordata; class Actinopteri; order Centrarchiformes; family Terapontidae; genus Amniataba; species Amniataba percoides. Next base: position 3,521,600 of record JBAJHX010000033.1, on the reverse strand, counting down.
ATCTCTCACTGTCTCTGTTTAAAAAGCATCCAGACCTTTCGTCCTTCCTCCAACCACAGATATCCTACGTTTTCTGCCAAATCTTCCCTTGGCTCTCGTCCAGCAGGCGAGCACAAACCTCCCTTCCCTCGTTCCACACCGCCATCCATCCCTCCGTCTTCTTCTTTCTCCGTCTGTTGTGTAAACCTTGTAACTACAACCACGGGGATTTTCATGTTTTTACAAGAAATGAAGTTTGACATGGCCCTTAAAGGTACAGCGAGCTGCGTGACCCCGGGTCCCCTGAAAGCCCTTCAAACCCCACAAGAGCAAATTAAAAATGCATTGTCATTAATCTGAAGTGACATCTGTTTTTTTCCAAGTTCAAGGAAGGTTTTTTTTTTTTTTTTAAGTTACAAGGTTTCCAACCCCATCCGTCCATCTCCCTGGCAAAGTGCTACAACCACTAATCCTGCTGTCTGAGTCAAGCCTGGGACCCTCTTCACATGGATGGCCAAGAGGGAGAAACCCCATCTGGGTGCAGGCAACCAAAGCCGCACTGCTTTATGAAGGACGTGTGAAAACCCTGCAAATATCTGGGTTTGGAGTAATGAGAGGGAATCTGATGTATAGCATGGAAACATAAATGCCATGTCTGTGTTCTCTTGCCTGCTCGGTCTCTCTGCTCCTTCCCCTCAGATACATGTATCAGTGGATCTCTGTTTGTGTTGCTGGTACATTCGAGGAGCTGATAGTTGTATCAGACCTAATTTTTATTGGCACGGGTCAAAAGCAAATACCAGCGCTCCAACAGTCATGCACCACACACACATACACACAGCTTTCTTTGTTTAAAGATACGGCAGTGTGCCTGGGCTGTAAAATTAAACGTGTTTAATCAACAAAGCTCCTTTTTTTGTTTTTGGTCACATAAAAATGTGCACAGATCCTCATCCAACATTTGCATGAGAGTTTAACATGTTAATATTCCTGAAGTAGTGTCAAGTATGTTTAAGTTTCAACAACATTTCGGTGCCAGCGCACTTCAATCGCACCGCAAATCTAAATAAGACCTGATCCCTGGTTTTAACTCGTGTTTGCACCAACATGAAATATTAGCATTGTGATGCAACTTTGCAAAATGTGGCTGACATATCCTTGTTAGCAATAAGAATAACAACTCCGGAGACATAACACACTCTCTGGTTGCCTTCCACGTCTTTGGACTGAGAGTAATGGGAAGATTGATTTCAACACATCTTTGGTCACGGTGCACGCATGCAAATGTAGTCGCAGCCGACAGACACCGAGCAGAAGTCGTGCCAGAACCGTCCTTCAGTTGTTTTCCTAAAAGTAAGCAGGGAACAATTAGAACAATTTATCATTATTTTTTGAAAGAAGTGGCTCAGAAACTATGACGCTCAGTTGTGATACCATTTACTAAAGAGGCAAGTCAAATCCATTAAGCTGTAGGATAACAGATAAAAGGTCATAGGTCGCCAGCCTTTTGTCCCCCAGGATGAATCTGGGATGATTTACTGTGGAAGCTGGAGAGTCTCATCCTGCTTTGTTAAAGTAAAGACACATAGTCTTAGTATTGGCCAGCATTAGACCACCCATTGAAACAGAAACACACACACACACACACATACAAGTAAGGCCAGATTTAAATCCCAGTGGTGAGAGATAAATGGGAAGACTGAACACGACACTCACTGTATCAACAGGCTTGGAGGGGTCACTGAAGGAGAGGGCTTTGTCACAAGAGACAACATCAAGCCAGACAGTGACCTGAATCTGAAAGGCATTCTGAAAAAAAACATCGCTGACTAAAGCTAAAACCCCCCCGACAGACTCTGACGTGATAGCCAATGCCTTAAAAACAAAAGAGATCAGACAGAAAACTCGAAAACAACACAGTCAGAGCTCTGAGAGCGAACTAAGACAATACAGCTGTGGCCAGCTAGATTTAGTTGAAAAGCAATAACTTTGTCATGTTTTTGGTCTGTACAGTATAATGTGACCAAATGAGTTCAGTTTAAGGGCTTTGCATAGACTGCAAGTGTATATTTTACATGCCATTGAATACTGTTTGAGCTTATGTCAAGCAGATCTAATTTTTAGTCAAAACAACTGGCTCCATAAATGTACTGCACATCAGCAAATTCATACATCACTCGAAGTCTAATATGCAGCAAAACGTTCAAAGTATTTCCGTGTAATGCTCAAATGGAGAATGGTTCTCAAGGCTCAAGGACTCTATTTTCCTCTTCACACCCAATCCAACATACCATTTATTGTGGCATTTCTGAAGTGCCACTATTAGGTGCTATTACGAGGTGAATTACAGTCTATCTTCCAACACACATGCTGACTTCAATGACACTGTAAATGCACATACAGTCCCACACATACACTCAGCAGCTGATGCTTAGGCCTCCCATCTGTACATCTCAGACACTGATAGACCCCCATTACTTTAATATGAAAATTACAACCACATGAAATTTCTCCCATGGTTCAAACATACAGCGGCTGGCGACCACACTGTATGGCAGCCTGTCGCTCCAGCTCTGTGTTTTTTTCCCTCCCCTCCCTCAACTGTAGATCAGGCACTTCAAGGTTTGCCAACCATAACACAGTTGGCACAGCATTTGCCCTCCCATCACTGCGGTGCACGCAAACGTTGTTTCACGTCTTTCTTCTCTTTTTCCTCATCATCTGTTTATTTTGGTTTTTCTTTTCTTTTCCGAATGGAAATTTTGAGGTCGATTGGTGTTGCCTGTTCCGGGCGAACAGTTCCAAGCACAAAGGGTAGGATGAGGGATGGGCGGAGGGTTGAAGAGAGACAGCAAGAAGTCGCGGGGGAAATTTAGATTTTTAACCGGCAATGAGGGAGCTTCAAAACAGCTCCCATGTGTTCTTTATTTCAGCTGGGGTTTGATGGCAAATGGAGCGAGACCAGAGCTGGCGAGACCCTCCACCCGACACACAAGTACTGTACGCGCACGCACACATACACACACAGAGAAAGACGTACGTACTCTGCCCACGATCCCCATCCGCCAACCACATCCACTGACTACAAACCGATACAGAGCAGAGGACTGTACTTTCCCAGACCCTGCTGCCAGTTTGGACTTATTACATTACCTAGATTTGCTTTATGACAATACAACAAGACACTGAGGTTTGCAGGAATGCAGGACTGTCTTACAAAGCCATGAATATGCACGTATTGTAGCTCACAGTCTTCCAGAGGAGGCAGTTGAGAACACTTTCTCTTGTCCAGGAGCAATCTGCTTCACATTGAATCCCTTTCAGGCCTGGTTGTTGCCAGAAGATGCTTGGCCACAGAACAGGGGCTTCCTGCCTTGCTCAAGGGCAAACAATGTAACTGATGAGGAGGGGAAGAGAGCATTACTCATTCACGTCTTCATCTTCCTGGCTGGTCAGAAGAGTGACGGAGCACCCGTCCGGCCACAACCGAATTTCTTGGCTGCAGCTTTGAAAGGGAAATTCTGCTTAATTACAGTTTAATTAACCGCGTTCATTATGTTTTTTTCTTTTTGTGTTTTTAAACATTAGAATTCATTTGGGGTTGTGTTTCTGGCCACCTGACACAGTTAAGTCCACTGCTCACTCTCCTTTTAGCTTTACTTTTTGTCAAATATTTTTCACATGAAAGAAAAAGTATTTTTTTTCTAATTGCAAATGTAAAAATACTAATCAGCTTTAAAAGGGTTGTGCCAAATCAGAACTGTGCCTCAGCTTATTTTATTGGCCATAGATACCAGTGTTTGCCTTCACTAAACATTTGAACCCATTTATGACATAACTGCTGCTCATGAGCTTCAGTCTGAGTCTGAGCACAAATTACCATCACAAATAACAACAAACACGTCTCGGTTGTTCTTTTATTCTCACTGCTTGTCAGACTCTACTCCGTCAGAGCATATGTTTTGTTTCTTACTGCTGGGAGGGAAGGCGGTCATGGAAACAAGCATATTACAGATAAACACAGGAGGTGAAGCCCTCCTCTGTTTGTTCTGCTGTAAACATGAAAGCACTTTCATGCTGGTGGAATGCAGCGGCCATGTGCTTTCATGTATGAATGTGTATAGAGGTCTATATCTGTTTATCCTCACCCTCGCATGTGTCAGCACTATTGCTCAACCTTGACGTATCAGCTACATCACCGTTGTTACGTTTCAGTGAACGAACTGAGCGTGCTCGCTGCCATTTGTAGTGCAAACGTTGCTGCAGTCACGGGCGGGACGTACAGCTCTCCTGATCTTGGCTGCTGATGGGAGATGTTGCTCCACAGCTCAGCTGCAGCCAAACTCTCAAACCCACCGAATGAAGAAACAGGGTGACCGTGGTTAACATCAGCCAGCCAAAGTTTTGCTTGTCATTTGAAATAAATGGATTTCTTGAGGTTTCTTAAGTTTATTGCGGTGAGCACATATCCAGCACTCAAGGCATATGGTTGTAAAGAGAGTATAAATAGAAACAAGAGTCATAAATCCACACGTGTGAGTCTGAGAAAGTGGTTAAAGGTGCATTTTTCAACATGTAGACATGCAACAAATGCACTAAAAAAGGACTATACTATACAACACTGAATTTTGAGTAGCCACAGTCTGATATGTCTGCTACCATTAACATGACCTACTTCTTCTTAACAATCTAAAGGCCAGTGTAGCTTCTTCCTCAAAACTCATAAACTTACCAAAGTAGTCTGGTGTAGTAGCCACAGTCAAAATTCTTCAAATTTAGTTAGGGTTAGGCAAACATTGTGGTTTGTGTTAGAATAATTACTTCATTATGGTTAGAGGACATTCATCACCATGGTTAGATGAATAAATGAACAGCTGCCTTCTGTATTAAAGGCTGATTTTGTTGAGCTCCTGGCCTCTTTGAACTTTACGGCTCTATAACAACCTCACACGATTTCCTCCTTTGACAGTCCAGTCATAACTCTTTTGACCACTAGAGGGCTTGGCTAGGTAAACGCAAACATGTTTTGGGGTATTATCTCATATAACAGTGTCATCATCACAGTTTGAGACGCTGGGTTGAGTGAAAATATAAAAAGCCATACCAGCGTGTCTCTCTTCATCTTTGTGCAGAAAGGAAAACTCTGCATTCCTTCTTCCATTTCCAATCAAAGTTTTTATTGACCAAAAACCCAGCCTTTCCTCAGCCTTTATCAAGCTGTTCTGTCTGCCTGCTAAACCGACATCACGGCAGCACGAGCTCAGACAGCGCACATACGGGTTGCTTTGGAAGACAGCTACAGTCCATTCTCTCATTTAGGGTGGAGGTCCTGTTGGCAGGGACTTGGATGGCTCAGTCTCATGAGGCCTCTAATGTCGGTGATGTTTTGCCTAACACAGACGTACTCTCCAGGGATCACAAATGCATCTGTGGATGTGAGTCAGAATGAGCTGCCCTGCCCATGCTCATTGTAATGAAAGAATATCTACTCCGGCGCTCTTTCATTTGTAATACGAGCAGTCTCTTAAAAAATAATGGGTCAAGTCTGTTGGACAGCTGTAACAATGAGCAACCTGTGGCCCTCCGGTAACAGCACTGTAACAGGTCCCCTCGTGACTGTGCTTATTCTCTTAATCTCGCGGAAAATGTCAATGACCCGTGTTGAATAACCTGACCTATAGCCTTGAAACACATACACACACAAGCATACACACATGCACTGCACAGATCAGTCACAGCTTCCGGTCAGACACAGGAAAGGTGTGGTATAATAGATTAGCGGGAAATGCATGGATCAGGACGTTACACTCCCCACGTTCTCACATGCATACACACACACACACGCACAACCATTTTAATCGAGCAAGATCCTCGCTCAGGGAGCTAACTGCAGACCAGATGTGGCTGTAATGCTGTTTTAATGTTGGACTTATATACACACCTCTATAGGAACAACCTGCTCCCCCCCAAGTGCCCCGTCAGCAGCTCATCAGCACCGGAGCAGCTGAAGCGAGACAGTCAAATCCACTGACTGCAGCTACAAGTGTAGGCGGTCAAAGAGTGAGCGTAGCAGTTTGATAGCATCACCACCAAACATTTGGATGTTTTATCTTTCTTAAAGTTTGTCTGTTCTGCTGTCTGGTGATGTTTGTTAACATTGCTATGGAAATGTTGGACATAACAATTATTATCATAATGGGAGTCATGATGAGGGAATTTCCACTGAAGGGCTGCATATGTGTTTATGTGTGCGTGTGTGTGTGTGGAGGAGATGCAAGCAGAGATATCTGTGTGATGATAGTGGTGGTTTGGACTGAATCATCATGCAGGTTGGTACGGCCAAGTCTCTCTCTGTCTCTTTTTCCTCCTTCATTCGTGGTGCCTCTGACTGCTATGTCCCTCTGTGTCACTTGCTCTCTTTCCCCTTCTGTCCTCATTTCTTATTGAGGGAAATATTTCCGTTGTTCACATCATGACCTACCAGATACATTGAGTTCAGAGCAGCAAAGGTGAAAGCTTGATTAAAAGCTTGAAAGTTGTGCATGAATGATGGAGGAAGAAACGCTCTGACCTTTGAGCTTTGTTCTGCCTTATCAGGTGTTTAAAAATCTGATTAAGGAGTTATGTCTGGAGCAGAGATGTGTGTTGGCACACATCTATGTGTGTCAGATGAATAATTTCGGCCTCCTGCACCCCCATGAGTGAGACATACTGTTGGTTTATATGTTACTGCTTTCAGTTGCAGCACATTCAGATATAAGATATGACAAAACTTTTTCTACATCATTTTCCTTCATTTAAGGTCTGACTGGTGCTCTTTTAATTCTATCATATTGTTGCACCCAATTGTTAATGAGCTATCAGCATAATAGCAGCAGATGGAAAGTGCCATGGTGGTAATGTTAGCAAATGTTAGATATTGCTAACTGAGTCATTACTGAGTCATTTAACTCAAAACATTGTTTTTCATTTGTTCTTTTGTTCAGCTACACTGTGGCTTTTTTGCACCATCACATACTTGCCACCTGTGGCTGAGAGGCTGCTTTTCAGCACAAGCTCACAAAATGTGCTGGGCATGTTTTAAAGCTCTGAATGGAACAAACATGAACAGTCTGAATGCTGCTTGGTGACAGAACAGCCCTCCTGAGGACACGATCTGCTCCTCTTTTTATTCAATATTTCTGTCCAATAATAATTATTGCATAGTAGCAATGTAGCAGTTGATGTGTGTGTGTATGTCTGTGTCTGTGTGTGTGTGTGTGTGCGTGCGCGTGTGTGTGTTGTAACAGAGTGATTGGGAACTTTATTAATTTTAGCATTTTTCTTTCTTTCTTTCCTTCTTTTTTTAATGATCGTTGCTAAGGTCAGTGAAGCTTTCCTTTTCTTCTTGCCACTTAATGTTTTTATATTAGATAATTCTCTTCAAAGCCATGAAACTCTTAATTTTTAAAGCTTTGGACTGTCTCAGTATGTAAAAACCCTTCAGCAGATCAATTGGAGTTCAGAAAATACATCAGGAGAGATCATCTATAAAACCAACTGCAGATGCCAAAGTAAGACTTTTTTGTTAATATTTTTAACTCAGATACGTAATGATAAAGTGTTTTTTTTATGTTGAGGAGGGAGCCAAATCCATGACTGTGTTGATTAACTTAAACCACAATGAGGTTTCATAATTTCAGAGATAGAGTTTTGCAAGATGCCAAAAACTCATATCAACTTTAAGATATTATCATTGCTGATTTTGGCAGTCTGGCTGCACCTCCAGGCACTAGGGGACGGCTATTTTAGCTGGAATAACCGTGTTTAGTTCTTTATTCTTTATCCAGCTTTAATTGTTGGCAAATGTTAATGGTTGAAAAAAATGTGCAATAGTCGTTCCCAATTTTTGACTTTCCTTGAGATCCAGTTTCTCATGTACCACGCCAGGACTCTGTGTATCCTACTGTGAAGAGCTATATGCCAGTATGTCATCATGGATGTAACAACATAACAATCCTTAATATTTATTGTGCTCTGTGATTTAAAGTGGCTCTTATTCTGTTCCTGGTCTAATGAGTCGGAGCTGCAGACAGTTTCTGCCAAACATTTCTGAGAAAGAGTCTGAAAACAAAGCCCTGCAGACGCTGGGGTGAGTCTGTCAGTCTTGTGAAATCAAACCCATTAACCTCGCCTTATTCCTCCTCCTCCTGCTTTACAGTAAATGTCGAAGAGTAAATATACCACAAAGAGGGAGAAAAGGCAAACACAGAGTCTGGCCTCTGCTCTTTTCACTCCCTCCTTTCATTCACGATCTTTCCCTCTGCCCTTCCTCTTCTTCAACCTTTCTCACAAGATTATGACTCCAGAGTTGAACAGGTTTTTTTTTTAACATATTCTATAAAATCAGTATAAATGTCCTTGGTTTGTTTGTGTGTTTTGTCTTTTGTGCTTTATTCAGTCAAAGTTTTCCAGGATGAGGTTTTTGGTTCTGAATAGTGACGTCATTCTGGTAATTTGATTGGCCTGATAACTGAGTGGGAGTTCACTTCCAATAATTCATAATTTCACTTTAATTTGAAGATGCACTTAACCACTTTGCTTGATGACGTCGTTGGCTGTTGCATAGTCAGTGCCCCATCTTGGGCACTGACTCTTACTTATTGGTTGTCCTGACTCAAATGGTGGGGGTGACATACAGAGTGCTGAGGTTATATTAACAACACAGAGTTTTTGGCTCACTTCAGTCATGCAGATTTGACCACTGGACCGTTTGTGCAGCCCCTGTTCAATGGCCCAAACAGCGAAATAGACGCACCCACCTTTTGTAACAGGGGGCGTGCCTGTTTATGTGACTGATCTACCTCTGAAAGATCTTTAATCTCACCATGAACTTAGACAAAAAAAGATCCCTTCAGTCCTTCTTTTTCCTCTTATTTCTGTACATTTATGTAGTAGGTTCATGCATATATGTTTGCTGGAGTTCAGACATTTTCAGCTTGTGCAGATGCATCTTACCCATTTACTCACATCTTCATTCAATATTCATGGACCGTACAGGGTCATGAGAGGCTCCAGTCAGTGGCTTACCAGTGCATTGCCACCAGCTATCATTTAAATGTACATTAGCTCCAGCATAGTTTATCTTTACAAGATCACACAATTGCCAATTTATTAGGTACACCTCGCTAAAACGGATGCAGTCCTACAATGAGTAAGTTTCCAAACTGCAGCAATAATAACCTTAATAACCTTCATTAAAGTATGTTAGATGTAGAGAGGTGCACCTAATAGCTGGCAACTGTGCGTATGTACAAAAAACAACAATTAACTAAACTGATTGAAAGCTAATGTGAACACAGAAATATCCTGCGCACATACAGGAGTAGCAGCCAAGCAGGTGCACACACACTCCAGCTTTTTTTTCCCTCTTATTTTTCTACCTGATTAAACACTAAATTAGAAGGCCTACATGTTCCTGCCTGGGAGCTCAGCTTTGGCACACACAGCCTGGCTCGAGCTCTGCTACACATCCTGGGAAAAATCATCATGTATGGGACTTACACAATTTCCACGTAGAAATCCAATGGAACAATATTGATGTTTAAAAAAAGTCTTTATTTCCACCCCCCCTCACTCACACACACACACACACACTCTGGGACAAGGAGTTCATTGAGGGAAGAAAATACGGCTAAGCCCTCTTGATTGCTGGAGCTGCCTTTTCCTCCAGCTCCCTCAGGTCACCTGCTGCTTCACCCCACCACCTCCACCACAGCCACCATCGGCTCCTCCCTCTCCTCCCTGCTCTGCCATTTCTCTTTTCATTTCTTTACATTGTTTGCCCACAGCGGGCCAAGAATGTGTTAATCCGCTGAGCATGCCAGCAGATTAATTGAGGGCATTTTCCTTTGATCAGGATGGCGGTATCTAACGTTTAAAATATTTAAACTCAATCAGCGGTGATCAATTAGCAGAACAATAGCTCCAGGGTCAGAGTTGAGGAGCAGCAAGTGCCCCGCCGTCTTTTTCTCCTTTCTTCACCTCCTCCTTCTTCTTCTTGTGTTATTTTTTCTGTCTGCTGATGATGACCCCCCGGCCGGCAATCAGGGCAGCGTAGGAAGGATTAGACGGACATTAACTGTGATTAATGGGAAAAATAACAAGGCGGACAAACAAAGGCTCCACTTCCATGGCATCTTTGTGCCGCTTTGAAGAGGGCTTCTCTTTCTTAATCTCCACGTGCACACCGTACACAAACACAGGCACGCACACTCGCAAATGCATGTGTGTAAATATAAGCAGATGTACACACAGACGCGCGCACACACGCGCAAACACACACAAAAACACACACTTTTCCATCTGTGGGCCGCCTTTCACCCTGACTGAGGACCTATAAATCAAAGCTTGAAGAAAGAGAGTCCTGAACTTGTGTTTGTGATATAAAGGAGCAAAGCGTGTGTGCATATGCATGTGTGTCTATGTGTGTATTTGTGAGAGATTTAAGGGGAACTGTAGGGCCATAAACCCCCTGGGCTGAAGGAGAACAAAGGGCAGACATTCATTCATCTCTTTGTGCAGGCCTCTATTCTGTCCACTCCACTGGAGTACAGTCAGCCACACACACTCTGCTGCACCACATCTTGTATGTGACAACCTGCCTGTGTGTGTGTGTGTGTGTGTGTGTGTGTGTGTGTGTGTGTGTGTGTGTGTGTGTGTGTGTGTGTGCTCTCCCCCCC
>JBAJHX010000033.1:3495338-3510800 GCA_037176925.1 Amniataba percoides | reverse complement strand
GTGTGTGTGTGTGTGTGTGTGTGTGTGTGTGTGTGTGTGTGTGTGTGTGTGTGTGTGTGTGTGTGTGTGTGATCTCAAATCAGCCCCATATGGAAGTACTACTTCTTGAAAAATGCTTTTTTACTGTTTATGTATTTCTGCCAATGATGTGGACACAAATAAATAAATGATTTGTGTGTGTGTGTGTGTGTGTGTGTGTGTGTGTGTGTCCTGGTTGGTGTGTGCGGTGCTTCAGGGGGAGCTGGTGCTGAAGTCAGGCCAGGGAGGCAGGATGTTCCCATGCTATGGAGTGTCAGACAGCTGGCTGGCCCGCAGCCAAGCCAAACCTGTGGTGGCTGGAAGGAGAGCAGCCCAGCACCGAGATCCAGTTACCATTTCCTCAATCACCGAGCGCGAGAGAAAAAGACCTGATGAGCAGTCTTTCCTGTCCACACAGGGATGATAAAATGATAGATTTGGGAGAGCAGGCTTGGCTGTGGGCAAACGTCCCGCGCCAGCTCGAGATGAAAGCCGTTTTTCAAATTTCGCTCTGAAAGATAAACTGCCAATTCTCTTGTTTCTCCTTCCTCGCGTCCTCCCGTCATGCCCATCAACCTCCGCCCTGGTGGAAAAGGAGGGAGAGGTAAAAGGGTGGTGGTGGGGGGCGCACCCCATATGGAAGCCATTCTCCTGTCCCTCCTCCATTCGCTGCTGGGAATGTTTTGGCGTGCTCTGGAGATGAGCCTGTGATGTCATACGCTGGCACGGTACTGCTGTGTCAGTGAAGAGGAGGAGAAAGAGAGAACCAGGAGAAGGAGGAGGGGGTGGCGGGGGAGACGATGGTGGTTGGCGGGAGGAGAGTGAACTGCTGAGACGCCAGTTTTTTCTCACCACACTGTAAATTAGCGTGCTGGCTCCTTGATGGAAAACATTTGGGGGGCAACACCGAGGGGCCTCCTGAGATCCTCGAAATGTGAGAGAGCCGCGTTCAGTCGGGGAGGGGGTTGGTGGGGTTCGGATTTTTGGGTGTCTTTTCAATTAAAAAGGCCACGAACAAAACATCTCTCCCCTCGGACGAGTCCCGGCAGAGGAGCGAGAGCCTGAGAGAGAGCAGATGAGTCCTGCTCTGAAACGTTAGAGGCTGCTTCTCATAAAGTCCCTACATACTCCCCCCATCACGGAAAAATCAGAGGCAGTACAAACAGCCCGGCCTCGCACTCCACTGGAGATAATTAGGTAAAAATAGAAGTGTAATTTCCACTGGTTAATATTCCAGAGCTGCGCTGTTGTCACACTGACTGTCTGCTGAAGTGGGACATGTTGCAGTCTTCAGTCCCGCTCTCAGGCCTTTATTCCCCCGCACGGACACGCTGTACTGTAAACCAGATCCTCTTAAAAACCCGACTTACTGAGTTTCATTCAAATATGTTGGAGCACGAAAATAAATATGTTTAGTTCATTATGTTTACACAAAAAAGTTTTCCACCGTGAACAATTTGGACCCCTTTTCATCGCATCTGTTAAAAGGATCAAAGGAGGTGAACTCTCTCTGAATGAGCTTTAGCTGGAGGAGAGACATGAGCTTTTTCTGTATGTTAAGTATGTTTCCACAGCTTGTGTGTGTGTGTGTGTCTACCATGCTGCTAACTCAGCTTTGCTGCAGTTTGCAAGGGCATGTAAAACAGATGTATTTGTACCACGCCTCTTTTGTTTGTGTAATTTTGCACCTGAAAGTTTACTAAAGATGAAACTGATGCAGACGATTCTCATGGTTTTACTTTATAACCATGATGACAGGCTTCAGACAAAGGGATGCTAATGCTAATTATATTAAAAGGGTTATAGTCATAACTAGAGGTCTAACGGTTCATCAGAGGAAAGAGATTATTTGGCTCACTTGTTATCACGTGACCTACATGTAACATTGGTCATGTCATATAACAGGTGGCAGTATGGGATAACTGAATGTCGCTCTTCTTAAGTTACTTTATGACTACTGAGATGAGACGCTGATAAGACCATGAGATGAAAACACTGGGAAAATGTACTTTTTTGGTCAAATTAAACTTTCCCAACTGTCATTCTTGTGTCTAGAGAACCACAGGTTTGGCTTGGCTGCGGGATAAATGATCCTATGAAAATATAAACAAAATGGATTTAACATAACTGGAGTGAAACGCTAGTATTTTAGCTTGTGCATGTTTTAGTTACCATGCTACAAACAGACTCTCTCCTGTTCTTCCTCACAGTTGAGGAGAGACCTGATCTCCTGCTCTCAGGTTATAAATCTGGACAGAGAACGGAGGCGAGGCGTGTAGAAAAAAAATGGGGGAAGCCAGTTTTTATGAGACTCGACTGTATTGACTGTGGCACACATGATGACTGTGGAGGTCGGGGGGGTATTCTGTCACACACACCTAAATTTAAGCCATTCCCAGAGGCCAGGCCAAACAAAGCCTCAGGAAAAGGCCCTGCTCTGGTGCGGAGGGCCGGCGCGGCGCTGCTGGTCTGAAAAACAACAGGAAACACATGTGGAGGGCCCGATGCAGGGAGGGACGGGGGCCCGCAGAGCAGCCAGGAATCAGGATCCCAGGATTGAGACCCGACCTGACCCTGCTGGTTCCCACTGACACTTCCTTATCCGCTACATTGGGGCAAAGGTCGGTGCATTGGGACGGGCGGCAGATATCAGTGCTGAGCTCAGCTACAGGAAGCAGCCGGGGCACAGAGCGAGGGATGGAAGGAGTGAGAGGAAGGGATGATGGATGTTTTCGTCCTATCTATGGCAAAGGCCTGCTGTGGCGTTGTCATGCTTGCATAACAGATAAACACAGCCTTAATGCCTCTGCAGAGCTATTCCTGCATTATACATCAATACAGTACAACAATATATCTTAATATTTACATACAAAGATCACAGTTATACCAGCCAGCTGGAATTAAAGAGCAACACCTGTGTTTCATATTGGAGGCTGAGGTGGGTGATGGTTGTTCAGCCATGTTTGTTTTGGGAACAAGACCTCGTTTGAAGAGAGAGGGATTACCAAATGACTGGAGCAGAGGCTCTAATGGGGTGTCAGCTGAGATGTGTAAGAGGCCTTGTCCACCCCGGGCTCATACACAAGAGATGGATCACTAAAATGACCCAGGGGCTCTTCCTCGACAACATCATCATCATAACTGTCATCTTCTTCTGACTTGTGCTTCTTCTCTGTCATTCCTCAGCGAGTCAGACAGAAAACAGGGCAGGTTTTGGAAAACAATAATCTCCTCTTACAATCGCTTCCAGCCCGTCATTGCACAGCCAATGTCAATGTTTAGCCCGACACAGTGAGCAGAGCGAGCCAAGGGCTTAATGACAGGAAGTGAAGTGATCAGTGTCTGATTAAATCTGTTCTCTTCACACTCAAGTTCACTAAATAGAGTATTAACGCAGTCATTTCAGAATAAGTTTTTCAAAAACATTTATATTATCTATATTTTCAGTGATTTCTTTGAGACAAGCTCGAGACAAATGTTTCACACTCAACTGAGACCCCTTCCCTTATTAGGTTGCACTCACAGATGTTATGTTTGCCATCAGTGGGAAATGGTTGTGGACCCTTTTCTTTACCCTTTTCCACTATAGGAACATATTGACCTATATTTTAACGCGTTGTGTTCATCCCAGCTTTGACCATGCATTTCTGAACCCAAATCCCAGCACTGCTCTGGAGGTGGTAAGAAAGCCGAAGCCCGAGGTGAAGGATGCAACAGCTCTCTTGCAACATGACAAATACAGCAGTTCTTAATGTGCAACATGTGCGTGAGAAAATGTGTTTCATTATACAGACCACATTCTGATTCAGACTCTCCAACATGCCAATTTGGCTGCTTTGTGTTAGTGTGTGTGAACTTCAGCTTGTTTGCTCTGTGTTTTCATTGGTACCTATCTCACAGTCTCACTCACCTGCCAACCAGTGCTTAACAATGACAACATTTGTCCTGGTGTTGACTGTTCAATGGCAAACATACAAGGCAGTATTATCGTATGATTTTTTTTTTTTTTTGGTTGTCAAATACGGTGGAAAAACAAAAGTTCTGATTAGTGGAGCTTGTTTGTGTTGCACAAAGCCTTACAGGAAGCTCTGCAGACATTACTCAAGGCTCAAAATACTAGAATTAATGTAATGCAATGAATTTATCAGGTTCTTATTTTTCATTTTTTTGGAGTTAGAGGTATAACTACACCATTAACTTAATTGATCAGACCTCTATTGATGTAAAAAAAACATTTTAGGGAAAAATTAAAACATCTCTAAATGTTTTGAGCCATTTATGGATGATTAACAGTTTTTTCTCTCTCCTTGTGAGGAGCCCTAGACTTCAATGTGTGCCCCCGTTTTTTGAAAACAAACCAACATAACTGTGGTTGACTGACACTTTGACACACCCCCATAATGAAGTGAGTCATGTTTTTTTTTATGTCAAATACCCTATCTATGCTATATTCCTTTCTCCCTTTGATGAATCACACATCATCCCTCCCCCCCCCACCCCCCCATTGTCCTCACAGGACCATTAAAGTTTCATCTCATCCTAAAGAAAAAACATCACTTCTCTCCACACTGTGCTGTTTGTACATTTAAGTGGTGGAAGCAGTTTGAGCTGGCGGTTCGCAGGTGATCCTGACGTGCCGGGACGTAAAAAAGACGAAGAATGTGATCCAGTAACACACAGATGGAGACGTAAACCTGCGCTTGTACCAACAAGCTTTCAATACCCCTCAGCTAATCAACATGGAAAACTGTTGATTCACCGGGCGCTGTTTATTGAAAAGAATCAGTCACCTGCATGCATGTTTAAACTGTGGGATTGGGGAGTGACTTTGAAGATTTGATGAGTAAAGATGAATTTCTTTCTCATTTGCTGTCTCCTTGTTCAGCACGGAGCTCACAGGCGAAGCTATTCCGATGGTAATGAAAATAAATACAGCCTTGGGAATCCGTGTCCATTCCAAAAGCCATTCATCTATGAAGCAACCTCATTCTTATATAAGAGTCCCTATTTGGATTTGGTTCACATCACAGTTTATTTAACTTGATTTCCCTAAATAGGGTCCTGATTGGGTTGCATAAGGGCTCTGGGTCCTCGGTGGAAAGCGGGTGGGAGTTATGGGACAAGGAGAGGAGAGAAGGAGTGATGAGGAGGAGAAAAAGAGAGAGTTTAAGAACAATGAGAGGGGAGTTTTGAGTTCAAGCTTCAGCTCTATTTGTCCAAATGGGGTTTGGCAGTGAGAAGTTACACTGACATTACAGAAATGCACAAGCCAGTCACTGATGCAAGGTGCTGAAAACGAGCAATGTAAGACAAATTATCACTGTCATCATCCACATCTATGTCATCATCATCCAGAGTCATAATCTAGCCTGAATCGCTTTCTTCGTCCTCCTGATGCCAACAGCAAAACACAAGGCGAGAGCAGAGAAAGAGAGCGGAGAGAGAGCGGAGTCCCAAAACCTGTTGTTAAGTCTGCAGTGATCGCAGGGATCAGGAGATCGTACGGCATGTTAAACACGCTGCGTAACTCCTGACTCGGACACTGTGGATACATCTGAAAAAGTCATATAACAGCATGGGAAGAGATTGATCAAGAGTCATCACTGGTAATGATGATTCCACTGCTGTGAGCACTAACATTCTTGAAAAAAATGCTGCTGGTTGTGTTGCTGGTTTTGTAAAAATGTAGTGGTAATATGTGTGATGACAGAATGCCCCTAGAGCAATTCTAGACAAAACAATTAGCCTTATCTTAAGCTAGTTTAAATCCGTTAAAATATTATGTAACATATCAGAAATGAACTTAAAATATGTCTAATCACAAATTAGCTGCCTCTTTTCATTTATTTCTTTACACTGGTCTGGTCAGCCTTTGGTCTTTTGCTTTAAACATGAATACAATATGGGCCAAGTAGATCCAATGGTGCCACGCAATCTATCATTTTACATATGTAAAGTTGAATTATTATGCAGTAAAACACCATAGCTTGGCTCAGTACACTCAGGGGCTTTGCCTATACAGGTTTGGTATGACCTGTAGCTTATGGTGGCTAATATGAGCTACTATGTAAATTAACATAGGAAGTAATGCACTGTATTTAATTTGACTGACTGAGTTTTAGCTTTTATCATTTCCTGTAATTGCCATTTGTGGCAACAAAGGCCACTGTACACAGGTACAGAGGACTGTAAGTCAGAGCCTTGTTATTGTGGAGGTATTGTGTGTGTGTGTGTGCTGTGCAGTTTGTGTCACTAATTCTCTGGTGCTTGCCTACTGTGCAGTTTTCTCTAGAGGATATTGTATGTAATTTCATCACCAACAAATGTAAAAGTCATTTCTGATTCCATGTGAGAACTGAAAAATCAGTACATCTGGGTCTGCTTAAACGAGAGAGCCACTGGTTTCCCTTTCTGTAAAGTATTTCAGTATTACAACCAAATATCAGTCATTGTATTTGTGTTTCAGGTTGAAAGGGCATGTGAACCAATAATTCTGATCTCCATCAGTGCTTGAATCTGTCAAAATAAAAGAGCTGGATGCAAGAGTTGAATTGGACTCTTGAATCTTAGAAAAGCATGTCCAGGAATTTGGCAGCATCATACTCGTAGTGTTTGTAATGGTTTTTAGAGAGGGATAAGAAGCCTTTGTCTGCTTTCACAAGACCATTTTGACTTTATGAATGTTATCCATTTAGTTATTTCATAGTGCATCTGCACCTGAGTAAAATATAATATCTTAAACAAGCTTCTCATGGCAAACACTGACAGGAAATGACAAGAAACTGGAGACTTAGCAAAGGCCTTCTCATGACTGCGTGTATCACAGAATATTTTTGCAGATATTTGGCCCCAAAACCTTTGTGGTCGGTACATCCAAAATAAATTTTGTGCAGCAGCTGAGTGAAATGAAAACCCAAGAACTAGAACCGATGATTTATTCAGAAAGATCTTCGAGCGGTGGGAGGGATCTCGCACACCGCAGACACAACAACTGTTGAGGCGATAAAAAGGTACACACACATTTCCACACAGACTGACCTCGTGACCCCGAAAAGCAGCACTGCCACGCAAAAACCCCAGACACACACAGACAGGTGTGTGTGTGTTGGGGGGGTGGGGGTGGGGGGGGGGAGTGTGAGAATCCCTGCTAGTGTGACGACAATGGTGAGAGATCGCTAACACCACAGGCTTAATGTATACTTTCCAAGGTCAAGCTTTTCTCCCACACGTCTCCTCTGGTGAATAACCCTCTGTGCGGCGCGGCGGCCCGTCCGAAGGCCCATCCGGATGCCAAAAGCGATTACCGCGGGGATATTGCGGCTGGATTCCTGAGTGACTGCTGTGACATTTCAGGATTAGTCATGATGGCTGAAAGCATGAGCGCCTGTTAATTGCATTATCAATGGATGGTACTGTCTGCTCTGTCTGCCTCCTCATATTTGAGGAATTCTCTCTTCCTCTTTCCCCAACTGTCTGTCTTTGAGGTTCCTCTTTATTCTTCTATTGTAGGGATGGGAGTGCGCTTACTTTTCATTCTACATTGCACCAAACATTTTGCCAAACCATGACCCTCACTATGTTGGTTCTTGCTATCTGACCCGGGGCATTTCTTCTAGGCACACTAGTGAGTTCAGATACAGTTGGAGCCCAAATCCTCAGGGGATGAGTGTAAAGAGATGCAAGGTGATGGACAGTGAGAACTATGTGGACTATGAGATCCCCGTCTAAGCCCCAATGATTGTGGGATAAGACGAAGGTCTGCCGAGGCGTCTTAGTGGAGTGCAAGGAAGCATGTTAAAACCAAAAAAACCTCATCTTCTCCCCTTCTCAACATCTGCAGCCACTCACAGTTTCCATGTTCTGGCCTGATGAGCCACAACACATGTTGGGTCTGAGCGAACACTTATGCAAGCACACACACTCACACACGCACACACATACACACAGTGAATCAGGGGCGACAGAGCTGGTGTGTGTGTCTCTGTTTGTGTACACTAGAGGCAGGAGAGAGATGTTCTTGGCCGAGGCACAATCAGGAATCAGACGTCTTCCTTTGCCAAGGACAAGTTTAACTCTATTCTGCTTATTTTTGGCACCAGTGGCCCGAGTAAATCACAGTGCTGCTTTATTGGCAATTGCTGAGAAGCTGCCACGGGCTGCAGCCCAGCTCCTCTCCGCTCACTACGTCAACACGGCCTCATGCTGTTTAGGGGTCAGAGGTCACAGGGCTGTACAACTCCAGGCCAGTGGAGGGGCACAGAAAGAGAGGAGCAGCAGTTCCAGAGTGGAAAACGGTTTTTCAAATGTCTGAAAAAAAGAGGGAAAAAAGTGAGACAGCTGCCCTTTTTCTTCAGTCACAGACAGAAGAGGAATGTACAGTAACTCTAGACGATGATTTACGGAGGATCCTGACACAGGCAAATTCAAGTGTGTCAAGGCTTTCATGGACGCTTTCACTGACTATTGCAAATGCAACAGAAAAGCAACCACTGGTTAAACTTGTTTTTTTATTTTGGAAAATGTGCTAATTTTGTTGACTAGCAGAGCTACGTTAGCTTGAAAATGCTAATGGTGACTTCCCAAAGGCTCTGCTGGTTTAATGATGACCTCAAGGTGCTCCCTGACACAAAATGGTCAACCTAAAGTCATCATGATCATCAGTTTTACACTCTAAGTTATGTTAGTGGACATTTTAACTTCTGTACAGTCAGGCCAGTTGTTTCCTGTCCTTCAGGTAAGCTAAGCTTCATACCGAATGGGCGGATTATGAGAGCAGTATGAATCTTCTCATCTCACAACAGCAAGGGAGCGAATAAGGGAATGTCCCAAAATGCACAACTATACTTTCATGTACAGCATGCAGTATATATCAGTTTTAGTTCAGAAATAAAGTGACCTGATGCATGCTGACATGTCAGTTGTTGAGTCTGACACTGTGCTCACAGACGGAGCTAAGACAGGAGCTATGTGACAGTTTTAAACATTTACATTAAATTCACTCAGCATTCATTTGTGAGTCGTTCCGGACCGTGTAAAGCATGTATGTAGTGGAAATGTTTGTGCTGATAATGGTTCTTTAGCACATTATGTAAGGCTCTGAGTAAGTTCAGGCTGCCTTGTTCACAGTTCAGGGTCCTGGCTTGGAGTATTGGGGGGTGGTGAAGGGGTTCCTGTGGGTGAGAAGGATAAACCCATGTTAGTGTCTGCCCGGTGATTAGAGTATCATTACAGGAGGATTAGTCTGAGGATCATCCAGGAGGTTACACTAAAGACAGCTGTGGTTGGTGGGGTGGTCTGCCGGCCCTGGGAACTGAGGGCCGAACTCACACAGAACTAAACAGACAATAACGTCATTTAAAGTGTAAGAAGAGTCTAAACCTGCTACCGGCTCGGAAACAGTGTTGTGTCTGGGAATAATACATGTGGTGGTCAGGCGGCAGATGCCATTTTGGCTCTGAACTACCCTCAGTGGAGGAGTCAAGTGTCTGCAGTGTCACAGCTACGATTCATGTAAAGCTGTAACCAGACCTGCACTCTGGGGAGCGCTGGGCAACCGCTGCCTCAGAGTGTGTCACTGTGTATTTGTATATGTGGTGTGTGTGTGTGTGTATGTGTGGCGAGGAACGTGAGAAAGTGTAGTAGAGCCCCTGGAGGTTCAGACTTGCAGACCGGAGGGGTAAAACACACAGCAAGCCAGACTTCACGACACTCAAATAGAGAAGTTACACTGAGCAGACCAGCCAGTGTGCTGCAGACATATGGGACACTGTTGCACATTGACTGGCAGTTTTTATTTCCACTGTTGCATGTTGTTCTATGGAGAACATGTCAAACCAACTTTTCATATAAGTAACACTCCATCTATGAAAATAACGTGAATGTGAAGAAGGTGGCTTCAGAGTTTCTTTAAATGAGGTTCTGCATTAATATTGATGCTTTATTAACATGGATGTTGCATTTTGCTACTGGATATGTTTATGTCTGGCTTGATATTGATTACTTCGATAGTTTAACCTACAGTGGATGAATCACATTCGATGAGATCATCATTGTCTGACACTGTCTGGTAAAAACAGGAAAAATGTATCTAGAAAAAGAAAAGTTTTTCTGAGCTCAGAAAAACAGCCTGTTTTCAGCTTTGTCATGATGTATTTTCCAGCTTATCCAGGTTTTTTAAATAAGGAGTTGGGGAATTGCTTCAATCCAAGGAACATTTAGTCCTTTCAATCTATCAGAAAAGATCTTACTCAAAATCACATAAGTTGGAGATAGGTGGTTCACTGGATAGGAAGGTTAAAAACAATTAAACGAAAAAAGTCAATAGTCACAAAAGTTGTCAGGCAATTGTCATTTATTAAAAACTACAAAATTTATCTCTGAGATTTGGTGAATTGGAAGTATAAAGCTGCAAAAAACGGAAATACTTCAGTAAAGTACAAGTACTTTAACTTTAGAGTAGTATTAATATACTGTATACTTAGCGATATTTTACAAGTGCCATAGTTATGTCTGCACATTATCTATGGAGCTGAAGTTTCAAGGAACAGTCCTCATTTTCAGGTTGTTCAGCCTGTCCAGTGGTGGACTGTGAGGTAGATGGTTTAAATAATTGGTGACGTGATGGTGAGGTAGAGTTAAGTGAAAAATAATAATACAAATTCATTTTAAACAACACTGGAAATACTATTGCATTAAGTGGAACATTTCATTTTAATCTGCAGAGACAATGTGCTGATTCTGTGTGGTATGTTTCATTTTGATGCAGTATGCACCATGTACTGATTGAGCACTGAATATAGTAGTAACTATGTTGTACACTGGTATGTGATTTGAAACACACTCAGCATCAACATATATTTAGTATGATAGATATGAAGGAAAAATGTGAGGTCAGATAGACATTTAAATGTAAATATGTTTGTCTTGCTGGCTTAGGTCATATTTTTGAACAGGCTTGTTTCATTTTTAACATTAACAGAAACAGCTTTTAGTAGTAGAGTATGGCAAACTACTCAGGGTAGCTAGTGTTGCTCGAGTGTGAATTTTCCAAAATTAAAGAGCTGGACAGAGCTGCTAATGTTTCGACACATCTGATAGCATCAATGAATTTAGTCATGAGAGAGTAATTTTTACATTTCTGTAACCTGTATGCTCAACATGTACTGCATCAATGTGAGGAAATCCAGAGCGCAACAGGCCTGCCATACCTAACTAACTAACTGATTGTTGAACTGTGACTAGACAAGTTTTACACAAGCAGTGTGCCGAGCGGATTGCATATGTTGCTTTTATTTTGTACATCTCCTGTGATATGCACCAGCTAGTCACTAAAATATGAACTAAAATATGAACTCCATACAGTAGTTTCTTTCTTTGACTATTTGAGACTGACTTGTGTTCTTGAAGGCAACTCCAATATTAGCAGAAATGAAATCACAATCACAACAATCACACACACACACACACACACACACACACACACATTAGATCACAAGTCTGATACACTCCTGATTGAGAGGAAGGATGAATAACAGCCTTGTGTTTGACGTCACTGTGTCGGTGTCGGCCTTGAAAGGGGCCAAATAGGCTTCCATTCATAATCGCTAATCATAGAACCGTCGCTTAGGAACAGCAACAAAAACACAACTGTTGCGGAACAAATTTGTCACTGTGATTCAGTGAAAATTCATAAAAGAGGACATGAAGCCCTGGATGGCAAGGGTTTGAGTCATGAGTGTCGTCATGTTGCACTGAAGAGCTTTAATACAATGGACACATGCAGGAATAGTCTCATTAACATACAAGATCTATTATCCATACACTTTAACACGCTTGAATATGCATGCACAACACTTACAGACATTTCACGCACTTTCTCTCTCTTTCTCACACACACAAACACAGCTCTGTATACTATGGAGCGCTTGTACAACTCCTTGCGGATGAAATCCCTTTATTAGTGGCCAGTAGCCCGCTGGCTGGCTTTAAACCTGGCAGCGTCTGTCCGGGCCCCAGAGAGAGTGGCGAGCCATCTATAAATGTGATGATTGTTGCCCCGTGTTTTTCCCTGTGCTGTGTAAAAACCAGCCAATGACCTCCTTACCTCCCACCTTGGCACCAGTCTCAGCATCCCACTGGCCCCAGAATGGCTCCCGCAACAGAGTCATGAGCTCCAGTCGCCTGCACTTAACTGTAATCTCACGACGTTAGTGGGAATTCAATAAAAATAACAGCCGCTGAATCTTTCACCCAAATTATAGGTTTGAGTGTGGGGCATATTGAGGGGGGCTGGGTGGGTTGGTGGGGTATGGTGTGGAGGTCTTGAGTAAAAATAAGGGTTGGGGGGGTAGAGGCTAAACCCTGAGTTATGGCCGCAAACTGACCGCTAATGGACCAAACTCACACTCCTCTATGATTTGTGAGGGGTGAAGGGTCGCTGAGTCCCTGCTCTGAATCCAAGAACCTTGCAACACAACCATTTATTTTCCAAGTCCCTCCGTTACTTCCTATATCCACTAACACAGAGGTTTTTAAATCGAGGCTTCATGATCCCCAGTGGAGTCACAAGATGATTCATGGAGTGTGAAAGCATGAATCTTTTATTCACAGCTACACAGCTGTGTGATTAATGACTTTTTCCATATGAAATCGGTGTTTGTAGCCTTCAGCCATCTCAAATTAATCAAATTAAATAACCTCAAAAAGGGAATATCAAATTTGGTATTGTTAAGTCACACATGTTCACACCCACAGCAAGGGGCTACAAGAGGGGTCAGGCTGATATATGGGCTTGGGTCTGGACAATGTTGGCTATGCTACAAATATACTGGAAACTAGCCACGATGTGACTTGGGTCTCATACTTTTGGCTGTAATTTCTGTCAGTAGTGATTACAATATATTCACATTATAGCGCTGGAATCTAAGAACAAATAAGATCACTATAGCTGAAAAACTATGTTGTAGGAATGTTGCCACTGCAGGTCGGTGTCACATGAATGTGATGAAATGGATCATTTTTTTATTCTAATCAGTGCTGACCATAGGAATACATTTCAGCTGATTCAGTTCAACAATGCATGCACATAAGTAATCCCACATTAAACCAATGTCTTTGTGAGTTTAAAATGCTTTGCTTTTCAGGGAAGTGAACCAACATGGCTGTAACTGACCTCCAGCTCACCAGTGGGCTTCATCCAGAGTCCGGCAATGTGGGACTCCCAGTGGGCCAACCCGGGGATCTGTTTAATGCCTGGGTGGATCTTTGAACACAGGACTTTCCAGAAGAAACGCTACAACAGCTCAGCTGGGAGACATAACATCAGATGAGTTTAAATTTCAGCGATCCCTTCAAGGATCCTGGGAAGTTGAGGCAGCCAGTGGTCATTTAGTGAAATAAAAAATTATTAGTAATGGATACAATAGTGTATTTAGGCACCTATGAGAATTAAAGGTGAAAGCAATAAATGCACAGAAACAATAGATAGTAGATATGAAATAAATACAAGGTTTGCATTTGCATATGCTGCTGCACTATGGTCCATTCAGTGCTGCAACAGTTTGCTCACTGACACCATCTCTCCCCCCTTTTGACAAGAAGCCAACGACTCAGTACAACCAGCTGTTTCTTATTTTTCATCTGCCCCCCCACACTGAATCCTCCACCCATCCCCTCCATCAGCACTCCCTCCATCCAAACATCCAGCCCACCTCCCCTCCACATGGGAGCTGCAGAGCCTACCTGCTGTCCACATCTCTCACACACACACACGCACAAATAGGGAGGGTGGAGGAATGGAGATCACATGTGATTGGTCTTTCTTTCCCCGTGTTGGAGGTTGGAGGTAATTTGATTGGCTGCACACTGCATCGGTAGTGCTGTGAGGATCCACGCACACAAACACGCATAAAAACTGTCCAATTAGGTCCTGACATGAAAAACAGCACTTACCGGTGTTTTCCTGTAGTTTTTTGAGTAAACAGTGCAGGTAAAACATCATCAAAGGGCACACACTTTACACACAGTGCCTCTTTCCCACTTTCCCTCCTTCTCTCCTCAGATCACTCACTAAGTCGGCCTCCGAGCCTTAAATAGAATGACTTTTTTTCTAAATATTTTCCTTTTTTTCAGAGAGGAGATGATGGAATGATTCCTGAAATTTAAGCCTGTCAAAATAAATGTATGGAGTCCTGTGTGTGTGTGTGTATGTGTGTGTGTGCTTGCAGTAGATCTTTCCCATAACTGATATTTCAGTCTCTCAACTACACGTATTTATTCAAAACTGCCTCCTTCGACCACCAAATATTGCACACTTTATGCTCTCACTGCTGTTTTTTTCTTTCTTTCTTCATTCATGCATGTGTGCTCTTTCTTTGTCTCACACACACACACACAAACACAATCACAAAAAGTATCTTTGTTCTTGCCCTATCTGTAGAAGGCCTTAGATAAACAAGCATTCTTTTGGGGGAGATGAAAGAGAGCTGGAGTGATTGTGAGGGAGGAGGAGAAGGTGGGGGGGTGACGATAAGATCTGACCCTAATTATATGGGTGAGATAGAGCCCCATATTGGAAAGGGGGGAGGGCTCAGGCCTCTCCTAAGACCCCAGAAAACTGCTTTCACATCGCAGCATTAAAACATGAAAACAACATTAAGAAAACCTGAAATCTTTATCAGGCCTTTAAGTAAATACCTGGACCTGGACTGGAGCTGAATCTTTCATTAAAGGTTCATATTTGGGTCATTTGCTCACTGGCTCTCTTGCAGAGAATCAGATCAGAGGACTTGCACATCTGTAGGCTGAATATGAAGCTGGAAGATAAAAAAAAGAACAAATCTGCCGTCCAGCTCCTCTAACTCTCTCTGACATTGATTAACACTTTATATGTTGTTTATTTGATCCGGTCAAAATCTGAAGCCTTAAAACAGCAAGCTGTGTTGTGTTCACAGCTAGTGTGTTAGCACAGCATGGACAGGCTGGCCTCTTCCCAACGCTTTCAGTCTTTATTCCAAGCTAAAATAAACATCCCCCGGCTCAAGTTTCACATTTGACTGACAAATATGTGCCTAAATGTCAAACTATTCTTTTAATAACCAGATCGAGGCCAAAATCAATCTGAAATTTGGCGTGGCAGATATGATTCCTGCTCCATGGATTGTGTAATATTTCATCTTAGCATTATAACATCTTCTAGTAGAGAGACTGTGTGCGTCCCAATGGGAGGAAGAAATGAATTTCGTTTACTCTTGTTGTCTGCTGAGGTGATGTTAGATTGTTACACTGAGCTTTTATTTAATCTGTCTAATTCTCTGAGTTCTCTCCTCTTTTCTGGTTAATTCTAATAAGGCTGTAAATTAAATAAAATAAAATTTTATTTATTTAAAGCCCAAAATCACAAACATTGTTTGCCTCGGAGGGCTTTACAATCTGTACAGCTGTGAC
>JBAJHX010000033.1:3460957-3478209 GCA_037176925.1 Amniataba percoides | reverse complement strand
TCTCCATTTCATGTGTTTTGCACATGCCTGTATCAGCGTCTCCTGTGGGCAGACAGGGCACAACCGTGTGTGTGTGTCTGTGTGTATGCGTGTGTGCGTGTGTGTGTGTGTGTGTGTGTGTGTGCGTAAGTCTCGGGTGTTGTGTGGATCTGTCGGCGCCCAGCCTATCGCTCCCCGTGGGCACATGAAGGGCGGTATAGTGGCTGGGGGCTGGGAGCTGCTGACATGACCGCCCAGTTCAAAGAGATGGAACAGGAGATGCAGGCAGGGAGCGAACAGAGCGACCTTTATATTCACCTTGGCCGAGCCTGGGAAAACTCTGCAGTCCCTCCGTGTTCGCCTGTGGTTACAGGCAGGGAGGCAAGTGGACTTACAGGTGCTGCATAGTGCTGCTCAGGCTGCATGATGTGCCAGAATCTGTGATCTGTTGAAAAAAACTCAACAATATCCCGTGGATTTCAATGGATGGCACAGAGTGGAGCGTGTGAGAATATTACGAGCTGGTCTGTGGAAAAAAAAGTAGAAAGTTATCTCAGTCATTCCAACAGAGTCAGTACTGATGCTCTCCTTCTTTGGGTCAGACTGAAAATCACATCCTCTGTCTTTACCTCTTCACGTGACCTCTGACCTCCATCCATGTCAACATGTTGGCTTTGTCACTGACTCTCTCTTCATTAACAGGTCAAACACTGAAACAACAAACAGGATGGTTTCTACATTCTTGTCTTTATCTTTAATAGATAATTACGTTCAGCAATCCTGCTCAAAGCAAAATTATTGACTAGAAATGGAATAAATGTAGTTTTTTTTAAGTACATGTTTTCACATATTTCATTTTTGCAAAACCTTTTTTTTTGTGTAGAGCTTTATAGTAGAATACAAACGTGTGCCCCTGATCTTTCTCTAGCCTTCATAAGTCCTAAGCACTGGTCCTCTCTGGCTCATATGCAGGTTGGCTATCACCTCAGACACCACATGCTTCATGTTTATAACCTGCTGTCCCTGCACTCACACCTGGCTGTAGATACTGTTTTACTTGTTGCTCTGCCATCCTGCCCTGCCCCCTGAGCCGCTGCACAACTATCCTCCCCCAGCCTCACACAAAAAACCCCTCCAGGACTTCTAATTTTCCCATATTTTTAAACTCTAACGTATGTTTTATGACACCTTCCTCAGGGCTGACTAAGATAACACTTGTTGCTGGAGCGGGCTTACGTGTACATTGGCAGGGCCGGGCAGGTGTCACTCAGCAGGCCCTTGCTGTTTTATTAATAGTGTTTTATGTTTCTCTGCAGACGGCTATGAATGTGGCTATTCAGCAGAGGATGCGAGGAAGGGTTGGAGAGTAAAGCGAAGGAAGTGTGTGCATGTGTGTGTGTGTGTGTTTTGTAAGGACTGGCTTAGGTAGACTGGTATGCTGCGCCAGGGTCTGATTTGAGAGATCAGGGGGGTGTCACTTGTTAGTGCGTGTGTGTGTGTGTGTGTGTGTCTGTGAAGGGAGGGGAGAGGCTGACATCACTCCTTCCAGTGCTAAGGGGGTTGTTGTTGTTGCCATTCTCGGCTTGAGCTACAGCAAACATTTCTATGGAACTTCACATCACATCACAGGGGCTCGGTGGTTTCCTACTGTAGGCTCACACACACACGTGTGCGCACACACGGATAAACACAAACACACACATGCTAAGATACGGTCACACTGACTGGCATACACATTCTCACACATACGTAAGCCTGAAAAAAGCACTTCACACAATCACACACACACACTCAGGCAGATAATTTCCAGTTTAATTACAGAGCATGGGGCTGACACTGCTACATTATCACTCCTGGTGAAACCTCCAATTACAGCTCAACATCAGCTGTAAATCTGCCCATATTAATAAGATAAAGCTGGGCTGGGGGAGTTGCAGTTCAAGGTGAGTGTGTGTGTGTGTGTGTGTGTGTGTGTGTGTGTGTGTGTGTGTGTGTGTGTGTGTGTGGTACAATACAAGCAGGCACTTGCTTGCACATGTTGCCCAGACTCTGGGCCTAAACACATTAGGCTGCATGCAAAGAACATGCTTTCAGGGGAAATTTATGAAGCCTGACAGCACAGAGCGGGTGAAGCAGTCATTTTCACTGAATGGAGTTTAAAGGTGCAATCTGGAATTTATTTGACCATCCACACTCACATGTGCGTTTAAAAGTCTGACTTTGGGAAATAGCTGATGGGAAATAAGCCTCCTTTAAAACTTTGTTAAACCATAGTAACTCGATACAAATGTTGGCCATATGAACAAACCTTTGATGCGCTTTATCGCTCTTATTTTGGCCTTGTATGAAAAGAGATACATCTAAAAATGACACAGTCTAAAAGAACACTGCAAATATAGTGTGTGACAGTGACAAAGGGAAACAGTAGTCACATTTTAGATTTCCCTGTTGAACACAATATATTCAAGCAATCTGCAAAGGACTTAAAACTACAATGAGATTGTACAGATATTTCATTTACCAATAATTTGAATTTAAAATCCCTGGGATTTTCTTTATATCATCTATCAGTACTTGTATAAATAGCAAAGTCAGTCTTCTAATGAATGAATGAATTCAAATCACATTAATAAAATAAACTCTCAGGAGGCACAACATGCTAAGTCAGTGTGATGTGAAAACCAGAACATGAATTTCCCATCATACCGAGGACATTCAGGAACACCTTAAGTAGTCTGGAATTTCTTAATAATATTTCAGGAAGTTTCCAGGGAAGGACATTGTGTTGTTATGTTGTTATGTGTTATTTGGGATTAGTTTTGGGAAAACTGAGACACTGTAGAATTACTTTAGCATACTTCTAATTAAATTTAATGAATTGCTTGGATACCTGGGAGACTTTTAATTGTTGGACAGCAGGTCAGATAGCAGTAGCAAGTGCCAAACAAAGCTATCAATATCAGTGAATAATGAATGAATATTTGGATTTTAACAGAAATGCCTTTTCAAGGACTTGCCTATTTTCCTTATAACTGGTACCAAATTGCATACAGTTGCTCTTTTCAATAAACTTTATATGGTTGAAAAATTTTGGCACCCTTAAAATAAAGCGTTACCGGACATTTGATCAAGAATTCAGTGATGACGAATCAGTCAATGTACTGACTGGAAGTCACCTTTATTTAAAACTGACACAATATATCCTCAGTCAACCTTGAAAAAGTAGCTAGTTAAGCTACAAGCTACTCTTCACTGGACAGCTACAGTTACACAACTCTTTTGTCAAAAATTAGAGAGTATATTACAAACTACATGTTCCAACTAGGTTAATACACTAAAGCCATTACAAATCACACCTTCTGTTATTTCATTTATCAGCATAACATTTGACTTCATGTGAGTTTAACCACTGTCAGCGGTTAAACTCACATGAAGTTAAACATTATGCTGATGATGTTGTGCTTTCAAACATTTCAGTCCTGTCTGTGTAAGTACTGGTCATATCAAATGGTATGAAAACGTTTCCTTTTCCTTTTCCTTTCCATTTCAGCTTGGAATGAAAACACAGAGCTCTTCCTTCTGTCTGTCTGTCTGTCTGTCTCCCATTGTGTGTGTGTGTATATATTCAGTGCCCAGGTTGGAGATTAGGGCTGGTATTAATGGGATGTCCCTTGCTGCATGTCCCCCTTCTCCTCCCTCACATTCCACCGTCCCAAACATACACACTCACATCACGGCCTCATGTGACCCTTCTCCACCCTGCCCTACTTGAACATACACATGCACACACAATCACAGACACATTCCCCTTTGGCAATGCTTCACTCCCTCCTAGCTCCCTCACCCTCCCGGGTCTTTGGACATCAGAGCAGGCCCCCCCAAATGCTTTAGCAAGCATCCAGACCTGTTAAACCAACAGACGGCCAGGTCTATTGTCCCACAGCTTGATCTGGAGTGTGTGTGTTGGTTTGGCCCGGGCGGTAGGTTAGGATAAGGTTTGGACAGCGTTCGATCCCCTGTAATCCCAGAAAAGCAGATGTAAAGCCGAGTCCAGGACCTCCGGCGCTTTCAGCGATACACCCTCCTTCACCTGCACACACACATACACACACGCACACACACTGTTCTGTTACCTAAAAAAAAAAAGAAGCATTCTCACCGATTAATGAGAAGAACTTTTCAAGCTTCTTTGATTTTTTTTCTGAGAATCATGCGTTTAACTCTCCTCTGGCATTTCTGTCTCGTCTCAGGGCTATATCATTTCATCCATATAAAAATCTTTCAGAGCCGGAGAGCTGTGTTTCTTTAGTTACTTTGCTTGGTCACTGATTAAAACACATGATTGTAAAACTGACTTGTATCTTATTATCTTATCTTATCTTATTAACTGTCTGCAAACCACTCCTCCTTTGTAAAGCACTTCTCCTCCTCAGACAGAGGAGAATAAATAAAAGTGGATGGTGCAACATAATAAAATACCACAAGTTATTTTGGACTCTCTGGCTTTCCGTTCCCTCAGAGTGCTGTCAGCACTGACTTGCCTTTGTGTGTACCAAAGTTAAACTTGATGCAAAACATTTGCATAGATTTGCCCTGCTGGCCAATCCACTGATTGCTGTGATTCATTGGGTGAGAAGTGATTTTGCTGAAAAATGCAGTTTTATATGCTGGCATAACTGAGCCTTAGAGAGAAGTCTTCAAACTGATTATTAGAAACTCATATAGCCTAAACATACACACGTTAACGGTACCCTTACCTCGCCCACAGACTTTACCCCCGCTGCATCCAGGAGGGCATCGCCACAGACATTGACCAGCGACGGCCTGCTGTCCATTTTCTCCCTGCTGCAGTCGCGAGGAGGATCTCAGATACACCAGGCCAGCGATGAGAGGCTCAGGAAGATCCTCTACCCTCAGGCCTCCTGAATGAGGACTCTGCCTATGAATTACCCCAGAACTATTTTTACTAACATTATTCTTTAAGGTGCAGTGTAGTTAAGTATAATTGATTTAATATCTATTACTTCTTTCATTTCTTTATTCGTATTCTGTTTTACACTGACTTTTTATTGCAAAATTGGAGGAGCTAACAAATTAACTTGAACTTGAACTTACTCTAACCTAATTCTATTTTTAACCACAAAAGCCAGGCCCAATTTTAAGACTCATTTCTCAGTATATTGTAAAACAGTGTTACCCAACATTTGAAAAGATGTGGCTAGCCATTCTTAGAGGGGAAAAATGCTTTCTAACACCAAAAAAAAAACATTCAAGAGGAAACCAAGAGATTCACATTATTCAGACTGGGCAAACAACACAGAAACATTTCCACTATATGTCATCCCCTCTGCAATTATTGTACTTTTCATTTCCCACACTTGCAATGCCGAAAGCCTTGCAGGCTTCCTGTTGCCATACATAACACATGATGCATATTCAAATGCTTGTACATTCAAAACCCCCTGCCTCTTCCTGACATCCAGCTCCTGAACACTCCTCTGTGACTCTTTCAGAGGAAAGAGTTAAGCCGTGGGGTGTAAGGTAATGCACACTGCCCCTGCGAATTGACTTTAAACGGGGGAAAGAAAGTCAGAACACGGCAAATGGTTTTGATTTATGGGAGCAGAACCACATTTGATATTCATTTCCGCAGCTGTGGCCAGCTAAAAAAACAGCCCGCAAATAGACCCACACTGACAATGGCGCAGTGTAGCCTTCCAGTGTGTGTGTGCAAATGTGAGTGTGTGTCTCAGAGCCTGCGTGCGTCAGTCCTATTTTAGAATTGTTTTGGGGCTCTTTCAGTCAAATTCGCCGCAGATGTTTCTGATTCGCCGAACACATATAATAAGTAATTATTGAAAACACCTTTCGGTTGCCCAGGGTTGTGTGGCGCTTCATTTTGTGTAATCGAAGCTGTGGTTTTTCAGAGAGGCGCAGGATCCAAGAGTTTATTGAAAGCCAGCAAAACAGCCCTGCAGTCAGAGTTTCCTGAGAAGAGAGAGAAAAGGGAGCTTAAAGAAATATTCCGCATCCCGCCTCAGTGAAAAAAGAAAGGGGGTGGGGGTGGAAGAGGAGAGGCAGGGCCTGTAGATGGAGAGATGAAGAGGGAAGGATCAGCAGCAATCATAGCCAGTTAGGTGGAAAGAGATGAGGAGATTTGGTGGTTAGAGATAGAGGGAGGAAGAGATCATTCATTGTTAGGATGACTAACTAACTGAGACTCCAACTAAGGCTGTAAATGGGCATGTAAACTGTAATATCTGTATCTGATAACACATAATAGCCAAGAATTCTTACATTTTGAATCATTCCCTCGTCATTTCTTCAACGTGAATCGACAGCAAACGCGTACGCACCAAATCCATTCAGGCAGCGGCCGAGGAAATTCGAGAAGTAGGTGAAGTAAACTGGAATCATGAAACGTCAGAACTAAACTAGAACGTGAATTACATTTGAAATTCAAAACATACGGAAAGTGTAATGACCATATGTGTGCTTGTCTCATTGCAGATGCCCAATGTGCTCTGTGTGACTGACACTTAAATCCTGGCTGCACCAGCACTGAGAACAGTGCAGTTTGGTGGTTTTGCTCACCAGGGTGAAACACATTGACGCACACACATCAGCTCTGTGCTGTTGACCAGCTTGACAGCGCTGACCTTTGACTGACTCACTAGAGTCCTTTAGTGGAGTGTTAAATGGTCCACAGAAGAGAAATGGTTAGCAAATAGTTTTAGTTGTCTATGCTACAAATATGTCTTGTCCTGAAATGATAAATGAGGGAGTTAACTGAGGAAATAGAAAACCTTATAAGCTGATGTGACTTTCTATCCTTAAAAAAAACAGACAAGCTCACAGAGAAAATAGATCAAAGCATAGTCAGATATTGTGACTTGCCTTTTCTGGTGTGAATGGGCCTGCAGGATCTTTAACTTTGTCATTTACAAAGAAAATCACCTCACGTTTCCCGAGCAGAGCTGCATTTACTTGACATCTCTGTGACTTCAGAACGGTGTTTGCACAAGCTTACATGTCTACAAATTGGTGTCTCTGCGATCCAGTGTGGGTGTCTGAGTGCTTGTTCTGTATGTGGGTGTTTGTGTTCTGCGTGTGTGCATGTCGTTTGGAGAGCGAGGGATTGAAGAGAGAGAAGAAAAGAGAGGGAGAGAGAGAAAGAGATTGGAGACAGGATGGGGGATGACGGGCTGGATCTGATTACGGGTTGGAATGGCTGGGAGGGTTTGCGGTGCAGCGCTTTCTCAATAGTACATTCCTGTGTGCAAGCCGGGGCAGGATCCACGGCTACAGGCCGGCCTCTGCCAGAGGGATTGAGCAAAGAGGATGCTGCCAGAACAAGCAGCAGGTCAGGACTCACATTTAGTCGGCCCTCGCTAGATAGCAAGATAGAAGTTATTCACACATCTCTCGTGGGCCTCCATGACACAGGAACACGTTTTAACGGGCCTCCTGTCTCATACGAGTACGGCAGATATCCTCTGCTGCTCGGAGGCCTGAGGTCAGAATTGGGAGGGGGGGGTGTTATTGTTTCTGGACGTTAGGTGAATGTTGAATTCACATGCCCTCTGAAACTGACAGCACTGAGTGGAGTGACCTTTCAAGAAGGAAGCCGACTTTTTTGAAAGGCCCAGAGGTCTGTGTGGGCCAAGGATTTGTGTGTGTGCGTGTGCCAGTGTGCCAGCAGGAAACGTCTGACAACTGTACAAATCAGCACTTTTAAAAGTCAACAGCTGCATGCCAGCGTGACCCCTCAGTACTGGAAAATTCAAAGACTCACCTGCTCTGCTGGGTAGAATACTAAATGTCGGCCATTGGTCCCTCCCTCCCTCCTGTGCAAACACACAAACAGAAGTTAGCAGATCAGACCTTTACCTGTCTGTCAGTCTCACTTGGGAATTTGCCAAACGTCTGTCTTTCCATTTAGCTGTCTGTCTCTCTGGCTAACTGTCTGACTGGCTGTTTGTACTTGTCAGTTAACGACAGACTGTTTTTTCTTCCTGTTTCCCTAGATTCTGCTCTCTCTCTCTCCTTTAACACACACACGCACACACTCCTTTAACACACACACACACACACACAAGCATTCTCTCTGTGTCAAGTTCAGGCCCAGGTTTCGACACGAGTCAGTGAACAACACAGAGGTTCCCATGCTGAAAGCTGATAAGGAGGCCTTCCTCCCACCACCAGCTCTCCTCCCATGTGGTGTTAGGCAGTGTGTGTGAGTGTGTGTGTGTGTGTGTGTGTGTGTGTGTAGTACGCAGGCAGCTGGCACTGGGAGGTGGGAGGATGATGGTGATGCAGGCCTTCGCCCAGGCCTTTGTTCCCTCTCCTGCTCCTGCCGCCTTCACTGCTGATGGTAAACACCTCCACCAGCTCACAAAAGAACCCCCCCACCCTTCAGTTTGATTTACTACACGAAGGAAATAACATTAACTTGTCCGTGCGTCCCTCCCTCCCCCCTCGCTCTTTGTTCACAGGTTTGTTTACTATTCTCTGTATGGAAAATCCTTCAGGAATGTGGAGGAAGAGGGTGTTTCCTCCAGTAGCTTGACTTTTAATGGGGTTGGGTGGAAGGGAACAAGAAGTGGGAGGATGGGGGCGGCTGTTCCAATATCCCACAATGCTTCAGGTGGTCAGGCAAGCGGGGAGTGTGTGTGGAGTTGGCGTCAGGTTACCCGAAGCAGCGGGGCCAATTTTTCATCAGTCCTCGGCCTGCATTAATTAAAGGGCTTAGTCCAATAAGTTAAGCTTCAGTCCACACCAGCAGACACATGTACAAGATGGATGTTCCTCTAAAGAAAAAAAAACATACGTTCAGCTGCCAATTATCCATGTTATCCTTGGATGATGCTATTTTTCCTTGATTCAAAAATGGTCTCATTTTCATTCTAGCTTTTGCATTTTTCAAACACTATGACACAAGGATCCCTTGAGATACTCTTAATTAAGGCCTGAAACATGGTTTAAAACAGCACTTGACAGCTATTACAAGATAGGCTATGTTTCCATGGTCAGCAATGAACTTTCAGTTTCAACTTTTGGGCCAACATGGAAGAGAGGACTAAAGAAGATAAATCTGAACATCTACAGTTTCACGGACCTCATCAACTGTGTTTCCAGCAGCAGCAGGCAGTGAATGAGACCAACTGTACACTACCACGCAACAGTAAACACACACACACACACAACATTAGCAGCAGGCTGGTGACTACATTGGAGCATTTGTCGATTATGGAGACGTTTTAGAGATATTTTCCTCAGGAGTTGGTGACGACCAAAACAGAACTAAAAGCAGTTTGATCATTGAACTTGCTTATGTTTATTCGTGTCTGCTGGATGAGTAAAAAGGCATCTGTTGCCATAACAACATTAGCCAGAACAACTTTATCAGGTGATGACAGGTCAATGTTGTGTTTATGACTCAAATCTCCCTCCCCATGTGGCCAAATAAATTACTTAGAATTACAAAAAATGACTTAACAAATCAAGTAGACAGCGAGTTCCCTTTATTTGCTTTTGTTAGTCTATTTAAAGGGTTGTAATGGGATTAAGAGGTAACTCTTTCATTAAGCCTTGCTTTGCCCCGAAGAGAATATCAATTTAAACAAAGGTGTGAGCTAAAATGTTACAGCACCTCAGGTACAAATTAAGAGGTTTATACCCTTTAAACAGTGCCCATTAAATACCTTAATAGCTTTCATCTCTGTATTCATCAATCCATTATTCATCCCCTAAAATGACTTAATAACACATCATTAATAACAGGTCAGTGTGTGGTTATTAGGAAGTAAAAGCATTTAGTTTAGGAAGCAGCTCATTTCCTCTGTAATTGTTTTTCTTTACATCACTGTTGTGTGGCAGTTGCGGTGGTGACCTTTGACCCCCTGCTCCCTGTAAAACACACCTCTGTGATTGCGCTCGCACACCTGTGGTCACTGTGGTCACACCCACCTCACTGCCCTCTGTCTCAACCTGTGTTTAGAGCTGTTTGTGTTCAAGTGATTATGTGAGGACAGTCGGGACGAGGAAACCATGACGACAGCGACAGTGAGTGTAATCATACTATTAGCTCCTGGCACCTACAGAGGAAAGAAATGAACTGTAGGAGCTGTTTGCATGTACTGGGGGTCATAACCTTTCCACTGCAGGCAATATAATACTGGATGATGCTCTCACACCTACTCTCACCCCCCTCACCCCTCCACACACACACACACACACACACCACAGCCTGTGAAAAGGGGCTGAATCATCTGTGTTAATGAAGGCCTTAGATTTCCATGCCGCTCTGATTCTGACTGTGTCTGCGTCTGCCTTGACCACTAAAGAGCGCCAGCTGCCCACAGAAATGCCTACAAGGGGATGCCTGCCTCCTGACTCCACGTGCTGTCGTGTGTGTTTATGTGTGCATCTGACCAGCGTGAAATGTACACTGTGTACCCCCTTTTTGTGTGTGTGTCTCCCTCCCAGGTAGCAGCAGCAGATGCGGTGGCCTCCTGGATGGCAACATCTGAAATCAAGCTGACTCGAAAATATTTGCTTTGAATTAGTACCAGAAAGTTTGGATAATCCCGGGATAAGTACACAATAGCTGCACACTCTTGCGTGATGTCACCGCTTACCTGGCACGACCTCCTGCTTATCCCGGCAGAATGAGACAAATCCGAAGAACGAGGCGCAAACACCACAGGTCTGGTTTGAATCACGGTACCTGTTGCTGCAGCCCATCCAGTGTAATCCCTGAGGTTTCTGCATTT
The DNA here is from genome assembly GCA_037176925.1 of Amniataba percoides. Lineage (NCBI taxonomy): Eukaryota > Metazoa > Chordata > Actinopteri > Centrarchiformes > Terapontidae > Amniataba > Amniataba percoides. Next base: position 3,467,455 of record JBAJHX010000033.1, on the reverse strand, counting down.
ATGTCACTGCAATTTACACTCATTTCAGTGGTTTGTACACGTGGACTGTATTTGCCTGCGCAGAGTGTGTGTGTGTGTGTGTGTGTGTGTGTGAGCAGACGAGGGAGGGGATCTAATCTGTGTGTGCATGTCTGTCTGTCTTTGCAGGTGATGATCTGATCTCAGGTGTGTGTTTGCGTGTGATTGTGTTTGAGGAATCTACCCCCCCTCCCCACCTCACCCCCATCTTCCAATCTGTCCATCTCTCAGCGCTCTTGTAGCAGCAGATGAGAGTCCCTCCCTTCGGCAGCAGGTGATCACAGGACTTCTTTTCTGTTACATGGAAACAGGCCTGACACACTGGTATGTGGCCTGTCTGCTGACATTCAGCACACTTAGCAGCATAACTTAATATCTAACTTGATATCCAGTAATTTTCCTAATAAGGGGACATATACTAAATTCCCAGAGGAAACTCTTCAAACTGTTACCTTTTTCTGAAAGGTTTCTCCCTGAAAACACTTTGTCTGGCTGGATCTATTGACTAACCAAAGCAAAAAGCCAAATTCCAATAAAAAGGCTCATATTTTTACTTTACCTCAGATTGGTATGGAAGAATTGTACTCAGGTCCTAATGAAACCAGCCTGTCCTTGCCTTGAGGGACCTCTAACCTACCTTAACCATTTTATTAATCATACTTTTCCCCATTTGTCCACCACCTTGGTCATCTACCACATGAACTGGCACAAAATCGTGTGCAGACAATGAAAGCTAATAACTTTAATCCGCTTAGTTTTCCTCTAGTGCCACCAAAAGGTCAGCATTTGTTAGGTGAAATGTCTGAACTAACTACTGGCTGCTACATTTCACGGTGTGTTAGCCTTCTTACATTAGCATTTAGCTCAAAGTACCACTCTTCCAAAGAACAGCTTCAAAGAGCCACAAGTCATTTTGTGCTACATTAAAAAAGTATATTCATCCATTTTATTGTCACCTATGGCTTCCACCTTGTATGAGCACAAAACAATGAGGAAGACCTGATATTTTAAAACTTCATTGGCATATCAGAATAATATTCAGAACCCTCAGTGTGGCACAACAGTATCAGTACTCGGCTTTGAGATTACTTGGTTTATTCAAACTGTGCTTCATACAGAGTAAGCTCATAAGGAATCTGGCAAGAACATCAGAAAAGAGATGGAACAAAAATCATGCACAAAAACTCCTCCGACAGGCCGTGATTGACATTCTCCTCTCAGCCCTTTTAAGCTGACGTGTTTTTGATTAACATCCAGTGATTTCCAGCCCTTTTACAAACCCCTCAGACTGCTCAGATTAAACCAGGCTGGGATGTAAACATAAATCCAGCGTGTGTGTGTGCAGTAGACAGCTGTACATAACCACAGCAACGTCTCTACAGCCATTGGGTTTTTTTTCGTGCTCCAGCTCAAACCCTGAGAGGAGAAGACTTTAAATAAAGGCTCGATTTGGATGGGAGACGTCACCTTTAATAAACATCACGCACTGCTCAGAGATGATTCACATGCAGCGAGAGGCTGCCTCGCTGTTTGTGGTCGATTCCGCAGATAACGGTGGTAATGGTGGGGTTAGGTGTGTTTTGGATCAATAGGATTACTGTAATTGGCTGGCTCGATTGCAGGGGCAGAATGGTCTGGATGTCACGGCTGAACAGACCATGACCTAACAGATGATGGAGTTAAACACATAGCGCAGACCGGGTGTACGGTTGCAAATTGGATTTAGGAGGAGAGGAAAACAAAACAGCCTATAATCTATTTTGAAACTCAAACAAGAGATGTGTGAGTGTGTGTGAGTGTGTGTCGTGGTGCTTAAGACAGGATGGCTCCTAGAAAAAGCAGAGCCAACGGTGGTGATAGCCCTGATTGTACACCGGCAACTACTGCCATCTCATCCCCCAACACACACATACACACACACACACACACACACACACACACAGGCCCAGCCCAAACTTTAACCACAGTGTTATCAGACGGGCCTGTAATCTGATCTTTCAGAGAGAGGAGGGCAAAGAGGCTGAGCAGATACAGGATGTGGATAGTGGGGTCATGGTCAGGAGAAAGAGGGGCAGGGATTGTGTGTGCATGGTTCAGGTGGGTGGTGGCTGTAATTGCTACCTAGAGAGTCCCCTGAGGCGAGCTCATGATACGTGCTATAAATGGGTGTTGCTGGTGGGCCGAGGGGTGTTTCTTTAATTAAACTAATCTGCTGCCCATCAGACCTCTTTGCTGCAGGGTTCTGGGTGTAAAATGAGCAGCTTATTGAAAATATCCGACTCCTCGGCTCATTTTTGGAAGATCCAAAATGCTTAACGTCTTTTGTTTCTACCTGTGTGGAAACACATGCATTCGTGTTAGTTCTGAATTTCTCCTAAAAGTAGGGATGCATATTTCTTTTATCAATTACTGGATGTGTAAAGCATCACAAATAGTATTTTTCAACATAATGATGAGGCCCAAAATGTCTGTAAAATCCAAATAAATAGGTATTTGAGCAATACATTATAGTAAAAAATACATTTTCAGTTAGAATAGTAAAATAATTTCTTTTTAATTTCTTAATTTAATCCTGATTTTCTGGACAGGACACAGTTATTTCTTCTGTCTGCTGTCATCAAGCAAACATGAAATAAGTTATACCAATTTCTCAGCAGCAGACACGTCTTACCGGTTTAATTTAGATAATTATCACCACTTAGCCACACGATCAGGCTGAGTCAAGCACTGTGGCTGGCCCAGGTGCTGAAAACATCTGCTCAGGTCCCGGGAACACACAAACACTGTCATGGTAAGCTGTAAACATTTCACTACCACTGGTTACTTGGATTTGGTAAAACTATTTCAAACTTGGATTTTATGTCCACCCATTTAACCTTCACATACCTGGCTTTCAACAGACTGTAAAATGGAAAGAATAAACTTTGTAAAGGTAAAAAGGCATGAAGAGAGCTTGCTAACAACAGGGGTGTAGCCAGAAGGCCAGTATATATCTACACGGCTGCCTTTTGTCTTTGCTTTCTCAACTGTAAATTGTTAGCTGTGGGTGCAAAGGCCCCAGTTGAGTTTCCCCTGACCCAGCATCTCCTCCCACCGGGTCCCACAGTGCAGCTCTGGTGCCAGGGGAAGTGTAGTTTGGGTTCATGCTTGTTTCATTGTGTTTCCAGCGTGCCACATCCACAATGGCATGAAAGACGTCTTGCTGGGGCAGACGGGCGAGGGAGGAAACCCGAGCAGCTGGAGCGCACTGAGCCCGCGCGGTTTTCCATTGCTAAGAGAAAAATGTTTCACTTTTGTCTTGCTGTATCATAACAATAACAACAGGAACGTCACAATGCTCTCCCTCGATTCCCGAGTCTGCCGCCGGCTTCTCGCATTCACAGAGAGACGTTGTTGTTGTTGCCGGTTTTTCAGCGGGCCATTCAGAGTGTGTCCTTGCTTTCTGCCTACGTCACAATGATTTAGGCTCTTCCTGCTATTTGGAGGAATAATGATGTGATAGTATCAATGAGAAGCGGACAGGGGGCTGGAATACAAGACCACAGACCGAGCTGACACTTCCTTGGATTACGTTGTTATAATTAGCCATAAATAAACAATACAATATGGCTGACAAACAATCAGCCTGTTGCACCAGGATTAACTTGTTTTTGTAGACTTTTGACAAATATTACTATATATTTTACTACTATATTTTACTATTATGATAACTGATGGAGTTAAATATGGAACATTTTAGGAAAGTAGAGGGTACAACTCTCAATGTGACATAATGAACCACTTTTAGGAGGCTTAGTTAAAGGGACTCAGTGGTGATCTGACATGGATACTTTTATGATTTGTAAGTAAATAGATACAAACAGAGGACATGGTATTAAGCAGAAAATATATTAAGACTTAAGAAGAGCATTCAAAGGTGACATAAGTTGACATACATTGTAAGTCTTCAATCTTCATGCAAGCAGGTTTCAACATACATGACCCAGCTTACCTCAAATCTCAGTTTTATAATGCCAAGGAAGACTGACTATTGTTGTTGAGGTTTGATTGATTTACGCAAATCACAGCGCCGGGTGTTATTATGGGTGAGTGAGTCATCCCCATTGCACCAACCGCAGGCCCATTCATGTCTCTGAACATCAGTTGGTAACCAGTAAAGTCAGTTATGAGGAGCGTTTGTGATGTGACAGTTATGCACACGTGATGTGTGTGTGTGTGTCTGTGTGTGTGTGTGTGTAGGCCACAGCTGAAAGACATTGCTCAAGCTTTGTTGGAGCACAATGCGTCTGACTCTTGTGGAAGTGAAGGTCTTAAATGCATTGAAAGGTCTTGACTTAGGTGTGAAAAGCGAGACAGCTAACGGCAAACTAACAGGGTAGGGAAAAGGCTAACAAAGGAGTAAAACATCTGGATGAATGTTTACAAAGTTTTCTCAGACATTTCAGTATTGCTGAAATTACTATCAGCACCACTTCAACTGTGTCATTTTGATTCTAATGCATTACTGATGCAGAGGCAGCAAAATCTGTAATAGTTTCAAACTCCTTACATCAGCCATTAAAAGTTCTGAGTGTTAAACAGTCAGTGAGAAGAATGCATGTCATTAATCTTCCATATGGTTGTAAAAACACACTCAGCCAGGTCACTTCATTTAACTTAATTCAGTGTGACCAGTTCTATCAAGACTGTAATGAGCAGTGCCTTCATCAGAACTCACTCACCTAATAACTCAGACTATAAATGATTATTTATATTTCAGGTTTAAAACAAATTTTTTTCTTAGCTAGTTTGGTCACTGTTTGAAATGAAATTTAGAGTCAGTCTGTTCATATTTGTGGATATATATCCAACACCTGCTATGTAATTGGCCTTATGTGTCACTTTTTCAATTCGTTCCTCCACCTACGGCCTCTGGGGAGAGCGTAGTTAACAACAACACATCTTACAATATGTTGCTGCAGAATTCAGATTTTTAACTTCATAATCCACCGACCTCTGATATTTTCAGGTCGGAGGTAACTCATGAGACTGTGCCCTCATTCTGCGTGTGTGTGTGAGACTTCACGGTTACAAAGTGAGAACTGACTGATGGGCAAGTAAGAGCGAGCTCCACAGCAGCTTCCAGTGAGCCCTGAGGCAACACATTGACGCACAGACATGCACACTTATTGTATTCCTACTCACAGATTTATAGGTCTGGTCCTGGAGGCATGAGTTACTTGCTGTCTCCCCTAAGACGGAGCCACTCACCCAGAAAATAATGACCCTTGGAGTGGCAGTCAATCATTGCTGCCCAGAGAACATTCAGTCCTTGGAAAGCTACGAATTTACGAGAGGACTCATATTATCTGGGTTTCCCATAGGACACAGCCACACAATCAGGCCCTGGAGAACACTTACATGTTCGTCACAGCACTTTGGTTTTCATATTACCGGCACAAACAAAGTTTAAAGACCTGAATTGAGGTTACACATTTATCTCAGGCAAAACCACTTCCAATTAAACCTGTAATTATACACCTACCTTAATTGTTTCTTCTCTCCCATTATTTGTTATCAAAATATTCTCGGCCTGTACTCTTTGCTGGGGTTGCACCTGTGATCTCCAGTAGCAGGCTAGTATTCATTAACAGCAGGCCAAACTGTCAATCCTGTGGCTGCTGATTCAAATCCCCAAATATGTAATTGTGGTTCTGCAGTGTTTGCAGAGTGTTTGATCCTGTCTATTCAACTGCTGCCCTCGGGCTACTCTTGTAAATAAGAGTGGACTCTCACTGACCTGCTTACTGTAAGACTTCAGTCCAGCCTCTCAGTAATTAATCTAACATACGCTACAACTCTCTGATATATGACATGAATCTTTTGGTCCTCATTCAGGTTGTCTATGACAACATTAAGCACTTAACAAAACAAGGGATGCTTAAAAACACACAATCTATATGTCCAATTACCTTTAGATCCAAGATCACCTCATCGGCCATGATATGACTCACAGCCAGTGGTGTCAGCAGAGCCAAAATAAACATGCACCGATTGTTTGCAGATCAGTCAGTCTAATTAAACAAGAACAAATCCAGTCATGTGTTAATAATCCGTTTGTGGAGCAGGTCGAGTCTTGTTTGGCCTCACCTACAGCAGAGTTCAGTCACTGTAGGTGAGGCTGAGGCTCTACAGCAACTGGGATTTCCTTTTTGCTTTGATGGTACATAGTTCTGACTGGCCTGTTGGACACGTGTAGCTGTAGGACTGTAGGGAAAAAAGACACCGTCATCATGATCGCTGTGTCCCAAGTGAATCGTGTGGTCAGCTTTGTTACTGACTAATAAAGCACAGAGTTAGCTTTTTAGCATGCACTGTGAAGCAAGACGGCCCCTGGCTAACACGACTATACTATAATGTTAATGATTACTAGTAAATATGACTAGTCTGGCAGTCATGCATTACATGAAATATGACATCAAAAATATATTGATTTAAACT